>JARHVA010000598.1:2055000-2407500 GCA_037957365.1 Torreya grandis | reverse complement strand
AAATTCTAATTTTGTGTGGATTGTATGTTTTCAATGAGTAATATCAATGACCAACTTGGGCATAACAAATATTGATAAAATTTTTACTAAACAAGATTATCTTAAACTATTCATATGTGTGTTTCATTTTAATTATGTATATAACCCAAATGAAGAAAGGATCAAATGCTCAGGTTATTCCTTGCACAAAACTATGTGAACGTATTCCTTGTTGACAAACTATATATATCCTCCAAATGACTTCTTCTAACTTGATTTATAATTCCCTGTATTAGATTATAAAAAATTATTTTATCATAAAAAGATAACCAAACAAGAAACCAATCTAATCACCACGTTGATTATCCAAACACACCATGTATTTTGTTTCAACCATGCAAATTCAATACACACAAAAAAATTAATATCAAAAACATTCTTTTCTCCACAAGTATTATTTCAATATCCATCACTTATCTCCCTCAAATGGTATGAGAGGATAAAACCACAAAATTGACTCAATAATAACTCCTATATAGTTGCACAACTGATTCTTGGACTTCTTTCCACATAGGAGTCTTGGATAAACAACTACTTTAGGTCTCATTAATCACATAATACCATACCATGAGACTTATAAGATAAAAGAATCCCTCTCTAATCATAAATATCCCAAGCACATAACATCAGACTTTAATCCTCATCAATCATATGCTATATTCCCTTAAAAGGGCTTACAAGAGGTTCAAATTTTTAATAAGTGTTTTTGGCAGGAAACACATGATTTGAATTTTAAACACCCTAGACTCCTAAGGACCTAAAACAACTTTATAACACTTATACTATTTCAAACCAAAAATGTTATAATGATGACATCCATAAAGTATGTCCCTAAATCATACTACCATTATGGAGAATGTTTCCCATATGCTCTTATTGATGTAATTGATTGATGTTTCTTGTTGATCTAATTTCACTTGTCTCTCATAGATTTGTACATGTACTTGGGCCCCACATTTAAGCCTCCAATTATTTAACTTATTGATTGAGATACATGTACATAACACAATGGGGTTAAATAAAATATATTCCTTGCTATCTTGAGTATGCTTTGAGGACTTATTCCACCTTGTCATATCTGAAAATTGTTCAAATTCTCTTTTGTATTCATATTAGACTTCTTGTGTAGGTGTCTTGACATATTTTTATCTCATCTTCTTCACCACTTCTATATGTTCTATCCATGTTGCCTTGTATGCCACTTCCTCTTATTCTTTGTATACTTCACATTTTTTTAGACTCCTATACTACTATTCATACACTTTTTTGTGTTTTTCCTCCTTATTCAAGGGGTGATTATATATCACCCCTATTTCATTGTCTTCCTTTACAAATCATTCCAATGCTTCATCCTCTTGAATTCTAAATTCTTGATCACTATTTTGTGATTTAACATCTTTATTTTCATGATATTGCTATCCACTTATCAACCCATTGTCCTTGCCTTATTCAATAAAATTTCTCAAACCACTAACTTTATCCATAAACCCTTGTATATATTAATCACTAAAAATCATTGTCAAATACTTAGATAAACTTGTAAACAACTAGTTTACATACATAAAAGATAAAATTAGATTCTTCCATGAATTTTCATGTTCTTCTTGGGCTGAAATAGTCTTCTTAGGTTGAATGCTTGTCTCCAATTATTCATCTTGTTGTAACAACTCCTCATGCCCTGCAACTAGTACCCTAGAAGCTATACCAACAATATTGTTATCTTATTTAGGAATTACTTCATCCACCTCTTGAAATTTATTATGTATATTATAAAAATCAAAATCATCAACACATTTGTTTACCTATTTATACCTTTCATGTTCTTCTAAGACTAACTCTTCTTTCTGTATGCTTTCAATGAAGCTTTAAACTTCTTCACCTATTCTTGTCATGTCATTTAGTTGTTCACCTTTCTCAAGATAACACAAGATTGTGTTTACATATTAATTAGATCATCCATCTTCCTTATCCTCATATTTCTCAAAATCTCTAATCATCTCCTCTAGTTGATGTCTCATATCTATAATTTCTTGCCAGACTTTTCTATCTTCCATCTTGTCCTTGAATGCATAATGTGCTCTCTTTTTTATCTTAATACTTAAATTATTTTTACATGCCATTAATATCTCTCTCAATCTCTCTTCCATAATTGTTAAGTTTTTTATCAACTTAAAAATATCTTTATCCATATCCACATCTTCATTTTGTACTTTATTTTTCATCTTTTATGGTAATATTCTTGTACTAATCCCCTCATTCTCTTTCTTTCCTTCAGTCTTTCTTGACAAGTTCTTTTTCACACTTACCTTCTTGACCTCAGTTGGGTCACATCTATTATCTTTCTCTCTCTTTGGACTCTCACTTGGAGTCTCTTTCTTCTTTGTTGGTCCTCACTTGGGATTCCTCACTATCTTCTTAAGCTTTCTCTTGAGCTTGCTTTCTTGGAGTTGTCAATAGCTCTCCATGTTCTTCATAGTCTTGTATTTTGGATCCCTTGTCACACTATCATTTTATCTTCCTTCACTTCTTAAGGTTAATAAACTTCTCACTTATCCTTTCTCTTCTTAAAATTAATAACCAAATGAAAATTATTTGAACAAAATCACCTTATCAAATCAATCATAAACAATCATACCTTGTTATGAACTGTACTAGCTTCTTGCCTTCTCCTACTCTATTCTATCTTGCACTTTGTCACTCACCTTGTCTCTTTTCTTTATTTTTCCTTAAAATATTCACAAAATCTTGAACAATATCAAATATTCATCACTACATATCCATTACTTACCAGTACCCAAGGTGTCTTTCTACTCTGATACCAAAAATGATGTAGAGCTTATCATAATTTTCTCACACTTATCTTTGATAAATGGATCACTTCCCTAAGCATAGACTTATAAAACCATTCACCATGTAGAGGTACATGATCACTGGAATATTTTGAGAATAAAATGTATTTATATTTATTTAAAAAGTCTCATAATAACCCTCTACCCCCTTATGACTGTCTCTAACACTTCCCCTTCCACTTATGCAACTCTACCTACACAACTTGCACTCCTTATAACTCTTTCTAATTGTAAATGGACTTGTATAGATAAATTAAAAATATTTATGAGACCAAATAAATATATCCTACTTTATATAGTATAAATACACGTGTATCAAATTTTAGGGTCCAATTCTTCTTTTAGACCCACTTTCTCTCTTTAAGCCTATCTAATTAGGCCTCGTTTAGCCTTGTCACAACACCATTATATATAAATTTATACATAAGATTTTGTATAGGTATATAAATGATTTATTCTCTTATAACTCAAAAAAATACACAACATCAAAAAAATTGTGAATTTTGGATGGTTCAAACTACTCAAATAGGCCAAACCCTAGTTTAGGTCTTATTCTATCGTGTCTCAGGTCAAGAGTGCAAATAAATTCATTGGAAACATTTTAAAAGGTTTCAAAAGGGATAAAAAGTTTTTAAATGTATTATTGACATTATTACACCTTTTTCCTTCAATTTTTTAACTCTTAAAACCCTAAGGGGACTCATAAATAAGAAAACTTAGTCTTTCAACATTGTAACTTTGCATATAGGGAAATAGGGTATATAGGGTTTCTTTATTTCTTCTCACCAAAGAATATATAACATATAAAAAGTTTTTATCCACATTATATGACTATTTTAAACCCTAATACATAAATTTGGAATCAAATATAAGATTCAATACTAAGATACAGTATATATAATTTTGATTTTATGCGGACTATATTTTTTCAATAAGTAATATCAATAACCAACTTGGGCATAAAAACTATTGATAAAATGTTTAATAAATAAGATTATCTCCAGATATTCATACATTTTTTTCACTTTTAATTATCCACATAAAAAAAATGAATAAAGGATCAAATGTTGATTTTATTCCTTGCACAAAATTGTGTGAATGTATTCCTTGTTGAGAGACTATCTATCTCCTCCAAATGACTTCTTCCAACTCAATTTAGAATATAAAAATTATTATATTATAAAGTATTATATTAGAAAAAAATATTTTATAATAAAAATATAAACAAATAAGAAACCAATCTAATCACCATGGTGATTATCCAAACAAACCATGTGCTCTATTTCATCCATGCAAATTCAATACACACAAAAAATTGATATCAAAAACATTATTTTTTACATAAATATTATTTCAATATCCATTCACTCATCTCCATAAAATGGGTGAAAGGTTAAAAACACAAAAATAACTCAATAATGACTCCTATATAGGTGTATAACTGATTCTTGGACTTCTTTCCATGTAGGAGTCTTGGATAAATAACTAGTTTAGGTTTCATTAATCACATAATATCATACCATGAGACTTGTAAGACAAAAAAACCCCTCTCTACTCACAAATATCCTAGAAACATAACATTATAATTAAATTCTCATAAATCATATGTTATAGTCCCTTAAAAGGGCTCACAAGAGGTTCAAATTTTGAATAAATGTTTTTGGCAGGAAATAAGAGATTTGAATTTTGAACGCATTAAACAACTAGTAAAGACTCCTAAGGACCTAAAACTACTCTAGAACACTTATTATACTATTTAAAACCAAAAATTTTAACATTATGACACAATTAAATGATGGCCCTACATCAAGAACATTCCTCATCTTCCATTAATTTCTTAGGATCTCATGCAAAGGTTGCACGTGCCAATGAATATATGAAAATCTTTCTCAGGTCTGCAACATCCCATTATGTACACACAAAAGACCTCAAAACAAATTTTCATGATTTATCCTTAATATATGACCTAAACCTTTGTTAAAAAACTTTAAAAAACCTATCATACCTTTGTAAATTCTCTCAAGAGCTTTGGCACCTTAGAAAATGAACTTGACCCCTCATTAGGCCACACTAGGTCTATTTGGTCATTAGGTCTTGAACTACTAGTCATACCTAGACCTTTATCACACCTTGAAACTTATTTTACTATTATAAAAACCTAATTATCATGTCAAATTACCTCATATCATGCTCACACACTCCCAACCTTATTCACATAAGTCTTAGACTATTCACCTTAATATGCTACCAAGCTTGTGCCTTCTCACTAGGTCTCTTTATGCAAGGACTAAGACTCTAAAATTGATATTTAAACTCATATAAAGGATTATTTTCCCCTTTATTATGTTTACATATATTTATATACTCTCTCATTCTTGTACTAATATAATTAACCAAGTAATACTATGCTTCATGCATACACCTTCTCTCAGGGCTAGACTAGGCTTCTCAAGACACCTAATACACATTAATAGCTTACCTTTTATTATGATCTTGAATTTTAAATTCCATAAACCTAATAATAATTACCAATTTCCCTTAAAATTCTCCCTCAATAGAGAAACAAAAGTTTTCCTTAGAATTTTCTCTTGTCATAAGACTTCTTTGTCACATATCATCTCACCATGCATGACCTCAACTCTAACCTTGACATCTATCTTGAATTTTTCATCAATGAAAACAAAAATTCCTCAAAAAAAATATTAGGAACATACCTCAATAATCTGATAATTTTTCATTGATAGTAAACTTTTACACAAAAATGATCAGTCACAACTCCCTAAACTAGATCTTTTTCAAATTAACCTTTCTCCCAAACTATAAATTTATCCCCCTTTGACATTAATGACAAAGGTACATTTTATTTAAAACCATATTATCCTTAGACATGTAACAACACACCTTTTATCTTCAAAAATAATTAACGTAGATCAGGCTCACATACCTACTCTTGAAGCATGATTGGCTCCCCTTGTCTACATGAGAAATTCAGACATTATCAAGACTTTGAATTGGTTTGATCAAGTCATCATACAAAATATTTGTGACCTATATCTTTTGATCATACCTATATTAGACTCTTGATTTAACCTTGAATTTGAATGTCAATAAAGAATGCAAAACTTCCCCTAAGACCAAACATCCTTCATGATTCTTGCTTACTAGTTGAGTGCCTCTGTGAAGCCTAATGGAGTCACCTCTACTCTAGGGAACTAAAAAATAAGAAAATAAAGAGATTAAAATATCTCTATGTCCTTAATATAATTAACTTCCTTCATGATCCTGTTAGGCTTGAATAGTCCTTTTGTATTGATCTGCTCAATTTTTGTTTAAACAAAATTCTAGTTTGGTGTATTGGTCTTGACTCCTTCATCAACAATATGATCTAATAGATAAAATTATTGGCACTCCTTTACATCTTGACTATGCTATACCATGGAAAATAGTCTACTTGGACTATAAAATTGGTCATCAACCTTAGCTACCTTGGGTTTCCACTCATTATCTTGTCTTCTTTCTTATTCTCTAAGAGCCTCAACTTTCTTGTTTTATCTTGAGAAACCATACTTACAGTATTTTTTAAAATTGAAAAACACTATTATTTTTTATGAAAACACACCATAACCCATACCTCTTGACTTATTAATCTCCCCATAGTTCTATGCATATTCATTCTTATAGGGCCTTTTATAATGCCTTGCTTTATGACTAAATTGGTTACATGAATAATAATAACCATTGAAAGGGTTAGAATACCTTATAATATTAGACTTTATGATAGTATTAGCCTTTATTATTCCATCACCCTTATTATTTAATTGATAATTGTAATTTTTGATCATATTAGTGTTCTTCTTTTGGTCTCCATTGAAACCAAGGCCTATTTTATCATTATCAATATTTTGACTATTTAGGATGTTGTCTAGGTCAATGGTACTCTTTCAAAACTTAAAAAAAGACTTCGTCTTACCTAATTCTTGATCCAACTCAGTCTTCAAATAATCTATAATAGTTACATAACTTGCACATTCTTCTTCTTTATCCTTTACACTTACAGTCATAATATCAAGTTGAGTCTCCACCTATTTGACTATTTCCTCTTGTTCTTTAGATTTGTATCTTAGTCTAGCTTTAAAAAATTTGATTTTCTCATCATAGTATTTGACAAGAGATCTCATCACCCTATTTTTATTCTTCACTATTTTATTTCTTCTATAGTATTCATCAACTTAGCCTCAAAATCCACCTCATCTCCTTCATCTGAATCATCAACAATAGTTCCAATCCATATCGACTCTTCTTGATTTGAACTTACTTCCTCAGCCATGAAGAGAAATTTATTGACATCAGGGCCATCACCTTCATGGTTAGTCTCAAAATCACTTCTCTCACTCTCATCAAATGAGCTACAATCTTCCTTGGTGTAGAGACTTCTTTTGTTCTTGAAAAACTTCTTCTTATCATCATACCTTGTTAAGATTTTCTTTCTCTTATTAGATCTATAGGACCATTTATCATCATCATGACCTTCATAATTCTCCTAATCATCCTTTTACTTATGCTTATGAGAGCACTTTATATAAAAGTGTCCAATCTCTCCATAATTGAAGCATTTAAAGGGTAGTTTACCTTTATATTTACCTGAGCCTATCTTCAAATTTATTGTAAACATAGCTATAAACTCATCATCATCAATATCAGATTCATCATTGTATTTTAATTTCTTACCTTGTGTCTTCTTCTCCTTTAGATTCTTTTTTGCCTTGAATGCAACTTATTTCTTTGCATGTCTTCCTTCACTTGTCCTCATCTCATAGGCTATTAGGGTGCCATGAAGTCCATCCATCTCTAACTTATCTAGATCTTGCATCTCTTAAACAATAGATACCTTAGAATAAAATTAGGGAGTTATAGATCTATTTTCTTTTTTTAGACAATAGTATACTATTTAAATTCTTCACCTAGGCCTCTTATGATGTTAACCACTTCATCAACCCTCAATAAGTAGGTTACAATGGTCTCATATTCATTCATGTTTAGGATTTCAAATTATATTCTAAGGGTTTGAAACTTAAAAAAATTAACCTTGGAGTCTCCCTCATGAATATTATTCAAATTTTTCCACATTCATTTAACAGACATATAGTGCATCACCTTCATAATTTTTGCCTTTGATAGACCACAAATAATACCATTCATTATTTTTGAATTTTTATCACTAGCCTTCTTGCCTATTGCATCTGTAAGAAAAATAAGGGGTGTAGTATATCCATCCAAGACTAATTTCCAAACATAATGAAATTGAGACATCATCTATGTCCTCATCTTGACACTCCAAAAATCATAATTGGATCCATTACATAATGGAGCCTTGCTTGTAGAAAAACCACTTTATGCTTGACTAGCCATCTTTGCTTTCTTAGGATATTAGGCCTCTTTCAAAGGACATTATATAATAATAAATGTTTTAAGTATAGATACTAAGATGGGGGTGAATTATTTTCCTTGAAACAATCTTTCAATTTTATTTATCATTAATAAAGCATTTAGTCATATTATATTAACCAATACATAAATAAGCATCTATACAAGTAATTAACATAAGAACACAAGAGATATGTGTGAAAACCTATTAGAGGATAAAACCCACTAAAACACCACTTGGAATACTATCTTATAATAATTGGATAACACATTTTTAGTGAGGCACCAACCCCACAAGGAGCACCAACCCCTTACTATTCAAGCACCAACTCAACTAGTCCTTTAGCAAATATCAACTTGTAAGGAGGATCCAACCCCCTAAGTAAATCAGAACCAACTTAGATACCTTGAGTATATGATCACATTTAAACACTTGTTTATCACTCAATTGAATATGACCTCCTTCTTTTTCTTTTCTCGCTCTTCTATCTCTCAAATAGCCTATTAAGCCTACTCGCTCAACTAGCCCTTTCTTTGGAAAAACTAGATCAAATGACCTTGCTAATTGTAGAGAGAATTAAAAAGTAAGTTAGTCAAACATTATTCCATAAATACAAGATAAATTCATAGATAAATAACTAACCAAGCCTATCTATTCAAGGGTAGTTTTCAAATGATAATGAAGAAATAAATGAAAGAAAGCATACTAGTTACCTTCCCAAATGGATTCTATCATCCAAGAGTAGCTTAAAAACTTGTTCTCCCCTAATCAATCATCCTTGTATTTATCAAAAATGGTGGAAAAACTCCTCCATGGTCTCAATAACACTTCTCAAAAACTAGACTCAAGATGTGAAATCACTAAATTAGCCTATGAATGAAGATTGCAACTAAAATCAATGGTCAAATGTAAAGGATTGTGGAGACACTTCAACATAATAAATTTACACAAATCAAGCTTAAAAATGATGTCCATGGCCTCTCTATTTATATATTTTCAAGAATGACTAGAATCAACCATGACCATCCATCTCAAGATTGAGATGTGTGGTCATGGATTAATTGAATTATGTAATCAAAATCCATAATTATCCTCTTCATGAATTTGTAAAAAGGGGAATTGAAGAGGCATGAAGCATCATTATGAGGCATGGGAGACCCATAATCTTGATATTTTATGCACTTATGACTTGATGTATGCCACCTCATAGATGACATCACCTAATCATGTAGATATTAGAAATTAATCTCTAAAAATAAATATTCAACAACTCTCATGGAAAATCCACTTAAGCTCTTGATTTGGATCAATTAGCCTTAAATAAGGTTAATCAACATTTTTGTAATTATTTGGAAATTAGCCCTCAATTAATCAAAATGATTAGAAAGTCATATTACTGAGTCACAATTTGACTCGAGAAGAATTAGAAGGTGATGTTAGATGCATTGGAACCATATTCCCATTTATGATGTTTCCAAACAAAATAATAAAGGTATGTGACATGCACTAATGAATTAGAAGTAAAGAGTGATCTAGATCATAAAAAGGTGAAATCATCATTTTGAATTGAAATTAATTGATCAAAGTTAGCTAGCTCATAAATTACATTGCCCCATTTAGGTATATTTTGACCTAGATTGGCAATTATAAATGACAAGTTCAAACCATTTAGTACATTTTATGGATTTTGTCCTAAAATGTGCATTTGAGTGTAATTCAAGTAAGATTGATAATTTCAACATAAATAGTGTTAGGAATTAGATGTCTACATTTTCCCCCTATTATAGAAGGCATAATGAGATATTCAAGTGAAATAATGTCTTTTCAAATAAAATATTTGTCAAAAAGAAATTGGAACAGACCCAAGATGCCCTCTCAAGAAGACATACTAGGATGGAAGAAAAGGATGGAATCTAAAAGAGAGAGAAAAAGTGAGATATTAACCCATGAAATATATCACATATTGATGAGCTAATGCTTACAAACATGACTACCATCAATGTGAAAATATAATTAGGGGTATAATAGTCCCTAAAGATAGGGGTAATGGGAAAGATACAATCTATAAATGTAAGGGACACATTGTAAATGTACCCAATTTGAGAGTACAAGCTATGTGCTTATGACATTAATCAATCATAAGACAAGTTTCACACTAAAATATTGCCATAATGGGATATGTGGAGAGATTAAAATTAGAGGAAAAGAGAGAACCTTCTACTTTAGGAAGGGAAGCATCACTAGAATGGGGTCTCTAAAGAGAATATATTAAGTATTATAGTAGAGTAAATATGATCATGATAAAATAATTTTGACCTAATAGGGATATAATTTGATCATTGATAAAGAATAAATAATGGTTTGCCCTTGTAGAGCTGATTTGATTCAAACATGGTTTAGATGTTGTGACATAGCATGGACAATTGACAAGCAAAATAGCTCAAAGATATGACCCAAAAAAATAGGTTAAAATGATCAAGTGCAAACATACATGTGATGGTGTAATGGCTTAGAAATACATATAAAACCAAGCATACGATAATGCACAAAGTGATGAGAGAGACAAAAATAAGAATGTAGATAGCTGAGATGACCTTAATAGAAATTGAGCACTACCTACATATTTTCATGGACTCATGTTCTAACATGAACTTCAGGCCAATGTAGTTCACCCATGTTTGGGAAAGAATGGAATGAGGAATGATGAAAACTGACCAAGAATTGATTAGACTCATAATGTATGCAAAGAGATGCATGTCTAAGCATAGATTTGAGTGCTAAGATGCATAACACCTAGATGCTTAATTCCATATCATAATCATATATTATGCAAAGTGTTCTTGAGAGCTGTTCATTAGAGTGATGTTGATGTTAAGACTTTGAGACTTGAGCATACAGTGCTTGTTATAAAAAATAAATTAGGCATCATAAGTATGAATAACTTATAATGACATAAGATTCCAATTGAACTGAGCAAAACTAAGGATAATGGTAAAATAATGACCAAAACTAGAGTTACAGCTATTTACATTTAAACAAAAAATCAAAGACAAATAAAATGAAAATAAGACATCTTAACAACATGAGATCAAGATATGAATAATCAAGATCTATGTAGACCATTAAGATGTACTTGGAAAATAAAATAAAGAAGTAAGACCAAATAAGAAAATAAAAGACCAACATTATAAACAACAATCAAATAAACACACATAAAATGTTTTTGAGTTTTTGAATGTTTTTTTGAATTTTCTAAGTATCTCAATTTTATTGAGGATTAAGAGATATAAAATGGTCCAACTCATGAAACGATGAGAGCACACCAACTTAAAATGTTCACAATATGGTGAGAGTGTATGATAAGAGGGATTTATTTGACCTCAACATGAATCAAGAATGACCTATATAACCCCAAAATAATCCCAAGTCACATTAATTTTACCCACACAAAAAGGTGATGAAAAATCGACTAGGTCACAACAAGTTCATAAACAAAGGTGAACAATAAGAAAAATGATAATAGTACTGACCAGATGATGTGGTAATGCATGATAAAAATTCATTATAACTAATTTTCCCATAGGTGGCTATATTAGGAAATAATGTCATAATATTGATTTGCCGAAAGGTGGTTACAATAAAGGGTACCAAAATAATACTGATTTGCCCATATGTGGTTATAATCAGTGATACCAAATAAGATAATAAAACTTGACTGATCAAATGTCACACTACTTTCATATAATATCATTCAACACACCATTTGAAAACTATTCAAACTAGATCATAATCCCCCCATAAAAAGTGTAGGATGAACCAAAGGAACCAAGATAAAAAATGGGATTGGTAAGATGACTAAAATCAAGGCTTGGTTAATAGTAAAGAAATGGTATAATAAAAATGGTATAATGAAATGATCAAAAGAAATTTGACCTATATCAGCAAAAATTTTTCCCTCAAGTGATGTTTGGCTTATATTTCTCATAAAATGGTGAGACCGTTCAAACTTAACAATTGCTCACAAAATAACGAGAACATGGGAAAGGGGTGATTGAGTTGACTTTAATAAAAATTGAGCACTGCCTACATAGTCTTAAAGGACCTCAAGTTAATATAGTTTAAATACCATGGTTCATGGATTAAAATGGTATAATAATGCCTAATAAGTGTCTATAGGGTTGCCCCTAAGATATGATTCAAGGATAATGTTTAATGGGTAACTGGAAAAGTGAAAAATGGTTATACTCCTCTTGCTGATAGGGAGATGCATGTCCTAGTCAATATGTGAGACAACAAAAATGATTAGTTATAAAGTTACTACCTAATTACCTTTAAAAAATGTTTCTCTATTAAGAACTTGTTTCCAATATATATCTCAATAATGTGTTTGTGATCTTTGTTGGTAATTGATTCTACTTCCTACAAATGTTGAGACAAGATAACTTCGTAGCCTCTGTAAAAGAAAGTGCTACCAATGATAAATGATATAAGTGGGTAATAACTAAGTGGGTGATAATGGAATGTATAATGAATGGGAAATAAATAAAGATCATTATTTTTAGTCACATATAATGTTGTTGATGCTAGATTTGACATAATTTTGGTTGTGGCAAGGCCAAAGACTTTTGAAGATGCTCATAATAAGATCACCAGATTATTTTATTGCATGATCTTGAGAGTAGCTACCATATAATTATGCTATATATTGGAATCTATTTTTATTTGATCTTGAATAATATCTTCAGTAAATAGTGAAGAAATTTTGTGCTTAGTTGTTGGTGCCTCAATGAGGTGTTCACTAATGAACTTTTCTGATCATCCCATAGCACCTCAGAAAAGGTTTCATAAAGAGATGTTAACATTTGACTTTGATTGTCTTCTAGCGCCTTCATAAAAAATTCACTAGAAGATGCTAAGTTTGAACTTTGATCATCCCCTAGCACCTATAAAAAGGTTTCACTAAGAGATTGTTCTTCTAAATGAATATGTTCTTTACCCCATTGACATTCTGTAAATGATATGTCACCATGGATGCAATTCAAAAAAGTGTGATCCTATCGGTCCCAATCAATGTTTATGGGAGGTGGAATGTCAATATAATGGCTATGTTGGGTGGTAATAATGAGATGGTGAAAGGTAGCATAATCCTCATAGAAGATATTAGGAAAACTTGTGTTAATACTAAAGTAATCAGCCTCAAAAACCATAGAAGGATCACAAATATATTCAAATTTATTTGCAAGACAATTATAACTAATGTTGTAATAACCAATACTATAATATATTTTTGAATCTAATTCAAAAGCAAGGGACTCTGAATCTAATGTCACAACTGATGTTGATTATATTTCTTATGATAAAGCCAATGTCAGTTTAAAAATAAAACCTAACTCTAATTATGATTCTTCATCTGATATGGTTGTTTTGATAATGTTCTATTGAATGTTAAATGTTTGACAAGTAATGTCATATGATGGCATAATGGGCTCAATAAAAAGTGATTTACCTTAGAAGGGTTTAACATAGACTGGCTCATCTAAGTGAAGCCCCTCAAAGAGAGGGAACCACTCAAATGATGTCTTGACAAAATACTGTCTATCAAAGTGAGACTCCTCAACAAGTGGGAAAAGATCAAGAGATAACTCTACCGAGATTGGCTTGCCAAGGAGATGATGCTCTTTAAAAATTGGTAACATATGAATAGGTAACTTATCATAGTTTTACTTGTCACAAATGGGTGTTTCAACAACAATATTTTGGTTTTACTTCATAATTGGTTGTAAAAAATCAATTTTAAACACATTTTTGTTGCCCATTTGATCTTAGATTTATACGTAGTGATTCATGCATGTTTTTACATCTTGAGTTATTTAGTTCATTTTGTCTTCTTCATAATCTAGAGAGCTTTCCTCTAATTTTTTAGGGTCAACTCCTCGAAGTTGAAACTAGATTTTATGGTATAAAAGGATCGTAAAGATATAGGATTTGGTGTACTAATTTTCACTTTGGATCTTTGAGTTACCTTACCCTCTTCCAATCTATATGATTTCAACTTTACCAAAGGTTGAGTAAATTCATCAACCAATTCTTATAATTATGTGTGGTTCCAAACCACCCTCTATTTATAGTCTCTTTGGTGCTTTAGTCATTTGTTTAAATAAAACCAAGCATACCTTATTTGAACATTTGTGAAACATTGTCCAAATCTTGATAAAATGTTAAGAACACTCTTTTTAAGCAATGCCACTAAAGTAAACTTGTAATATGGTTTCTTATGGCCCTAGTTGCAAGGTAGAGAATATTTATGATGGACATAAGCACTCCATCTTGTTTGAATATGTTACCCTCTTTGTCCTATCTATTGAAAACCAATTGCATCCATGCCAATTTTTGTATGTCATCCTCATCCTTCCCCTTTGATTTGTGATCCACACTTGAAGGTTACTATTTTGGGGTATCCTTCTTCTCCTTTAGCTTGTATGAACAAGTAAGTTTTGCAACACACAAAGGTTACCATTTTAAGACCTCCTCCTTTGGTTTGCACAAGTAACAAAATTAAGAAGCATCCAGTCATTACCATTTTAGGACCTCCTCCTTTGGTTTGCATAAGTAACCAAAATATCAGAAGCATCTTGTTATTAACATTTTAGGACCTCATCCTTTGGTTTTCACAAGCAACCAAATTAAGAATCATCCAATCATTACCATTTTAGGACCTCCTATTTTGGTTTGCATAAGTAACCAAATTAAGAAGCATCCAATCATTACCATTTTAGGACCTCTTCCTTTGGTTTGCATGAGCAACAAAACTAAGAATAATCCATTAATTACCATTTTAGGACTTTCACCTTTAGTTTGCATAAAAAACAAAACTAATAAGCATCCAGTTGTTATCATTCTTGGCCCATCACTAGTTTTTGATGAACCTATTATTGAAGAACCTCCATTTGATGAACTGTTGTATTTGATCCCTTATTCAATAGTCTAATTTTTGGAGAGTCCGTTATTGAACCACAAACCACTGATCTTGTTAAACTAAATGTTACCCACTTTAGAAATATTGTGCCGATCCTCTATCCAAAATAAGAACCATTACCTTTTCAAGAGCCATCTTATGAGGATATAGTAAGATAAAATATGTTCTAAGACTCAAAGCATAAGCCATACGTAATATGACTTGATTTCACCAAGATGATAATGTGATTTTGAGTCTCATAAATGGCCCTCAATCTAAATGGAAAATTGAACCCAAGTTAGAACAAGTCTAGTGTGTAAATGGTGAACCCACTTTGACACACAAACTCTTAAAACCTAAAAAGGTTCAATTTTGAATGTGGATTATAAATGAGGGACTTAAACAAATTGTGTAAAAGATATAGACTCATTTGGGTAGCATGACTATGAAAAAGTGGAAGATATGACACAAAGTTTTTGATAATAATTTGAACAAAGAAAAGATAAATTTTCTAATTGGAAAATGTAACACCTCCTTTGCTTAATAAAATTGAAGACAATGTGCTATGGTTTCATTGAGTTAACAAGTAGTTTTAGACACAAATCAAGACCAAGTAATCTAATGATAAAAAAAATGTCTTAAGTCTAAACTAATATGGTATGGTAAAGTGGGGTTAACTAAACTAGCAAGTTTTCAATAGTTCTAGGGGCATCAATTACACAATGACTTTTGTGACAAATGATGCAAAAGAAAATCATAGAAATTGGGTTATTGTGGCACTTGGTTTGTTAAAAAATGGTCTAGTCCTTTTTGTAACCACTACATCCTATTGTTCACTCAGTTTAGTGTGATGTCCAAAGTGCAGATATGTCATGTGTGTAATTCCATCAGTAAAAGGTGGTTTAACCACTCAAACCTTCTATCCTAGTGGGAGTGGTTGAAGTCAATGCCAAGAGATCAAACCCTAGGTCAAATCCTCCCTATAGAACTTGTGGGAGGTGATGAAGTCCCCCTCACAAGCTAAGTTTGCATAAAAATAAATGACATAAAAAGAAAGACTTTAGGGTCATTTTAAAGGTCACCCAAACTATAATGAACTTTTGGGGAGTGCTTTAGATGACATTCTTTCTAAGTCTTAGACTAAGATTGCTTGTAATAAGGATGGTGCTTTTGATTCCAAAAGTTCCCTAAAGGGGACGTATAGAAGAAAATACATGAAACATCCTTATTTTTGCCAATCAATTAGTTAAGCACCTATTGTATATAAACTTGACAAATGAGTTTAATTTTAAGCACTAAATAAGAGATTAGGTGATGTTATTTTTAGCCATTGGCCTTAGTTGCTAAAATGGTAAAAGATTGTAAAAAAAGGCCACATGAAGCAATAAAGACCTAAGTTAATTTTAAGCCCAAATTGAAGATTCCAGACTTAGCCTAATTTCATGATTAAAACACCAAATTTTAAAATGTTGTAAGAGTTATGATGTGTTTTAAGCACTAAATAAAATGTATCTAAACTTAAAAAAAATTAGGTTCATTTTAAACACTAATTCAAATGTGTGAAATCAAGCATGTTTATTTTAAACCCAAATTAAAGTGTGTTTCATTAGTCAAAAACATACAAACCAACTTCCAAACTACCCCCTCAACATGCAAAAAACATAATTATAAGGGCCTACTTTGAAACACTTAATAGTTTGATAAAATGACATTAATAATTTTAGCTCTTGAGTTGACAATCGAGTTGGGTTGGATAGGTGAGTTAGGTTAAACATGCAAGTTGGGTTGATAAGTGAGTTGGGTTGACATGTGAGTTAGGTTAGACAAGTGAGTTGGGTTGATAGGTGAGTTGGGTTAGATAGGTGAGTCAGGTTGGATAGATGAGTTAGGTTGGATAGGTGAGTTAGGTTGGATAGGTGAGTTAGGTTGGACAAGTGAGTCAGGTTAGATAAGAAAGTTGGGTTGAAAAGTGAATTGGGATTAACCAAAGCTGAGTTAGGATGAATCAAAGCCAAGTTGGGTTGAACTAAAGCTGAGTTGAGATGAACCAAAGCTGAGTTAGGTTGAAATAGAGTCAAGTTAGGGTGAGGTAGAGCTGAGTTGGGATGAATTAGAGTTGAGTCAAGTTGAACCAAATCTAAGTTGGGATAAACTAGAGCTGAGTTGGGTTGAACTAGAGTTGAGTTGGGATGAACCAGAGCCAAGTTAGGCTGAACTAGAGCTAAGTTGGGATAAACTAGAGCTAAGTCAAGTTAAACCAGAGCCAGGTTAGGATGAATAAGAATTGATTTGGGTTGAACCAAAGCCAAGTTGGGCCATTCTAAGAACAAAATCATGATTTATAAAAATAGACTTTTTTGCTTTTTTTTCTTTGCTTCCAAACTCTAAGAGCCTACATGACAATAGTTAGTAGGTTTCTTGTAATGGATTTGTGAGAAAATTTATGGGTTATGGTCCCCCTGGGTGTGCTAAAATGTATAGAAGATTATAAATCAAGTTAGTCAAACATTAGTCTATAAATCCAAGAGAAATGCATAGAGAACTAAGCCTATCTATTTAAGGGGAATTTGTAAATGATAATGAAGAAATAAATGAAAGAAAGCATAGTAGTTACCTTCCCAAATGGGTTCCATCATCCAAGAGTGGCTCAAAAATGTGTTCTTCCCTGATCAAGCATCCTTGTCTTTTTCAACAATGGTGGCAAAACTCCTCCACGGTCTCAAGAACACTTCTCAAAAACTAGACTCAAGATGTGAAATCACTAAATTAGCCTATTAATGAAGCTTGAAACTAAAATAAATGGTCAAACTCAAATGATTATGGATAAAATTCAACATATTAACTTTTAAAAAATCAATCTTAAAAATGATGTCCATGGCCTCTCTATTTATAGATTTTTAAGAATGACCAGAATCAACCATGACCATCCATCTCAAGATTAAGATGTGTGGTCATGGATTAATTGAATTATGTAATTAAAATCCATCATTATCCTCATCATTAATTTGGAAAAAGTGGCATTGAAGAGGCATGGGAGACCCATAATCCTTATATTTTATACACTTATAACTTGATGGATACCACCCCATAGATGACATCACCTAATGATGCAGATAATAGAAATCAATTTCCAAAAAGAAATATTCAACAAATCTCATGGAAAATCCACTTAATCTCTTTATTTTGATCAATTATCCATAAATAAGGTTAATCAACATTTGTGTAATTATTTAGGAATTGGCCCTAAATTAATCAAAATGGTCAAAAAGTCATATTATTGAGTTATAATTTTCCTCAATAAGAATTGGAAGGTGATGTTAGATGTGTTGGAACCATATTTCCATTTAGGATTTTTCTAACACAAAATAAATAAGGTATGTGGTGTGTACTAATGAATTAGAATAAAATATTGATCCAGAGCACAAAAAGGCAAAATCATCATTTTAACTCAAAATAAATTAATCAAAGTTAGCTAGAACATAAATTAAATTTCCCCATTTAGGGATACTTTGACCTAAATTGGCACTTTTAAATGACAATTTTTAACCATTTAGCATATTTTATGGATTTTGACCTAAAATGTGCATTTGAGTGCAATTCGAGTAAGATTGATAATTTCAACACAAATGGTGTTAGGAATTAGATGTATATAATAATAACCTATATAAAAATAGGTAGATATTAATTAAATATTAATAACACCTATATAATTATTTTCAATCCCTCTACCTAGTTTTCAAAAACTCTATCTCATTCGTTCATCTCCTTAATATTCTAACTAGTCAAATTAGGTCTATTAGGCCTTCTCTTTATACTTGATTCTTGATCTCACCCATATTATTTAGATAGGAAAATTAAAATAATTTGAATAACCTTGGAATATATCAAAAAACATGTTTCACAAGTGAAACAACCACTACATAGATTGGTCATTACCCTTGAGGTCCAAAACCACCATTAGGCCTAATAGAGACATAATGCAATTAGGCCTTCTCTAAGAACATGTTTCACTTAGGCCTCCTTGGAACACATAAAGCCTTAAAAAATGGATGAAAATTTTCATAAATTCTTAAATTATACCCATTATAATCTCGCCTTATTTATCCAACACCATTTATCTCATTTTACTCCTTAAACCACACAATTAGGTATACTCGTAATTAGGCTTGTCACTGCCAAAAAGTCTATCTTGAAAATATGATGTATAAACACACTTTGACACATAAAAAAAACATAAAATAAAATTTATATAATATAAATGAACTTATTTTAAACATAATGTTAATTATTATTCACCAAACATGGTTAGAGACCTCAAATTGACCAACTCTATATGCTCGCTTAAAACTGCACATAGGCCTTAAGAACCAAGTCAAAAGCATTTGAATTTTCACACCTTAATAGGAATTTATAATGAATGAAAATGTTTTAAAATTAAACTATGAGATATATATAACAACTTAAAATAAATTGGATTCATAAAATCTATGCAAAAAGACTTAGGAACAATATTTTCACTCATACATAGAAAACTACATGTAGCTTCAAAAACATAGTCATGAAAATCAAGCTTTAGAACATCTATGTGAAAAAATTTATGAACTTAAATTAGGTTTTAATGATACATAAAAATAATTATAACATCTTGGAATAGATATATTACAATTTTTAATATCAATATTGGTCTTACAGACCAATCTCACATCTTCACTCTACATAGACTTCACTGTGTTAGATAGATCACTTTGAGAACAAATTTTATCTTGTTTTTTTGCATAAAAAAACTTATAAAATAATGGGATATTATTTAAGGGTATTTAAAATTACCCCATGAATTTTTATCCATCCCTAATCATCTACAACCAATCCCTAAACTCTTTCTCACTACTGCCTAGTTTTTTCACTATCTTTCTCATCAAGCCCTTTTAGCGATATGCCAAATTCCATTAATAGTTTAGAAAATTTTATATCTCAAACCTGATAAAAAACTTATATGGTCACAAACTAAAAGTCTCACACATCATCCTTTATCTATTTACATGCTTTGACTTGGTCAACCCTACCCACTACATCAAAATTCTAAGAATATGGGGTTTCTTATAGCTTCTACTCATTGTTATAACAAACCAAAACAACCTAGAGAAACTTGGAAGAGTAATTTACATGTTTAAAAAATAAAAATAGGTCAAAAAATCCATTCTAAGCTATAAATTACAATATCTTTCCTATCGGGTCATTATGAGGGTTTTAAGAGGGTTTTGATTGGTTTCCCTTTTTTAAAATTCTTCATAAAGGATTGCCCTTAAAATAAAAAAATAATTCAAATAATTTAAATATAGGAACATTCCAAAACTTACATTAATTTCTTAGTTTCTCATACAAAGGTTTCACATGCCAACGAGCATAAGAAAATCTTTCTTGGGTCTATAACACCACATTCTAGGCACATAGAAGATCTCAACACCAATTTTCATGCTTAATCCTTTAATATATGACATAAAACTTTTTAAAAACACTTAAATAAATATATAATACCTATTTAAATTCTCTCAAGATATCTATCACCTTGGTAAATGAACTTGACCCCTCATTAAGCCACACTAAGTTTTTTTGTTTTTTAGCTCTTGAACTACTAATCATAATTAGACCTTGATCACACCTTGAAACCTCTTGTAATATTATCAAAACCTAATTATCATGTAAAATTACCTCATAAAATTTTCACACACTACAAAATTTCTTCACACAATTCTTATACTACTCACCTTAATATGGTACCAAGTATGTGCCTTCTCACTAAGTCTCTTCATGCAAGGACTAAGCCTCAAAACTTGACCTTGAAACTCATTTGAAGGCTTATTTGTTTCTTGATTATTTTTGCATATATTTAGACACTATCTCATTCTTATACTAAAATACATCAAGAAACACTATGCTTTATGCATACACCTTCTCTCAGGACTAGAGTAGGCTTCTCAAGACACCTAGTACATAACAATAGCTTACCTTATATTATGGTCTTGAATTTGACTTTCCATCAACCTCAGAAGAATTAATAGGTTTCCTTCAAATTATCTCTCAATATAGATACAAAAGGTTTCCTTAAAATTTTATCTTGTCATAAGACTTCTTTGTCATATATTATCTCACCATGCATGGCCTCAACTCTGACATTGACATCTATCTTGAATTCAACATCAATGACTTGAATTTGACATAAATTAAAAAAAAAAATCCTCAAGACCAATAAAAATAACATACCTCAAGAAATCCTTGGTGATTCAATAAATTCAGACATCATCTAGTTGCCCAAAACTTGTATCACCAACACTAAACAATTTTTATTTATGATATTGTGGGCCTTAGCTAACTAATCATATAAATATACATTTTAATCCATGATATAGGGGTTTTCTTGATCCATATCAGCTTCCTTATGAAATATATACTCTTATAACATAATAATTCTGTTGATCTACTTAGCTAATTTGAGTTGGGTCACATAAAGTGATGCCTCCTAATTTATCCTACCAAATCAATTGATGTCACATAGGTTATGAATGGAGATGTTAGGTGCTAGATTTATGTGATCTAAAGTGTAAAATTTATGCATTATAGTGGTGAGGATTATATGTACCATAACCATTGACTGGTTATTTATAGTTTTTCCTATGAAACCTCCTATTGTGTGCCTCCTTGTGTCAATCCTTGGCCTTGAGATGTGCTAAAAGACTATGGGACTTTAAGAATCAGTTGTTCCTTGAAATCCTTTGCTATATTAATATTTTGATTAAAATTCTCAACCTTATGAGTGTCAATTTTGAAATTACTTAAGCACTATAGTTCCTTGTTGTGATATTTCATGGATGGTATATGGTCCTTTCCACCAAATGTGAAACTTCCCTTGATATGTATAGAATATACTCTCATATAATAATATTGTTTGTTCAATAAATTTACTTAGAACATTGATTAAAATAATTCCATGTATTATATATCTTCTTATTTATTTCTTACATCCAAATTTATCTTAAACTAGTTTCTTACATGTGAGTCAAATCTAATAATATTACCTGAAGTGATTCATGATCTCCCAGTACCATTATCAATGCAATGTGCATACTAGTAACTATTTATTTGATTAAAATCACTGAGTCCATTTCATATACTAGATTAAAATGAGTGAATCATATCACATGTTTATATATGGTCTTATATTCCCATAATATTTTAATAATTTTATCCTCCAAGTCATCTCTCTGCACATTACATATTTTGGTAAACATCTCAAGAAATATTTTTAAAGATTATTTCTACCAATTAACTTGGGGGTGATAATCCATGTTATTATGATGTGAGATCATGAATTCCTCAATCAAAGTCTTGATGGTAGTATTTATGAAGTGAATTTTATATGCAATGAATTAGGATGGATCTACAACTTGTCCTAGTTAGTGGATTCCAAGCTCAGAGAAAGTAATCTTATCAAAATAATTCATTGCATAACTATTTATATAGGATATGACCAATTCAGATCTTCTAAGCCTAAGTAAGGGATATATTATCACACAACACCAAATGAGAGGATTCTAAAATATCTAATAAAATGACATTATACAATAACCCTAACTAAGACTATAATACATAAAATATATCTAATATAGTTTTCACTAAAAATTCTAAATTTATTTTATCGAGGGTTAAAGGGGATAGAGATAGCCTAATGTATAAGGGTGATAAACTATATCTAAAATAGGCCAATTAGATGTTAAACTTAGATATAACATATGCTAAATTCATTAAATGAAGATAGGCTACAAATAGAAACTATAACTATGATAGATATGAAAATGGCAAAGAGGTAATGTACTTATCTATTTATGATGCTAACACAATTTTAGATATGGAATAGGTAGGAAGCAAACTTGAAAAAGATTCTTGGAAAATCACTAAATTTTTATTTGAGTGCTTCTAGAGCCATGGACAATAACATCAAACTTACATGGTTACATTGATAATAATGTCTAAACATGATGTAGGTGTCATGTAAAAAATACTTGGTGGAAAATAATGTGATCAACTAGATGCTTTTGGGTTTATATTCACTTTTATTCTAGTGTATTCAGATTTGGGTCATAGACTGTTTCCCTTCATGAAATTTTAAAACCCTAGTTCTTCATCTTCATAGTGACCATGGGGAAAATGGGTTAGTGGGCACACAATGTTGAGTTGACCCTAAATAACCCTTTATCGATGAGTTCTTCCTACATATCCAATACTCTGAAGAAGGCCTTAGATTGATGTAGTTTTCTCCTATGTGTTGGCTTGTGTGTGAATCATGAAATATATGAAAAGCAAGTATAATAGTGACCTAGATTTTAACTTTTCAAATATAGATCTTGGGTTGATCTTTCAATACTTTAGACCTATGTATATGGTTTCACTATGACTTATATCAAAATTGGAAAAAATAGGAAATCTTTACTTTATCATGTGATTAATTGAATTATTTAATAAGTTGCATTGGTTTGTGCTAGTTTTTCTTAGGTGAGGAAAGAATGAGGATTGATCTTGTATCTATATCAATCCATTTAGATAAAAAAAATTGAATTAAATACTTAGGCCAACCATTATGATATATTTCATAAATTAGATGACTTTAAGGCATTGGACACTTGCATCAGAGTAGGACACCTACATTGATGTAGGTGTTTATTTGAGATGTTAGTGTCTAGGGAATAAGAAAGTAAGTATAGATTCATAACTTATGGAGGTGGAAGATAAGAAAATTTTAATCATTCTAGGAAAGATATAATGTTTTGGTCATCAACATAAGACTAGTCAAACCAAGAGATAGGCCAAGGGTCACAAGGTAAGGTAGATGCAAGACTTTTAAAAGTAGAAAAGGCCAATAATTTAGAGGAAAAACCAAGGTCTAAGTTTTCTAAGTGCATAGGATTGAGATTATATATAATCCATAAATATCATCTACATTCCCACACCCTTTAATATAGTAATGAAATTGCTAGTTTAAATTAAAATAAATGCATACTTGGGTGTGTATAACATACCTTACCTTTGCTTGAGTCCAACTTTAGTGATTTTCATGTGAATGAACTATAACCAAGATAATTTTACAATACATTATTATTTCATATAATTTTTACTTTAAATTATTTGAAATGATTAAAATTTAAAGTGCAAGGCTTAGGAGTTCACCTATGTATCGATGTAACCACCTTGCCTATTAGCAAGTTGATTTGAAAAGATATATCATTGTAAGGATCTAAAAATAAGATTATAATTAAAATATATGTATAAATTTGGAACATTTATATATCTAAGGATATATAAATAAATAGAGATTAGAAGGCACATTTACCCAATCCTGGAATAAAGGTGAGTTTCCACCTGGTAGTTGAGATTATCTGAATCGTGTAATCTAATGATACTTATAACCTGGTGAGGCTAGATGATAAAATAAATTCCAACCTAAAAGATTGGAAAGATTGAGTGACTTAATCACTTCAACCATACCAAAAGTGAACCAACTATTATAATAGATTGGCTCAATACAATCTATAACAGTCCATCCTAGGTATTAGTGCGTAAAAGTTCATGATATTGTGATAATCCATAAGAGAGTTTTAAAATGTGAAACTATTTTTTATTTTTCAATATTAGATATAAATTGCATAACATATACACATTATATATGTTTCATTCTAAAACTACGTATAATAATGGTACCAATGTATATAATTCTACCACAATCATGAATTTAAATTATGTAATTATATGCTTTAGACAATTTAGAAATTGTGTGTGGAGAACATGATTCTAAAGCATTCCTCCACTATATATGGAGAAATATAAAAATTTAAATAAGTGCCAATTTGGATAACATGTTTACCAAACATACCCCCATTATAATATAGATATGTTGAATCCTAAATAAGTGTGGAGAACATACTTTGAAAACATGCTCTCACTAAATTTAAAACTATGAATATACTAAATAAGTGTGGAGAACATACTTCAAAAACATGCTCTCACTAAATTTAAAACTATGAATATAATGAATAAGTGTGGAAAACTTGCTTACAAAGCATGCCCCTACTGAATATGGTTGTGCCAAATTATTGAATAAATGTGGAAACATGTTTCTAAAGCATGCCCCAACAAAATCTAAAAACTATGACAAATGTGAAGAACATGCCTATATGACATGGCCCCACTGATATGACCCCCCTTTGAGATGAGGTAATAATAGAAATTTGTAGTCACCTCACCTCAAAATCATAAGACAACTATATAATCTTTGAATGGATCCATGTATCATATAAAAGAACATGTCTAGGGAAATTTAGCATTAAATCACATAGGAATATGTGATAAAATGAAGGCCTAATATGCATGATAAATATCATGGAAATGTCTAGATAGTCATACCACAATATTAAAAAGAAAATAAAACACACACACAAGAGCACTCAAAAACAAGTCAACATACAATGGTCCAAGGAGACCACAAATAAGAGGCATGTTAAAATGTCACACAATCAAAGGGACATGACTTATTCCAATGTCCATAAGATTAAGGATGACATATTCAAATTTCCATACAAAAAACAATGTCATATTCAAATTTCAAAGAAAGAACACATAGGTATGGGGGCCATAAACAAAGGAGCATATCCAAATGCTCAAACTAATAAGACAACAACAAGGCAAGATAGTCAAGGAAGTGCATAAAAGAAATCATAAGCAACTGACATAAACATATCATAATATCCCATGGATCAAAAATGTTAGCAAAAAACATCAAGTGCATAACATATCAAGTACCTTATGAAATATATAGTCATGGATAAAGGCATGTGTAAGTACATATAAGCTCAAATATGATAATAAAAAATGATAATTGAACCATATAACATGTGCATATCAATACTAAATAAGGGCATTCCCCTAATGTGAACATGACATGATTATAGGGAAGGACTAACATCTGAAATAGGAATATATCATGTATATGTGTATGTTTGTATCACACTCAAATATAATCATGACACACATGTGTATGTATAAGTAACTAATATGCCATACATTAACATGGAACTAACACATAGATGCCAAGGAACTAATAGAGTATGTATGTGTGGAAAGTGTTGTTAGATATTTGATTTATTTTTATTTTCTTGGAATATTTGAAGACACTACTCTATGATCTCATGTAATGGATGGTCATAGGTATCTCCCCATTCAGTGCATAACAAACATAAGTTGGATCTTTTTTAAATTATTTTCATAATTATTGGATAAGTTGAAAAGTTACATTACATGTTCCTCCTCATGCTTTACATGTGTAGTATAAGAACTAATGTTATCATTTAGAATATGGATCAATTTGACTTCATAAGAAAAGGAAATACCTTGTTGATTTGGATTAATTTTAGCTTCCATTTGGTACAAATAAAGATTTCCTAGTGTGAATTCATATGGAGATGTGGTAGGCATAATCCAAACCCTTTAGGACCACAATAAAGTGGTATTGTTATGTTTCCTAAGGAGTATTTCCAAGTAACCTTTATTTGTAAGTCTTGTAGACCAAAACCAAGTTGTTGAAAATGTTTTATATGGCAAGTAGTATTTATTTTTGTAGGATAAATATGGTTATGAAAAAAATAAAAACCACCCATGAATAAGGTGATTGTCAAATCCTATTTTTTTGGATGCTATTTGATTTGTTTACTCTGACTCTTGTGGTGTGTAGTGTGTGCCTATTGTAATATTGGATTATTATTTAAATGGTTATGAAAATAATTTCTAATTATTTTCCATTTCCATAGAGATCATCAGGTTATGAACTTTATTCCTTTGAAGGGTCATCAAGTATAATCATTTGATCATCAATGAGAAATTAGATATTATATTTCAAGGTAAATAATTTATTCATATAATACCATGGTCCCTTATGACAATCATAATAGACATTCACATAATATGCTTTGGGTAGAGGTCAAATCATATCAAACTCTATAGGATGAGGGAGATATATAAGCTAACACTCTATTATCCATAGATGTAATGAATATGTAAACTAAATTAAACATGAAAACTATCTCTTTGATACCTTAGATAGAATAATCTATTAGATTATCATACTAGTGTATCAATTTTATACTCATATTCATAGGATTATGGTGTTTGTTAGACCATTTCATAATGTTTGAAGGGATTAAGATCTATTGGACATATGTAAATTAATTATTGATAACTAAATTTTAATCACATGTGAAAAGTATGGGGAACCACATACATTTCTTGTATTCAAGGTTGTCCCAAGATAATGTTATATTTCTAATCATTTTGCATAACTTAACACAAGATGGGTAATGTATGGGGACCCAAGGTAATATTAAATGTTATTTATCCAAACAATAATCATGAAATATTATCAAATCCATTGATGCTCATATGATATGGTTCCAAATCTAAAGGTCCAATGCCAAGTTTGGAGAGGAAAAATATGTTACAAATATTAATCCTTGAACTATTGTCCATAAAAACTCATTTTATCAATTTGTTTTGAACACACACCTATATGTATGGTGGAAAAAATGTATTTTTCAAGGGTTGTGATGGTATATCTTATCTTTCAAATGATATATTATGTTTGGTCCATTCTATGGGATTTAACATGAGGGCCACATGTGGTGTCTCTACTTTCCACATCAAGGTTGTCATGTGTAATGTTCTCTCAAAAATGACCTAATAAGGTGGTGACTTGTATAATAAGTATACAATTGAAATAACATCATTATATTTATTTGAAATTAATAAAATATTCTCATGTTGGTTTTCTTTCTTGAAATTATGAGTTTAGGTTGAGTGAGGCAAGTCTTGATAAATGATATTATTCGAAGGTACCTCTTTACAACCAAAGGTAATAATGTTTGCATTATATGTTAGATTTTGCATAATACCAATGAAAGTAAATGATGTTATATCACTTGGTACTTGGGTATCACCTAATTACTCATATAGGATATATTTATAGATAGTGGAGTAATTTATATTCTTTAACAATGAAATTTTAGGACACACACTACTTTATTTATCAATAATACCACCACCTATGACATTAGGTGGATAAGGCACTTGATCTAGTGTATTAAAAAAGGAATTTTGAAGAGAGATCAAATGTTGTTTTCAATTTAAAACCCTTTCATTATTGACATGAATTTTCTTAATAGATTTGACAAGGAAACTAATGTAGCAAACCATAACTATCACAAATTGGAGCCAAAAATGGGTGATAAATGCATCCATGTTGCACATATTTTATAGCATTTAAGGATCAAAAATAGAAAAATTAGAAAACCCTAATTTATCTAGATTTTGATGTTTAAATATTGGGTTCACTAGATGTTTAACCCTAAAAAGTCCTAATTTTGGTTATCTAGGGTTAAAGGGGATAGAGATAGCCTAATGTACAAGGATGATAAACTATCTCTATAATAGGCCATTTAGATGCTATACTTAGATATAAGATATGCTAAATTCATTAAACTAAGATGGGATAAAAATAGTTAGTACAACTATGCTAGATATGAAAATGATAAAGAGGTAATGTACTTAGTTGGTTTTGATGCTAACATAGTTTTGGATCTAGAACAATCAGGAAGTAGAATAGAAGATGATTCTAGAATAGTCATCAAATTCTAATTTGAGTGCCTCTAGAGCTACAAATACTATCATCAACCTTGGATAGTTGCATCGATACTAATTTTTGAACTTAACATAGGTGTCTTGTATAGAATACTTAATAGAAAAGGATGCAACCACTGGATGCATTTGGGTTTTTATTCACCTTTGATCTTATGCATTTATATCTAGGTCATGGATTATTGCTCCTCATGAAATTTTAAAACCCTAGTTCTTCATTGTCATAGCGACCTTAGGTAAAAATGGGTTAGTTGGCACAAGGTGTCGAGATGACACCAACAACACCTTTGTTAATGAGTGATGCCTACATAACCAATACTATGAAGAGGGATTTAGACTAATGTAGTTCTCCCCTACATGTTGGCTTATGTGTGAATCATGTAATATGTGGAAAGCAAGTATAATAGTGACCTAGCTTGTAACTTAGAAAATATAGCTCTTGGAATACTCTATTACTTCATACCAATGTATGTGTTTTACCTATGACTAATATGAAAATATGAGAAAATAAGAAAGATTTAATTTATCAAGTAATTGATTTAATGTTTTGATAAGTTGCCTTGGTCTATGTTAGGTTTTCCTAGGTGAGGAATGAGTGAGGATTGATCTTGTATTTATATCAATCCATTTGGATAAATAACTCACAATTAATGAATTAGGCTAACCATTATGATATGTTTAATTTGAAAATTAGATGACTTTAGGGCAATGGACACTTGCATCAAAGCATGACACCTGCATTGATGTAGGTGTCCATTTGAGATGCTAGTGTCTAGGGAACAATAAAGTATGTATAGATTCAGAGATTATAAAGGTGGAAAATAAACAAGTTTTAAGAATTTTAGGAAAGATAAAAATTTTGGGTCATCTATATAATACTAGCCAGACCAAGAGATAGGATAAGGGGCACAAGATATAGTATATGTGAGACTTCTCAAAGTGGGAAAGGTGTAAAACTAGGAGGAACAACCAAGGTCTAAGTTTTCCAAGTACACAATATTGAGGTGCTATATAATCCATAAATATCATTTATAGCCTAAAATACATAAAATAGATCTAATCTAGTGCTCATTAAATCTTGTGGAACAAAGGGGGATAGTTAATAAGAAATAAAATAAAACATGCAAAGATAAATCTACTCAGGTCAATGTAGAGGTGAACTAACCAAGCAGTATAACATTCATCCTACTATTTTGTGTAATATCTAATTTACCAAATGAAAGAGTAAAAGTTAGGAATACTTACTTTGACTTGAACCATTCATGACTTAATATCTCCTTTGTCCAATGGTGTTTTGAAAGAGGTTTTTGTGGATTTATAAGGATCAAACTATAGAAATCATTTCTAGGCTAAAAGACTCCTACTTTGAATCTAAGACTTTACCATAAGATGAACTTATTTCCCTCAAATGAAAAACCCTAAGCAATGACTCCTCAAGTTTAGAAATAATATAATTATGAGCTATAACAATGAGAAAATGAATTTTCCTCTATTTAGAAATGAAGTAGAGGGGGTATTTAAAGCCAAGACTTGACTCTACACCCTCCCAAGAATTCAAACAATAAGGTTAGATAGGTTGATCTTATTTGGTGGGAAATATAGTTGTTAAGTCTCAAACTAGGTTGATTGGGTTGATGTAGATCCATAATGTGCACTCAATCTCTAACAAGATTGATCAGGTTGACATAGTAGGAAAATGAAGAAAATGGGTGCATATTTAGTGATGGGATATTTTGGAAGATGAATTGATTAAAAGAGTGTATAAGTAGGTTTTAATTGCTAAGAGAGTTGGATAAAATTAACTTGCAGTGGTTTAAGGTAATGGTATAGGGACCAACAATCTTGTGAAGCATCAAAGGTTTTCCCAACCCTTTGCTTCAAGTACCCTTCAAGGTGTACACTCATAGAAATTGAAACTCAATAGGTTCCTACCAAATAGAAAACATTAGTAAATGATAAAGTTTAAAAATATTATGTATATGCACATGCCCCACTCTAAGCTCATCATGTATCACATTGTTATAACATGGGATGGTACATCAAGAAAAACATAGCAATGAATAATGCTAAGTTAATAAATTTTAGTAAAAGTGGAAACATAAATGAAAGTAAAGAATTGAAAAATACATACCTTCACTTACATTGTTGCTATAGTATAGAAGTTGCAATGATGCAAATGGAAGAGGCATCAATTGTATGGGACATTATTTGGACCTAAAAATAAGCTAAAAATTTTATTTTTTTACAAAAATATGGGTTAAACATTGAAAAATTCTCTACATTATCAGGATTCCAATTTTTTTTATGATTTAGAAAAAGATCTTGAAAAAAATAGTTATGAGTGAAACATGGATTTTTTCAGTAAACAACTGGTAACTAAAAAAATTGTTAATTTTAAATATAAATAAGATTTTAATCATTCATTTGAAAATTTACTATTTTGATAAACTTGAGTTCTGTATGACCTAGAGAAGTGATGAGAGAGACCATAACATAAAGGCAAGGAACATGAGGTATAAGACACATAGAAATAATTTTTAGCATGATCTAGGTATGCAATATACTCAAATTTGATTTTTTATTGATTTTATTTGAAAATAAAAGTAGATTAAAAAAATTAGATATCAAGGCAAATCCATGTATTGGAATTCGCCCCAAATTTTTTTAGGGTAGACTAGGAATTAATAAGGACAATGGGTAGGGGTCAAAGAGGGTCATTAATGCCTAGGGCATTAATGAAAAATGTGTGAAAAATCACCATAGTAAGTGAATAGGAATGGCCAAGCTGATGTAGATGTAAAATAGTAGGTTAGTAATAGTATCTAATTGTATAGTATTAGTTTGACATAGTTAATCACTAGTTAGCTAAGTGTGTGTATAGAGGATGATCTAGTGTAATAGTGTCTAGGTGGCAGACATAGTTACTCATGTGGATGATGTAGTATATAATGTGGATAAAATGACATAATAGGTTAATGAAGTAATTAATTTTTATGAAAATGCATGTATTATTAATTTTTTTGATGTAATTTGATGATTATCTAATATCGATAGCTAATATGTGCTTTATTGTTTGATATTTTATAAAGATGATAGAGACTTTGGTGCTTGGTAGATGTAGTTTGACTCCCAGATTTGTTGGATATATTGATGGATAATGATCATGCATGCTTGACAACATTAGGCTTTGGAGGTATTATGTAGATACATTGTATTCCTTTAAGTGTTGAATTTTTCACCATGTTCTTAGGGACATGGGATCAAATAACAAACACTTTTATATGGGTGGTGGATGGGGATACCATTGAGGTAGGTATCATCCCATAAGATGTCCATTATCCTAATACTTTATATTATAGGTACTCCTATTATTTTTTATACCTCTGAGTCATATCCTGAGAGATGAGATTTAACCTTATGGGTGATTGGCTCAAAGAGATATTTTGATGAGTTGTGAGTGATTTTTTTTTACATTTATGTGTCAACCATTCTAGATATATAGAAGGCTATCATTGGCCTTGTGATAAATTGTGTGATCTATCACAAGTTGGATGGGAAGGTGTCACTCTATGTGGTTAGCTTGTGTTATTTGATCTTAGAGTAAGGCACAATGTATGACTTGGGGTTAGTTATTTTGGTTTAGTTAGTGAACAATATGTATATCATTATTTCATGAGGGTAGATGACTATGGGACCCATTATTTTATTGACTAGCTATATTTATGAGAGATTTCCTATGTATCATCCTACGAGGTTACCCCATATGATAGGTTTACCTAATGTTTTGAGATGGAGACATGACCATTTTATATAGGCTATAACTCATTCCATAACATTATATACTATCAATTAAGTATATATTATGTGGCATACTTATGCATGTATTATAGCTAGTTAGCCTTTTTGGCCAACTATTTTTAGGGATTGGGCTATGTTCGTATCACTAGTCATTATACATGGTGGGTATAGACACACATTATTTATATCTTACCTATTTATTTAGGTTTTAATCCTCCAATGCAAATTATTTTAGTGCCTAGATATTGGGCACAACATGCTAGGGATTAAGGGGTAGTGAAGGTGTAGGAGTGCCTATGGATATGCTTATCATTTATCCATGTTGGTCAAGACCTTAGATGGGATGATGATGGTGGTAATAGAGAGAGATGAGAGTAGTGAAAGAGGTAGTGGAGATGGTGTTGGAGGAGAAGGTATAGGTGGTGGTTGTTACACCACAACAGGACATGGGCACCATCATGATGTAGACATAGGTAGGTGAAGATGTAGGGAGAGGAGGAACCACGTGTAAAGGAAGACAAACATGGATATCCTATGGAATAGCTTAAATATATCTGGTCCATATATAAAAATATTTTTAGTGGACCATGACATGCTTATGTTCTCCCACCTAGTTTTGTATCACCCTAGAGACATGCCTGGTAGAGGTACTTGATGGCAAAGCCAATGGAGACATAGTTATTCATGAGTGATTTATGTTTTGATATGTAGATGTTTATTATTCTATGGATATCCATATATATGTTTATTTAGATATATTATTTTGAGATGTACATATATATGTGAGATATGATCCACATCTAATTTATATTTTGTAGATACTTATGAAGAGGAGTTCAGATGGTCCATGGTAGTGCATGAGGCACACCATGATATTTTGAATGATGTGTTATTACATCATGATATGACTAATATGATTGATTCTATTTTACCCTCTTCCTTAAATTATGCTAGTTGGTTTTTATTAGTTAGTGAGGCAATACAAGAGTTGTAGAGATGAGGAGAGATAACACATGCATAACTACCACTAGGATAAGGAGATGGAGAGTTGTGATCATGGAAGATATTGAATGAAAAGTAGGCTACTCACTTGGCTACATCTATAGATTTGTCACACATATAAGGCTAGGTGGTTAATTTATAGGACCAAATTAAGGGGATTTGTACATAGATGGAGTCATTGTAATGCACCATTTGGAGGGGTAATCTTAAGGGTCAATGGGTAGTGTATCCCATCCACCAGATAGACAAGGTGGACCAAAACTATAATTATATTATTGTATTATTATTATAACATGTTTTTGTATTTTTTCAATATTGTATCCATTGACATATATAGATCTATATTTGTTGTTATGAGTCATGGATGTTATGTATGTATGTATGTATTTTCTTTTTTCAGATGTGTTTAATGCTATGAGAACATGTATGATATATTTTTGATTATTTTCTAGCAATTATGAATATTTTCATGATTAAAAAGAATGATAAAAAATGTAAAATGTATAAATGTAAAATATATTATATCTCATGGAAAAATAGGATGTAAAACACACTAAATCATGTTGGCAAGCATGTAAAATGTAAATAAACAATTTTTTTATAAAACACACTAAATCAAGTTGAAAATCATGTAAAACATAGACAAATGATAAAATGGAATGAAATACAAAACACATTAAATCAAGTTTAAAAAGTGTGTAAAACATAGATAAATAATTTGTAATAATGAACATGTAAAACACACTAAATCAAATTGGGAAGTGTGTAAAAAGGAAAATAATTGAATAAAATGTAAAACACACCAAATCATGTTGGGAAACATGTAAAACATATATAAATAGATTTTAATAATGAAAAATGTAAAACTCACTAAATCAAGTTGGGAAGTATGTAAGACAAAAAAAAGTGACAACACAATAAAAATTAGAATGACATGTAGATTTGTGTGAATCACATGTTTATAAATAAGTCTAGTTATTTTGTGATTTAGTCATGGTGTGAATCTTGAGGATGCTTTTTGAGGAAAACATGGTCCTATCCAAGGTCTTACACTACAACTTACAAAGGGTAAACCAATGATGTAAATTATTATAATAAAAATGTATGATAAAGGAATGTTTGTGAGGAAGGCTTGGTAATATCCAAGATCTTATATTACAACTCAAAAAAAGAAAATAAAATGAATATGATCAACTAACAAACAATATACATCAAAGAGGAATATTGGAAATGTTATAATTAAATAATGAATGAAAAAAATCATGAAATAGGCATTTGTGATAAACCTTAGTAGGCATGAGACATAATAAGTAAATAAATAGGTGCTAATAATTTATTGGATGCCAAATTCAAAATATATTTGCTTTCAATAAACAAATTTTTTTTAGGTGAATAAGTGTAGTACTATTATCATCTCATGAAGGTTATATATACAAGAAAATTAAAATGGACCTTCCTTCCAACAACATGTTCCCTATTTCTTCAGACCCCTGATAGAGTCATTGATATACTTTGAAGATTGGGTACTTACATTAGAAAGTAGGTAGCATGATAGATAAGTTTGAGACCTCCTATCCTAGTCTACTAGCATATCACACCCTAATAGAACTCAACTTTATCATGAGGCCAACTATGGATTTTGAGCTTTGACTATAAATAAGAGATGTGCTAAGATATAAGTCATGTTTTTTGGTGTGATTTTGAATTTTAAATGTGTATTTTTAACTTTTTATCATTGAATTTTGTTTAAATGATTTGGGTTTTAAAATTTTATGGATTTTTTTATTCTTCCTCCATATGAATACGAAATAACCAAACATAAGTGATAAAAATGATAGAAAAATATAAGCTTTAGGATTTGGTTATAGGATACAAAACACTTAAAGATTTTTTCATGTTGTTAAATAATTAGGATTGCCTATAAACAAGTATGTGATATCAAGACTAACCATATGCATGTTTAGTATGAAGGAAAAATAAGGGGAAAGTGGAGATTGAATAGATATGTGTATGTAGTGATATAATGAAAATTATGATTTCTAACTAATCATATTTTAAAGATAAGATATTAAATGGGTGGGGATTTAGAACCATGTCACAATAATAACTATCTTATTCAAATAAATTATATAACAAGCATAAGAAGAAGTCATACTAAAGATAAATAGGGAAAAAATAATTGAAAAATGAAATTAATCCATGAAACATGTCCAAGTGATAAGTAAAACATAAGATCAATATATGATCATAAATCAAATCCAAATCATGTGAAACTATAGTAAATAATGTGATGAAATACCATGTTGTGTTCATAATCATTAACAAATTTTATATCAAACATCATCCATAACATCTGATACATCCTTGTATAACTATACTTTGAATTTAGTCAAAGTCTCATTAGTCTTTACATAAAGTCATGAAAATACTTCCTAATACACTGTCTTTACTGAGAAAGTGGGTATGCTATAATAAGAGGGATGCTCATGGGGTAGTTCCTTTGAGGGATATTTAATTTAAATAACTAATGATGAACTATGATTAACATTATCATATGTGTGAATAATTTTGGGTTGTAGAGAAGGCCGAGCCTTTGTAAATGTCCTAGAGTACATGGTTGAGATAGTGAGGGTATAGGCCATGGGAAATCAAGAAAGTGATATTATAATAATCGACATCTATTTGTATTATGTGTAGCACACTAATGCCAAAGATAATATACTTCCCCATATTTAGGTAAGTATTCTATAAGTATCTTAGTAGGAGGTAGGCTCTTGTCTATAGATTGTGCCTTTTCTAGGTGAAGTGTATCAATGTATTAACAAAGCTATATATAATGAGTAAAATCATGCATTCATGTATTATGAAAGTAAAAATTCCATTGAGGAATAAACTATAAAGGTTAATCATATTTGGTAGAAGTAGATCCTAAAGCTTGTTGTTGGTGTACATGAATATCCTTAGACTAATGACCAATAACTCTATATATCTCATAATATAGATCATCTACCCATCATGCCAATATATGTTCAGGCTTAGGAAAAATTAGTATGCCATCACCAATAGGAGGAAAACTTAGAATAAGAATAGGACTAGGTTAGGCTACATCAATAAATGAGTTTAAAATAGGTTAGTGTAGTGTAGTTGACATCTCTAGAGGAAGTAAATTATAAGGATTGTGGTATTTAGTGAACTAGTATGGTCATGTCATAACATGGTCAAGAAGCATAATTTGAAGAGGATAAATAGTGACTATAGTAGTGTGTGTGTGTGATCCATCATAGACCTATGAACATTAGAAGAATAAGAAATAATATTAGGTACTATAGAAGGAGAAGGAACTATATGAATAGAACTAGGAGAAAGTTATAAAAAAGAATGATATATAAGTATCTCCACAATTTTAGCTTGAGAAAAGACAATTAAAAATTTATCATCTAAAGAATATCCATCATCGTAATCAAGAGTGTGAAGATCAATAATACATGAATCAATGATTTTATTATTTGAAAAGTCATGATGAATGGAGTGTTCAATTTTTTTTAGAGTGACCAAAATTTTGTCTAATGGTTTTTGACAAGACTGAGGTCATAGAGAAAGAGGTAATTGCACAATTATATGAGGATAGAGATTATAAGTTTTGACTTTCAAATTTATCTCATTTAGTTGATCATCATCTGAATCTAATAGATTAGGTGGTATGTTTCCTACTAATTCAAGGTGACCATTGTAACCTCTAGTAGAGTTGATAGAATAATTAAAGAATTATGATTCATGAAATGGTATGCTAAGTAAAGTATTGAGGGTAGGTATGTTAAACACCTCATTCTTAGAATTTTTCAATAGTCCAAGGATTGGTGTCTCCTTAAATATTGTATATAAAACCATTATGGGGAGATTTAACACATTGGCATGCTAACGAGGCTAATGATATCATGTAGCATGTCCAAATTCAAATGAGTAAAGTGTTTTAAGAAAGTGGGAAGTTAAATATAATTAATTTTACATGTACCATGATAGGGGGAATGTGATAGGAAGCCAAACATAGCCTAAAGGAGGCATTTGTCTTATATAATATCCTTGACATGTACTTTGAGTAGTTTTGAGATTACATTCATAATATCCAAGTATTTTAATGAAATCAAGGGAGGCCACACAAGTGCCTAAATCTTCATCTTCTTTCCCCACACGTGGGGGATAAGGGATATTCATTTCGAATAAAATTTGCATTAGATGATTACGATGACATGGAGAAGTGATCATGAGTTCTAAGAAAGGGATTTGGTATGGGATATGTGAAATTTAGGCTACATGATCCCTTTCATCATATCCCATTATAATATTATCTAATAAAGGTGCATAGTGTTAAAGAAACTCCTTTGAGGGTGTATTATAAGTACATTGAAATTGATGCTGTCAAGGTGTATTTGATTGATTTTTAGTTAATATAAGTTGGTTGATTATATTTTATTATGTTGTCTTAGATGACATGGTTGAATAATTAGTTGCTTCTTGTGTTTGAGAGGAATAATTAGCAATGATAGAAGATTTTGGGGTTTCTAAATGAGGTGTCCTTAAATAAGAAGTAAAATTTATATCAAAGTATATGAGTTATTATATAAATATATTATTGGATTTGAAATTTGTTTGTTAAATTTATTAGAAATTTTTTTAATTTCCCCAATTTCATGAGATGTGTGGGTAATAATTTAGAAGAGTATAGAACTTTGGGAAATTATTTTAGTTGGAAACTAGATAATGATTGATGTAAGAAACTACTCTCCTCATATTATTCATATTAACAACATTCTCATAATTCGTGTTAGGATCCACATAATTTTTGAAAATTTTAGTAGTGGGAGGTTGATTAGAATTATCTTGATGATTAGGAAGGGGATCCTTGTAAATAACTAAATGAGAATTTTCTTGGATAAGGGCTTCATGTTTAGTTTTAGTTTCATGAGCCTTAGTTGCTACTTAATAAGCTTGTTAATGTTTACGTATGAGTCATTCATGATCAAAATTAGGTCCAAGAAGATAGTCCATAACAAAATTTCTTAATTGGTGACAAGTTTTATAAGATTTCCCCTAATTTTCATGATACCAATAGAATTTATTTGGATCATACTAGTGTTTGGTAAGGCGATCAGGATCAAGATCTTGTGGTGAAGCTCGAGGAAGATAATTTTGATTTTTTCTTAAGGAAATTAGTTTATGGATATCTACATTATTTAATTGAGAAAATGTATAACTAGGATGAGAATTTTTAGAAATTGGTGATAAAATGGAAGGATCTATGGGATTACTTAGATAAAAGGCTTGATTTTTATTTTACACACCCTAATTTGGTCAAGAAAACACAAGTATTATGTCTTTTATTTTTCATGAGAAGGTCTTAATAATGGATGTGAATCTTGTTCACATGGTCATTTTGGATTTTGATATTTATTTTGACTTATTTTACCTATTGTATACATCTCTAATGGTCCTATGTCATGTTATCCTAGTCATAGGGGCCATGTAGCCTATTTTACACAATCAATACTTAGTTTTTTCATCATGGGAATATAGTAGGGTCCTAGACACTAGCATAGTGTGTTAATGTCCACCTTAGTGTTATTGTCCAATGATCACATTTTAAAGTTGTTATGGGTCCTTAACCTTATAAAAGTCTCTTTTTATGATTTTATCTTTCTCTTTTGCCTTTCAGCTAGAGAATAAAGGTCTCACAATTAAATTAAATTTCCTTTTATATAAAGGCCTCACAAGGCATTTTACATATATCACTTACTACTTTGGCACATAATTATTTAAAAATTAGTTAATAGTATAGCTCAACACTCTGCATATTACATAACACCAAATATAGAACTGCATGATTGATCGAAGAAGGATCTAATTAAAAGTCATTCTATCATTCCATGCATGTTGATTATGCACATTCCATAAGGGAGAACTATATGTGATCTAAGACCCATATCATTGGGGTTAATGTAGGCATCAACTAGAATAAAATGGGTTTTATTAATAGTGAAAAATTTCATACCAACAAATCAATTTTTTTACCTATCATGATGGTTAAGATAGAATCATACTAGTTTAATTATAAGGGTCTAAGGAATGGGAATTGATTCCAAAGATGCATATAAGGGTTTTTTTAATTTATGGGTATTAATATGTTCAATAATAAATCCAAATCAATATTACAAACATTATAAAATTGATCAACCATAACATCATATTGACCATGGCAATATGAAATATACTTATAAATAATGCTTTGATCACATATGCTAATTACTACTCTATTTAATAAATATCAAATCCAATTTATAATTATTATTTTGCCTATAAAATAGAGGAAATATTATGGATTAGGCAATCCATTGAAGGATAAAAACTCATATTTATGAAAATATATATCCAATATGCATGCTCATACCAAAAAGATGAAATAAAATTAAAACAACTAAGAAAAATAGACAAATGTTTAAACAAAAAAGAAGTAAACTAAAGCTAATCTAGATTTTAGAACTAATTATAAATTAAGACTCTAGTTATTAAGTTATACATTAATAAAATTATAAATATACAACTATAACATGAAGAAAACTATGAAACTTTAAATAAAATAAATAAATAAATAAAACTCACTGATAATCTAAATCTAAAGATTAAAAAAACCAAATTAAAAGACTAAATCTAAGAAAATAAAAGTACATAAATATGAAACAAAAAAATTCAAGTCTTTAAACAAGAGTTGTCTTAATAAATAAATGGAATGAGAATTATTGAGAAACAACTTTCATGTACAAATTGTCTTTGAAAAGATAACTATTACAATTTGAAAAGATCAATAAAATGTCGCACATGGAGATGCAATCATTATTATTAAGGATAAATACTTTTAATTCTACACATATGATTTATTTTTTATAATCATCATAATCTATGAGACTTAATAAAAAAACTAAATAATAAACCTATGCTAATTGAGCATGTTACTTAACCATTAGAGAATGTATTATTGGTCTATCTATAAAAGTTATATCATTTCAAAGATGTTGCACAAAAGAAGAGAATAATGAATGAACTTTGAATTAATTCAGAATCTTCAAAATCCTTGTGTCATGTTCCTCCCATTTGATATGTCACTTTGATCTTCTTTTATAACAATCTCCTCAAGAGATGGCTGAAGAATAATTTATAACTAACTTTAGTTAGTTATTTATTAAGTATAATTGAATTTAATAAAGTCAATTAATCAAATTTTATAGCTTTACTTTATATTTAAGACTTTAATGAAATATTAAGATCAAAATTAAATTATAATAGGCTGAAAATAATGTCTAAATAGGTGGGGGCCCTTAAATCAATGTAATCACTTATAATAAGAAAAATATGCTAAACAAATATAATGACTAAAGCAATGAAATAAATTTGAATATAAAAACATTAATTGCAAATGCATTTAACCATTTTAATTTGGTATATATGTAACCATACTACATAAGTTTAAAAAATATTATTGTGCATAGAAAATTACAATACAACCTTGGATTTAAATCCATATAACCTTATTCATAATGAACATCATCATATATTTTCCAAACCAATTCTTATTTCAAATAATAATTATAAGGATGAATGTACTCCTTCTAACATCCATGAATAGAATTTATCCATAAATGATTAGAATTAAGTATGAATAGACTACATCATATTGATTTACTTCCTTAATTTTGAATATGCATTTGAATACAAAATTCAAAACAACCTAATGTAGATTTGAGGTCCAAATGACTATTATCTTCCAAAACTTCAATATCAACTTTGAAATCTACCAAGTATTCTCAAACTATACCAATATTAATATAGTATTCAACCAAAATCTAATGATTTCAGCAAAACAAATAAAACTTTAACCACTAAAAATTTCAAGAAACCATTCTTCATAAATTTTTTAACTTCAACAACTTAAATGCATCAAACACTATCTAAGATCAAAATCAAGACTCCTATGCAAATCATACAAGTCATAATGAAATGAGAAAGTCCATATATAATTGTATAAACTCACAATATTCATTTGTGACCATATATTATATCACAAAACAACCACCTTAATTTCTATTTTCACACACACAGCAACAACTTCTCAAAAAATGATGATCTCATTAATCATGATTGATTCTAAAACCACTTGAGATAGAAAATAATGAATTGTTTTCATAAGGAAGTTCCATAATATTTACTACATCAATATCCATATGCCTTATTTTTTTATGTATGCATAAATATCTAGCACATGAATTTTAAAATAGTCCTCTCAATTCTATAAACTTATCTTGATATGTCAACATAACCAAATTTATATTTACTTCATATGATAATATATGAGTTCAAATGCATGCAACTATGCAACTTATAAAAATACATGCATAACACTATATACCCAATTTGTTATAAGAGGTTCCTGAAGCATCAAAAAATGCTAAGGATGAGGATAGTTGTGAGATACATCATGTGTGTAGAATAATTTATCATAAAATATAGGAAATCAGATGATAAAAACATAAGATGCATTAATTATTCTATGTTATTGAATAATTTAAGAACAACTGGTATTATATAAACTAAAATAATGCATTCAAAATATTTTAGATAGAAAGTAACCAAAACATTACACACAAGAGTGAACAAAAGCAACATAACAAGAAATCATACATGTAACCATAACCATATAATATCTATTGATCTCTTCTAAAAGTGGAACCCTCTTCATCTTACAAATAAAAAGTATATATAAGTGTTTCCAATCTATGATTGTTCATCTTTTTCTTGTACTCAGTGACAAAAGTGAAGTCTCTTCATATTTTAGCTTATTACAACTCAAGAAGATAACATAAAATAGGCTATACAATGATAAAATGATTGCATAATGCATGAATATTAGACAAATATCTTATACAAATTTACAATTCACATTCTTATACCAACACTTTCCTAGACTTAAAATGTTATCTCATCCCAAGACAAAATCATAAGATCTCTAAAAATTCACAAGTTACATGGATTTAAAGAAATGATTGGACCAATATGAGTCGTATTAATCACTCAAGGCACCATTTTTAGTTTTCACCTCTTACACGCTACTTAGCAACCCTTTTGGGGTTTCAACTAATTAATGTACCAAACTACTATCCTTTATGAGTTTTTAATAGGCTAGAGTATCTAGGTGGCCACCCTTTAGGGGTTTTCAACCAACCTATCCCCTCTTATCTTACTAAGTCTTCCCCAATACAAAGTTTTCAAAATTTATACCATGTGAAATACTTAACTCAAAGGTGGTAGCATGGATGTATATGAAGGTTGAATGGAAGAGTCCTTGGACTAGGACTAAGTATCCTTGCACTATGTGATGATCTCTTAGAGCTTTGAAGGTGGCTTATAGGAAGGTGTATTCATAATTTATGTAATTGAGATGGTAAAATGAGTTAAATCTATTTTATATGCATTCCAATCCAACATCATTTCTTATATCAAACATAATAAGGTTTTAAATGGATCTTGGTATCTGATGATCTACTTGAGTTATGCATCAGTAGTGATTCTCAATGTAGCCTTGGTGTTCATAACCCTTGTCTAAATCTCTCCACTCTATTGCTCTATCTTATCTACATGTCTTTGATCTTAGAGGATGATAAAATAACTACATAATAGTTGGCTCTACCATTACAAAATCTTAGAATGCACATTATCCCTAGAATTTAATGATTTTTTTAGTGATTCATACATCTCTTCCATAGTTGTAGTTTGGATTTCCATGGTTGTTTTAGTTATGGTGGCCTTTATAAACTCCATGTTGGAACTAGCTAATGTAGTATCCAACTACTACTTCCAATCAATAAAGTTATGTGCAACTACTAGGACTGAAATACATTAGAGTAGAGCATCCTTGGTACTCCTCTAGAAGAGTGATGAGTGTGTTAGCCTCAACCTTAACATATTGGCCCAATGTTCTCAATGTGCATAGTTTTTGCACTACCCACCAATCTTTTGTTAATTCAAAGACAAGTGTCTTGAGTTTGTACTAGTTAAAGATTACTTGTTCCCCAATTACTTAAGTGACCAAATTTGGATAAGTATCTTGGATGAGTTTTTTAGCTTCCTACAGTTAGGTCTTAAACTCAATGTTCTTGGCCTTATATGTGATGGGCTCTTAGAACATCACAATTCCCTCCAACTGCTTCATCAATGGTAACCTAGAAACATTTAATGATGTTTCCTATTAAAGTGAGAAGGCTACAGTAGATAAAGGATTAGGTCATGGCATGGTTGTAATTGGAAGGTAAAAGGTGCTACATCAAGCACCCACATTGGTAATGTCCTAGAGCTAGACTCCTTCTAAAGGCAAGTCTAATTACTACTCACTTATTAAAACTACAAATTTGTCTTATTATTTCACTATTTACTCTAACCATCTTGTTGTTTTTATTTAGGAACTTTTTATTGCTTCACCTTAGTGTCTTATTTAGTCTTAATTATTTCATATCATCTCCATCTAGTTTTCTCTTTGCTTTCTCTGTTGATTTTTGTTTTAGCTCCTCTTCCTCAAATTTATTTTTCTATTCTTGTTCCTCTACTTTCTTATTTTCTTTTTCCTTTAACTACTATTTATGTACATGATCTTCTTCCTTTTTCTTATCTTCAAGCACAACATCCTTATCTTATTTGGTCTTGACCTACATCTATGCCGCTAGATCAACCTGTGCCTTGTTTGCATGCACTTATTCTTCATGTGATTGAGCCTACAATTTATGAAAGGATTTAGATTCTACTTCTTTATTCTTCCTCATAGATTCATTGGCTTGTTTTTGGGTGAAAGTGGAATCTTCTAGAACCTTATTTGTATATGTCTCTACATCTTCTCATTACTTGTATTCTTATATATTGGCCTTGACTATGAGTGCAACCTCTTTATTCCTCTATTATTCATCCATATTTTTTTGGTGTACCTCCTATACCTGCTTCGTTACATCGATAGATTTTCATGCCTACCTTACTTCCTTGATAGCTTGTTCACATCAAGATTATACATCATGGGCATTTTTATTAGCCTTAAATGCCTCATCTTGGTGGCATGAATGCTTAGCTTGCTATTATTAGTCATGTTCCTTCTAGTGCTTCTTTTCTTCTTGACATACTCACTATTATATTGTGTGAGATGATTCTTCCCACGAAGCCTTTTGTTCCTCATTTGTAGGTTAATTTGGTATTATCTCTTTGATATCAAGATATTCTATGGGAAAAAAATCACTTGGATGGATAAAATAGATGGAAATATATGCTTTATTTTACCCCAAAGTAACTAGCCTACATTTGTTTAGTGGTAAAGTCAGCGAAGGATAATGTTACACTTCCTATGCAATGGATGCCCTAAAAATATGTGTTTTTTAAGAGTAGGATAAACCCTATCCTCTCATCAGGTTTTGAGTCATGCACTAGAGTCTCCTATAGATTATCAAATAATGGAGTAAATACATTGATGACTATGAAAGTGGTAGAAGGTTACTCCTTGAAGAGTTATACTATTTTCTACATTTATTCAACCTCTTCGCACATGGTGTCAAAAATATGGATACTAATCAAGGTGGTATTTACACTCAAAGGATTAGAGTGACCTTATTTTGTACTTAAATTATGCACACTACCTTCCAAAAGAAGTCCTCCTCCTCCTCATATACATCATCTACCATATCTTCAGGTATTACTTGGTAGACCTCCTGATCATCAGTCCCCATTTGAGGTATGTTTCAAGTGATTACGATTTGTGGTACCTTTGGGTCATCCATATAAGTTGATGTACTCCTCATCTTGCACTTTGGTAGAGGTTATGGATGTTGTTTTATGGATAGCTTGCACTTTCCTTTCTACTATTATGAGCTTATGGATTCTAGTTTTGGATGTGTTGAAGGAACTATTGTGCTAGATGGTATAGTTTGATGAGGTGTCATATGCCTAGTTGTATATGTTTTTTTCTTAGAAACCTCAACATGTGCCATGGACATGGTAATAAAATATGTTAGGGGTCTAAATGGAAATCTAGGCAGCTCATGTTTATGAATCAAGATGCCTTTTGGAAGTAAAGTGGCAATAACATGTTGTCATAGGTACTGCATGACATCTAATAACACCCATGGGTATGTATTAATAAGCTCCAAACACTCCACAAACCATTTATTTAACTTCCCCTCATGAGCTAGGGCATCATGCTTAGGTGTCCAAATCAAATTAAAAAATTATTGCAACAGCTAGTAGTTAGTGTCTCAGTGTACCTCTCCTTCAAGGGACTTCCATTAAGTGAAACATAGAAAAAAGATTAAAATTTTATACTGAAAGGTTTTCTTGGAAGCCATGTAACACCTGTCACTATTCATAAGTAGCTCTTGTACAAAGTACTTGGGCCAGTTGAAGTGCTTAATGTGGTGGATCATATGATGTGCAATGTCAACCACTCCTTTAGGGATTTACTTTGTAGACTTGGTGGTTTGCTAAAATCTACATGTAATGCACTCAACTAAAATGTACACTAGTTCATCTTAGATATATTAAATTTGGATTTCTCCCTATAAACATTCTTAAATCTATATCCATTGCTTCAGTGTTGAAATGATAGTGATATATGGGCTAATGTAAATGTTACCCTCATTTTAGCAAGAAATAAATATTTGCACAATATCCCCTAAGTCATCGAAGGTAGGCATCTAAAGCAAGTGCTTGACATATATGTTCTAGAAATGATGTGGGGCTATAAGAACAAGTGGTTATGTAGCATCTAATGGATTTGGTTAAAAAAGTCTATAGCTCAAAGGTAGTAAAAATTCTCTAGATCCTTATATTTAGTCCAATAAAGTGAAATATTAATGCCCATTTATTCCTTTTAGGCACCTGTTAAATTTTTGATGAGTTATAAATGATCCATGGTATCTAAATATAAAAAATTAGAAACTTTTTAAATTTCTACACTAGATAAGTTGGCTTAGATTTAGAACTTCAACTCATAAAATGGTTGCAAAAATGAAATATAAAATTGGTTCACAACCTTGTGACTTTATAGATTTCATACCTATTGGTTTCCATGTAAATTCCATGTTGAGCTATCCCTTCGATATTAATTTGAATGATGATGTGGTTAATATTTTTAAATCTAGAAATAAAGGTAGTTAGTTGTTGACACATGCATCAAGATATGTTGTTATATTCTTTGTTTTCTATACTAGGGTACATACTGATGATGTTGACTGGCCATCAATTTGGTGAATATTAGATCAATCAAATATAAGCTCAGGTATTAACTACTTGGGATGACTATTATACTACTGAGATCTTGGTTGATGTGATTTAACTGTACATTTCTTAAACTTAATTTATTTCTTTTAATTCTATTAATATTAACTATGATGCACCTTAATTATTCTATACATGGGTGTCTCACACTATACTTATTATCATGGTTCTAATATATGATGAATAGATAATCTAACCTACAAATGCACACACACACACACACACACACACACACACACACACACACACACACACACACACACACACACACACACACACACACACACACACACACACCAAAAAACATATATAAATTAGAAATCCTAATCTACTTGGTACTACTCAACACCCACTCTTTTGGAAGAAAGCTATTAGTTAAGAATATTGATGGTAGGGCTTAATCTTACAACAATTTACCCACCCTAGTAGAACGGTTCCCTATAGGTCTCTCAAAACAATAGTTCCTTGCTATAATATTTCATGTATAATGTAAGGATATTTCCACCTATTCTATTTTTTACTTGGAAATGATTTGAAGCTACTATCATTTAATAAAATTGGTTGATATTTATGGAATTACTTATGTTATAGGTTCATGTCATGTCATGCTTTTTTACTCTGCTTATGAACTTCCTGCATCTAAGATGCTCTGCATCAATACTCATCCATTCGATTAAATTTGAGAATCCTGTTTGTGAGAAACTCATGATCCCCTAGTCTCATAACTATTTAATACATAGACTGGGTACAAAATATTCCATAATCATTATTTATTCAAGCCCATAGACCAACTAAAATGGAGTAAAACTTGTATCCCTCTTATAGTGCATTCAATAATCCTAAAGAATTGTAGGAAAGCAATCTTACCAATCATCCCTCTTGACATCATAGATATTTTTCAACATCTTACCCAATACTTTATTAGAATCCTCATCTTGTCCATTAGCTTGTAGATGGTATGTATTACTTTTATGATGGGAAATCATGAATTCTTTAGTAAGAGATTTGATAGTATTATTTAGGAAGTGTGTCCATTGATCATTAATGAGCTTGATGGCACATCCAAATCATGTGATAATATTATCTTAAAGGAATTGGGTGTCATAGTAGCTTCAACTTATTTGGTAAAGTAATATGTCATAGTGATAATATATCAAACTTTTTTATGTTTACTCAGGGGATTGATAGGTCCTACAAAATTGATGCCCACTATTCAAAAGGTTATTCAGATAATAAAGGATGCAAGGGAATTTCATCTTTCTAGTGTGGCTCACCCATTCATTGACATACATCAAAACATTGTGCTAATCTATGTGCATCCTAAAAAATATTTAGCCACCATAATCCACTCTAACAATTTTTATGCAATAGCTTCTCTAGCAAAATGACCTCCTGCTATTCCTTGGTGTGATTCTTATAAGAGATATAGACGTTCATGTTCTATAAATACCCTATGAAGTACTTTATTCTTCCCCAAATGATATAAGAGCCCATTTATAATAGTATATGGAAAATCTATGATGACAAATTGCCTATTTTCTCTTTGTTGGTGGTGTACAGGGAATACCCCTTATTTTAGGAAACTAGCAATTTCTTCAAAATTCTTAGGTATCACATAAACTCAAAATATATGGGCATTAAGAGAATTCTCATATAGTTCTTCTATTTCTTCTCCACTCATGATGCGACTGAGATGATCAAGCCTAATATTTTATCTTCTTGGCTTAATATTGATGTGAAATTAGATTTCTTGAAAGAGCATCAACCATATTGAAATTCATCCTCAAATCATAGGCTTATTGACTATGTAACATAGAGCTTGTTGGTATATAAAAAATTCAAATGGTGTTGAAAGAAGATGATTTTTGAATTTATGTAGTGCAAACACTATAACCAATGTTTCCCTTTCAATTGTTGTGTAATTTCTTTCTACATTAGATAACTTTTAGCTTGCAACATGTATGGGGTGTTCTAGTCTAACATCTCCTACATGTGTAAGAACAACACTGATTACAATACCAGAAGCATAAACATGCACATAAAAGGGCTTAATCTAATTTGGAAAGACTAGAATAAGTGTAGTGACCAATCTCTACTTTAGTTCTAAAATAGTTGCTTGACACTCAAAGGTCTAGATAAACTTTGTACCTTTGTGTAGAAAATACTCTAATGGGGAGTAAACGGATTCATATCCATTGATGAAATTATAATAATAACCTATGTAGACATGAAATGATCACACTTATATTGAGATGACTAGTGGGGGAATACTAACAATGACTATAATTTTGGCTCAATCTACCAAAATCCCTTCATTACACACCACATGACCTAACAGGACACCAAAAGGTGTAAAAAAAAGCACTTTTTCAAATTTAGGGCAATACATAGAGATCAGTAGCATTCTATCATGAGGCACAACTTGGACAAGTGATCTTTAAAAAAAGAGAAGATTGACCAATCATCTAGATATACTTTCAGGAAGTCATGAATGAAATCCTTAAAGGTTGTCACCACTACTATAGAAAAACCTACAGGTGCATTTTTCAAGCTAAAAGTCATTAAAGTATATGTAAAGGATTCACATTCCATGGCAAAAGTTGTTTTATCTCTATTTTATTTTATGATGGGTATTTTATGATACCCACTGAACCCATTTATGAAGGAGTAAACTTCATGACCTATGATAGATTCCAAAATTTCATCTATGAAGGGAATCAAAAATGGATCATTCACAAATGCATCATTCAAAGTTTGATATTCATCACATACTTTGATATCTAATATTTTATTAGGCTACACTACCATGGGACTAACCTAATCTACCTTTTCTACAAGATAAATTATACCTACTTCCTATATTCTATCCATTTCAACCTTCACTTATAACTTCATGTTTAGATTCAACTTATACAACCTTTTATTTATGTGTCATGTGCACTCCTTGAGCTCGATATGCATTTCACCTAGGGAAGGATCTACTCCGTTTACTTCTAAATTTTTTTTTGGAATCACATCTTGATAATCCTATAGGAGTTGCATAGCTTCTAAAACTTTGGATTCAGTCCAATAGTCACCCATATGTGCCAATTTAGGAATCTCTATGATTTTAATGTTTTTCACATGATTTTTAATAGGTTATTAATAAATATTTGGATGTTTCTTAGCAATAAATTTTTACAGCATTTTGTACCCTTCCTGCTCTAAAATATGTATGTTATGTATCTTTTCTCATTTAGTGAGTCTTACAACTAGATCCTCTAATGGTTCTACTAGCCATTGAGATCCAAAAAAATTAGTTAAATAAATATCACATCAATATATAAATCTTTAGTTTCTTCCTCTTCATCCTTTATTTAGTGGCATGGTCACATAAGAGATTGTTCTTCCATCTTGGCATCTTTATATCTTTGTAGTACTATATTCATATCACAGTCTAAATTTTTATACATAGTAGATTCTATTATGGTCCTTAAATCCTCTACACACCCATGGCATATGAAATGTTTGATTTTGAGTAGTTCATTATGAACCATATTATTCTCATCTTCAAACACAAAAGTCTATATGAAGTCAACCTGTACCTATGCCCAATTCTTTGTTTCCCTCCTACATTCTTGATATATATACCAAGATGATGGTAAAGGGGAACCTGTGTAATGAAATATATGAACCAAATACTTAGGTGCCACATGTTCTTCAATCCCAACCTCAACACATTTTTGGATATGGATTTCAAGGCACTCACATTCTTGAAAGAAAGGCCAATTACTTTTGATTACCTATGGTAGTTGAAATCTACTAATCATAAGTTTACATACATCATCCCAATCAAGTTGATCATTTATATGAATTATCCACCATCTCACTACAACTCCATTCAAAGTGTAATTTAAAGCACTAAACTTCTAACTGATAATAGGTACATGAACTTATAGGCACAAAATTAATTGATTGATATTTTCAGTCATAAAGTATAGAGGAAGTTATCTTTCATTAGTGAAGACCATTATCATAGGTAAATTTTCATGATCACCATGAACCCAATTGAGTAGATGTGTATCTGAGTCTTCATTTATAGACAAAGATATTTCCCAAGGCAAGGTGCCTTCTCTGGTCATCTCTATATAATCCTATATATGACCATTTATTTAATAGATAAAATAATTTTTTGAGTAAGTAATTTAGTAGACATGGATGCATAATCTTCTATGAAAAAATGAGGTGATAATAGCTAAGTAATTACTAGTTTAGGCTTCTATTATTATATGTCTTCAACTACTTAGTGAGTAAAAACTTCACTTGAGGTTTATTATGCCCATATAATAAATTGCACTTGATTGTGCACAGAGCTTTTGGGTTCTCCTTAGAGGTTACCTTCATCTAGCTGGTTTCTTGTACAACATAAAGAGACTCCAATTCAATTGAAATGATGTAGGGTTTGTGCACTTTATTTAGAGAAATGACTATAATCTTATCTCCCTAATGCATCTCTAACTAATTTTGTATATTATTAATAGTCATATGACCATCATATGCCCATTTCTTTCCAATCAGCATAGGATAATGAGTTTTTATTATCTTTATATCAATGACTTCAAAGTCACCTTATAGGCTTAGTTCTATGACTTTGATCTCAATGTTTTCTAGCTGACCAATGGGTTCAACTCTTCCATAGTTTGTTAAACTTAGAGTCACTGGGTTGTAACTGAAAACTAGTCATCTAATTGCCTCCCATGTAGACATAGGAATCATGTTAATTATGCTACCAAAATCAAAGACAACATTTTGAATTTCATATCTTACAGCTTCAATGTTGATTCATGAATCTAAATCCCATGGATTCTTTATTTTTACATACTAGACAAGTTTTTATATCTTCTATTACCCTTAATGTGCACATTCTATTAAACTATGTAGTAAATTTATAATGTTTTGGGAAATATCTTCATTATGTAAAGTACTTATTAGCTTTAGTAAATCTATCAATGTAGTAACAACTCCATCATATTACATAATACATACAACCTGACCATACATTTGGGCATCTACTATTGCAATATCTCCTTTAATAGTGGTTTGGTGTTGAATATTCTTCAATATCTATATAGATTCACACATTAGCCCCTTTTCTACAGTTAGGTCCAAGTATTTGTTTTGTTTCACTTTTTAGATTCCCTGGTCCTGAGGCATTTTGAGAGGAGGTAATCCTCTCTCTTTGTGATAGTGTCTTGTAATGGCATTCATAAACACATCCTCCTTAGGATGTGCATTCACCATGTTAACATTCTTGATGGAATTTTCTTTTCTTTGCTTTTCCAAAACAAGATAGTCTTCTATCTCGTGCTATTCATATACCCTAAAATATGCATAGTAAGACTATCTTTGGGGATTCAAAGGATAATTATGCTACACATGGATATACTCTCCACATAAGTAACATTGTAAAATAGGGTGTTGATAATTATTTCCTCTGCCACCTTAAAACCCCCTCTGTATCTACCCTTAGATCCTCCTATATTTGACTGATAGCCTCCTTTATAACCTCCCCATTATTGCATTATATTCTAGTTCTGATACTATTGGGTATTATCTCCAATCCCATTTTATTGTTATGTAACTAGTAGAGTCCAACTATTTTTATGTTGCTATGTCATTTTCAGATTCTAAGGTGTTGAGTACTAGTATTTTGGTGATGGTGATGTCCAACCCAACAAAGGAGGAGTTCATACAACCAAACCTTGAGGCTAGTACTAAGGTGATTTGGGAATCCATTATAGACCTATGTGGTTTTCACAATACTTATATACCTTAAGCTTGGAATCATATTCTTCATTGAGGACACTTGATACACAATGTTGATGAATACATTCTTTGTGATATCTTATTTGAGCTCTTTCAAATATTTATAATTATTTTCATCATGATTATGTGATTTACAAAAAACACAATACAAACTCTATGGTTTTTTTACATACTATTTTAGGGGATGGAACTATGTTATTGTGTACCCCACTATTTTATAGATTTCATATAACTCTATCTTAATATTAAGACAATCATTCATATTATGTCCTTCTTTCCCACACTCCATGCACCATATACTTAGCTTAGGATAATATGCTTCATGATATTGTTCTATCTTTTTCATAAAATAATGTATTTTTAATCTTAAAACATGCTAGGAGGGCTTCCCCATAATCTTCAATTTGCTCCACCTAGATAGCAACAACTCTAGCATCTAGCTTAATAGCAAATTGAGACTACATTATAACAAACCTGATCCTGAAACATAATCCTTCAACAAACCACAAAAAATTATCTTCAGGGTAAACTCTACCTTATTAATAACATCTAATAACCTATAATCATAATCATAGATTTATTCTCCTAACTTCTACCTAATTTCCTTTAGGTCTTGAATAGTTTAACTTATACATTTCTTTATTTTAAATTTTGTAATAAGCCACTTCTTAACATGTTGTAGATTTGCCTAACTAATATCTTTGTGGTATATAAACTCAAGTGCTCTTCCATTCAATGCCTATATTTGTTTGCACTTATTTATAGACTCATTGTTAATCCCCTTAGCTTTCCATTTCATCTCACATGTTAGTAAGTACTACTCACGGTTTGTAGACCCATCATATGGTGCTAGGTTTATAAATGCTCCTAAAGTAGCCATATTTTAAAATTGTCAAGGGTATATGCTATATAGCTATTACAATGATATGATACATTTTGTGCAATCATACCTACACACTAAGAATATTTACCTATGCACTAGGAGAGTTTGTTTGTATATTCTTCTTTTTTTATTTTCTTCTTTTATCTACTTGGTTTTAATGAACCCTACAACCTTTAAAGCCTTATGAATTGAGGATATTTTAATTTTAGTACCACATAAATGCACTTGATCTAAAAATGGACGTTTCTAACTAATTTATACCTCTCTTTTTAGTTGAAAACTTTTATGGGAATATAACAAATTGGGCTACGAGGATGTGTACTCTTCCAGTGAATGATTCTTTCTTGTGACTTCTCTTTTCATTTTTGAACATATGATTACTCTATGACTTTATCATACTTATTTTATTAATACTTCATTTCCTTATTCTGATAATACCCATTCTTTTATCTAGGCACTACATCTATAAATTAACTATTCTACCTCTACACTATTCTCATCTTCATCTTCAAACATCTCTTCTTCCTCTTGTTGTTTGTCACTTCTTTATTTCTATCAGAATTCATCTTGTATTTATTTTTTATTCATTATTCATCTCTTTTTTCTCATTTATCACTTATTTCTAATCATTATTTAACTATCTTAAAACTACTCTTAACTCTACTCATAGCTATCTGGGTATTTTTCTATTTACTCCATCTATTCTATTATTACAACTCACATTTTTAATCCAAAATCTTATTTTGACTCTTCTTCCCTCATGTCTCCATTTTGTTTTTAGGTTCAAGCCTTATCTTCTCATCTAATCATTATCCACTATAATGTCACACACACCCCCATATGCCTAAAGTAACTACTCCATATTGGTTGGATTAGGCACCATGGCCTTGTCTATAATGAATATATTCATTAGGATAAGTAGTCATTGAAAAAATAACCTTGAATTTCTTTTATAAACAAGTCCATATATTTTAAAACTATGCATCCTCACATTATAAACTCATTTATATATCCATCTACTATAGTATCAAACCAATTATCTATTGCTCTTGTCCAGTTGGTTTCCAATCTCTACAACTGGCCTATCTTTTTTACAGTCTAGATTATAGTTTCTTCCATCGTTAGTCTAAGTAATAATATTCCAACTATGTTAACCGGTTAACTAGAAATTTAGGAAAATTGCACTAAAATATTTCATAAATTTCTCCATAAATATGATCTTGAATTATCTCATGAACTATAAGATCAGTCCTTCTTGATTCTTCTTCTATGAAATTACATATCTTTTGGTCCAACCATATCTCAATATCTCTCTGCCCTAGTAACCATATTAGCATAATTTTCTCCAACAAGAGTTTTCATGATCATCACACCATTATAAGCAAAGGTTATTGAATCATCAAAACATGCTAAGAATGAGGATGGTTGTGAGATACTTCATGTGTGTAGAATAGTTTATCATAAAATATAGGAAATCATATGACAAAAATGTAAGATGCATTAATTATTATATATTTTGAGTAGTTTAAGAATAACCAATATTGTATAAACTAAAATAATTAATTTATAATAGTTTAGATAGAAAGTAAAAAAAGATATTACACATGAGAGTGCACAAAAGGAACATAATGAGAAATCATACATGTAACCATAACCAAATAATCTCTATTGATCTCTTCTAAAAATAGAACCCGCTTCTTATTACAAATAAAAGTATATATAGACATTTCCAAGCTATGATTGTTCATCTTCTTCTCATGGCACTAAAATCATATTCTCTTCATATTCTATCTTATTAAAACTCATGAAGATAAGAAAAAATATGCTATATAATGATAAAATGAGTGCATAATGCATGAATATCAGACAAATATCCTATGCATCTTTACAATCCACATTTTTCTACCAATACAAGTGATTTACATCATGATCAATAGCATATTTTCATTAAGAAAAACTTTAAAATGTCTTATATATAACCACCACATACCTTATTTCAAAAATTAATTATTCAATGTAACACCTTCATACAAAAAAATTACTTTGTTTGACTGAATAACATGAAAGATGAGTCCCATATCAAAATCAAACAACATTCACTTTTATGAAAATCGCCTATTTAGTATGTTTTTATCAAGCTTAAAATTGATGTCCAAATAACCATCATACTATGTTGTTCTTGGTCTGTTGTGATGATCATTTGACCATCAAATTTAACATAGCAAAAATTTATATAGATGATCAAAATGCAGATTTTGAATAGTAAAAGGAATTTTAATCCTTTGTAATTTTTAAATACAAACAATCATTTTTCAAGGTTTATGAAAACATATCTCAAACTAGATGATCTCAACTATCCAACTTATAACATCTAAAATACACCATGCAAAAGATTATTTTTAACTGTATAGAAAAATTTAACCCAAAAATTGAAACCTTAAAGACTAATATTTCTCAGACTAAAATCACAAAACCTCTGCATGTACATTTCAAATCTCAAAACCATTCAAAACTTATTGAAAAAAACATAGACATCTTTGGTCTTCAATAATCCTCAATTATTGTGATGCAAACTAATAATATAATGTGTTCATTTGAGATTCAAATAAATTATAACCTTTGTGTGAGAAATATGAGTATGAAGATAATCAAAATACCTTTCCTATAAATGAACTACATGCACAAAATCTATATCCTCTATTTTCTTCCTTTCCCCTATTTTTTTGGTAGAGCTTCACTTCCACTCCCAAGCTTTAAAAAATGACTATCAAATGCATATAAAAAAGTTTGTATGGATTGTATGTGCATTAACCACTTCAAACTATGTGTTCAAATATCATTTGATATATATTATACTACCAATTATTTAGTGACTCCATCAAATATAAACTATTTCTGCCAAATTAGCTATCACTTAAACTATCTCCAACTATCCCACCAATACCTCATAAATCAATGCAAGTACCTTGGGTTCAAAAGTAGTATAATATCTAGACAAGTAGTAGATCTAATTAAATATTCACCTCAAAATCCATATCAATCATGCATTATCTCACATACTAGAAACATCTACTATGGCACCACTAGTTTACTTTGGTTGGATTGAATTTACTTTTGAACCATGATCTAATATGCAATTAAGTAATTCCTCAAAATCCCAAGTCATCAAGTTAGTAATATATATAATGATCATCTTGATCCTTTAAACTATAATTTGAAACTTTTAAGCATTAAAAATGTTTAATAATATATAATAATATTTCAAAACAACCTCATACTTTCAGATGTATTTTACTATGTTATCACCATGATAAAATTTCCCTTTTTGGAACACCTTGTTAAATCATAAAGCCAACTTTGATTATATAAATGACCTTCATTTTTGCATTCAGACTCAACATTAAGTTTGGGCATAAATATATGAATTTAGGTAATGCTATATTAAAACATGTGTTAATCAAACATAACATTATAACAACTTAGAACGCCATTAAATTTGAAAATAGTATTGGATCTAGGTTTTTAAAATGTTGATTTGATATCAAAAAATTATAACAATTATATAATGATCATGTAGACATATTTATACTAAAGACTTGACATATATGATTGAAATGATCAATGCAAACATAGAGGACTATATCACCTTATCTAATTCATTAATCAAAATTACATTATCTATAACTAAAAATAGATAAAATGAGGTTCATAAATACCATTATTCAAACAAATAAAAACTATCATTAATAATTTTATAATATATAATACTGAATGAATTTCATTTAAAAACTCAAGCTTTAGAAACCATTTCTTAATGATAAAGTAATAATTTCATTAAATGCAACAATCATCACATTGTGTGACATAAAAATGCATTATTTGAAGTGAAAGCAATTAACTAGGACACCTATAAGCAATTTTAATCATTAAAACATTAGTCATCAATATGGTAGAATAACTTATAGGTATACTCAAATTTTCAAAAAAAGAGAGGGGTATCAAAAAAGGATTAAGATGTTATTTCCTATGTGATTATAACATCCCAAAACCCATATTTTTATTTCATTTTGCATATGATTCTATTGTAGTTTCATGTGTGAAGGTGTTCATTAGGATTTTGAGAGGATATATAGCCAAATAATGACACAAAAGAGTAACCAAAATCATCTAATCACACCTACATAACCCTAAAGTATTTCACATCATCCCTATAAGTCTCAATACCCTTGTCCCCAAAAGGACACTAGTGCAGTGCACTACTATTCCTCTGACCACACTACTATCTAAAAGTAGTTTTAGCTCTAGTTCCAAAATGAAAGAACTCTAGACTAATTTTTAGACCTATTTGAGCCTTCTCATCCTCTAGCAATGCATGTTTCACTCTAGATAAGCATATTCTCCCATCAAACTTATTATTTTGGTTAAATCAATTTGATAGATCTATTTTCAATATTTATGTATATTTAATCTTTTTACCCAACCCTTTAACAACCTAAGATTTACACTAATAATTCTTAAATAGTTAAAATATTTGGTAAACCCAACTTAATTATAATATTTATTAACAACCCTAGTTGATGGAGGTACACACCATTGAGAGGGGGGTGAATCAGTTGTTTTAAAATATTACAATCCAATTCCAAAATCTTCAAGCTACTTAACCAATCATATCAATATGCAAGATAGATGAATCAAAAAACAAGCATGAATGAAACCCTAACACAAATATCTATGTTTGAAACCCTCATGGGGGAGAAAATCCACTCTAAATTCTAAAAAATAATGGACTATAGTCATATATGATGATTACAAACAAGAGACTTTAGTGAAGCACCCACTTCACAAGGAACACCAACCCCTAAAGATGACAAGCACCAACTCTAATTTCTTCTCAATATAATAGATAAACCCTACAATAACACACTTCTCTAAGTTTTTAACTCCACACAAGTCACCAATCACCAAGCTATCTCTTCAACACAAGCAAATAACTCCTCAAATCTTTCACTTATATTCAAATATGCCCTTATAAATATGATAAAAATAATAAATAATAAAAAAAATAATGTTGAGTCTAATGACATTATTCTTTACTAAATCTCATATAAGCATTAGTCATCAAGACCCCCAACAACCTTCACACAAGGTCTTCAAAAATCAATATACACTTGTTTGTCTAGCTTCATTCACACACCCAAAAGGCATAAATCATCTTGTATATATACCATTCAATATTATGGTCAGTCATATCATTTTAGAATATCTTATAAATAATTATTCATTTCCCCCAATGCCATCCATGATTCTCTACACAAGCTTTCTATACCATACCATGAACTCATCTCACAAACACCTCACAAATTAAGCTAGCCCCACTTGTGTGACTATATATGAATAAATAAAGATTAGTAAAATATTAAAAATCACTATATAATATCCTCAAGAGATCCTCAATACTCTCCAATCATCAATAACACTTGATTTGACCATCTTCCCTACAAACAAACTCAATCATTCAAAATAGGTTCCTTTTGCTAGCAAAACCATCATGGTCAACTATGATTCAACCATTCAATCAACTCCAAGTGACTAAGAATAATAATAATCTCATGGAAAAAGGGCATACATCCCCTAAATCACCTTTAAGAGATCAGACCCATTCTTATTCACTGATTAGGTCTTCTAATTCATCTTTTCACTCTGATCACTCTTTCTCACTTAAGACACCATTTCCTTCATATCAACTAGTCAATCTTAACCTTTTATAACTTTGACACAAAAGGATTAATCTCATTGAAAATTTTCATGGATATTTAGGACAAATCATGAAATTTAAAAATCAACCATTAGATCATCTGGTCATTCACATAAATCTTCCTCAAAAACAAGAATATTATTAACAACCCATTTTCTATGGGACCCACATACTATCAAGAAACCAAAAATATTTTCTTATAAACTTGAAGTAGTCCTATACAAACTATTATCATCAATTTTATCACCTAATCCATTTTGATTCCAAACCATCAAGATCTTCTCTATCAAGTCTACGACTAGGGTTTTTACACATAAAAACTTGCTTAGTTTCTTAATGATCATTCATAAAGGATAGGGAATTAATATATGAACTAATGCTTGGATAATATTCTTAAGGACCCTCCCCAAAATCTCCAAAATTCTCATCTTGAACATAATAAAGTCTTTTTTGAAGTCACTAAACACCTTTCTAGCATCTCTTGAAGCTTTTAAACTAACTTTCTAACTTTGTAGCTCAAACTCTAACCTCAGACCTCATCAACATGCTTGAACAAACTTGCCTAAACATATATCATGTAAAAACAAGCTTCATCAACCTAAAAACACCCTTTGACCCTTCACAATGCCTCATAAGCCCACCTAGTACAACTAGGCCAATGGCCAAACTACCTTACAGACCACTAGCCATCTCTTGCAAACCATACACCTAACCTCTTATCACTTTATACATATCTAACATGCATATGCCAAGCATAATAAGATCTTCATCATGTCACACAATCCATAGTGATCAAAAAATTATAGGTAATCATGCATGATCAAGCCTACAAGACATAAACTAACCTATATACCACATGAAGGCCATATGAAGGCAACCCTGAGCATATAACACATTAGGAACAAGTCAAAAATCATCATACCGATCTATATTCAGCCATACAACATCCAAATAGGACACCTATGCACATCCTTGCAAGTATCACATTATACTAAGCACACTATGCCACCATAATCCATTTTTAAAACATCATAGACCACTTTGTCATTGTTAATGCCTCTTAAACATCAATGACAACACCTATCATCAAATTCCCAACACTAGTTTCACCATAGGTTTTTACTTCTCCACTAAATTAGGGTTAATTAAATTATAATTTTCCTAATTTTTTCACATCCTAACTAATTCATATCAATTCCTGTATTAGGGTTTCATTAATCTAACATATCTTAAATTTTGTTTACAAACCCCTCAAAACCTAGATCTATATACTAGGTCCTTATACATCCAAACATTATCCCTTAGGGTTTCAAATCAATTTTTGATTTTTACTCTATTATGGGGTAAATATATAGCATATTTACAAATATATCTATGTTTGATTATATTCTCCCAATTATTTTCCTATTATTCATTTATTTTATTCTTTTCTGTGGCAATAATAAAATGACTTCTAAGAAACCTCTTACCCCTCACCCAGTTTACCAATTCATAAAATTTTCACATAATTATACAAATGAATGGACCAATTTTCAAAAGTGTGCATTATCACATGATAATGAGAATGATTTAATTTATAATGATGATGCATGATTATTATATTAATGATGAATAGGATGATTACTATGATCATGATAATGAAAGTGTTGATGAGGATATATTATATGTATCTTCTTCTCCTCCTTTATCTTCTCCAAATTTGTAAATAATATTAACATAAGGACAAAAGATCCCCTTATAGGTAATTCTTTGTTTGAATGTGATCCTAGTTTTTTTAATCACTTCTGCTACATCCTTATTCAAATTAAAGTAATATAAAAACAATAAAATTATTAACTTTTCATGGTTCAAGTAACATTATACATGATTTTCCTAGAATATAAAATCAATATTCACATTATTTACCTTTCTTAATTTTATTCAAAAAATCATGTACACATGATATTTCACCTTTTCTGGATTCACAAACTAAAGTAGATGATATTGTGTTGTCACTTTCTTTTATTTTTCAATCTCAACATAGTGATTCCATGAAAAATATCGATAATTAAATTATTTATAAACCTTATCCTTCATGTTATAATATTCCAAATTAAAACATGATCCCTAATTCTTCTACCTTTGACTCTATTATCAAATATATTGATTATACATGCATTCCACTAATAACTAGTGAAGATACACATTGATTTCCCCCTACACATGATGATATATTTCATAGTAGAAAAAATATAAAATATTCTTATAATATTTCATGATAATTCTTCCACTTTTCCCTCTAAAAGTGAATTAAATTCTAATTTTGATGAAACTTGGAATAATGATGATTACTGTGACTTTAGTTAAGAAGATATTGAATCTAGTCCTCTTTATACTTCACCCATATCTCATATTGAAATTCATTTCCTATTAAATGATAATTCAATAAAAAATATGTATTGAGATAAAAGTGTATGAACTTATACTCATATTCATAGTTTACATGGTTTATATTCCAATGATCAAAATGTGTCATCTATTCCATTAACATGTGATAATACTTTACCAACTAAAGATATCAGTTATACCAGTGAATATACCTCACCCCCATCACTATAATATAACCCATTTCTCATCCTAACATTCACAATGGTGATATCCAATTTCCATCTCAACATGTCTAGGCTATCACACCTCCAAAGGTTATGATGAGCAAATCCAAAGCTCCTTGATACAGTGTACCAATGGCTAAAATTAATAATAAGATTTAGGAATTAAATTAACCTCTTGATGATCTAATATACCTTCACAAGAGGTAATATCTTTGATGCATGTCATGGGTAATTTATAATAAATAGTACACCAGATCACCTTGGAAAGTAAATCATACCACTCTTTTGTTGATTCTAATGCCATCCATGGAAATCCTATCCCACAAAAACTTCACTACAAAGCTTCCAAATTAGTTTTAGATACCAGTATTACAGAAGTTCAATGGACATGGAATTCAATATGTGCACCAAAAATCTTTAAAAATTACATAGCACATGTCCCTCACATTTTGATCCTCTTACAAATATTTTTGTAAACTCTAAAGGGTAAGGCATTAAATTGGTTTCATCATTCACTCCACAGTGGTTCACTACATACATATGATGAGTTATAAGAAGTCTTTCTCATGTATTATATTCATAATAAGGGATCTCAAGTCACATATGAGTAGTTTCCCTCACTACACCAAGGTGGGCTAGAAAAAATAAATAATTACATTAAGTGATTTAAATCATGCATGAAATAATTGATCTACTAGCTGACAGATTTAGAGGTACAATACATATTTACTAATGGTCTCACTTTCCCTCTCAAGGATAAATTATTATATGAGACATACAAATCATTTTGACACTTATGAAATAAGGCTATCACATTAAGACATGAATTAGTATTATCATAGCTACATTTAGAGAAACATTTTAAGGATTTGAATTTTGATATAGGTCTCTCACAAGCATAGTCATCCAATATGGTATAAACACCTGATACATAGATACCTCAAGAAAAAGTGGCACATAAACCACCAATCAAGATGCTTGACAAAGGCAAATAGAAAATTCACAAAGCATATCATATAGTGAATAGATCATAGGACGCTAGGAGTGGGGACATAAAGTTTTTAGACAAAGATAGGCCTCATGATATATTATTTACATTACTAGATAGAGCGATGATCACCCTTCCTCATACTTAGCATTATCCAACACATTGTTTGTAAAGTATAAGAAACAAACTATATTATAATTATCACATAATTAATGGACATTAAGAAAATCACTATTATGTACTCAAATATCATATTGGCCAATGTGTTGATAGATCCATTATATAATTCACACATGGGGCATCAAGATCTCCTTCTCCACACTCTCTTAGATCACACTCCTTTATGAGTGGGTTATCCCAGGACATTCCTTTCAGGGAGCCATTGGTTTCTCATCATGAAATCCATATGGTTTTGAGGATACATACTTATTTGATATCTCATGCATCATAGATTCAATAATGATGGCAACTAATTCACATATCTCAACCTACTTATAGTAACATGGTAAAAAATGGAAAATAACTCAACAACTAGTTTTAGTTCAAAAAAGGATTAAGATATTTGGCAAAGATCATAGAGATCAAAAAATAGTGTTAGAATGATAATAAATTAATATATTTAGTAGATATCATAGAGATCAGATCACTACATTAGTTTGACAACTGATTAATATATTTTCAAGACATAATACACATCAGAGCACATTTTTAGTATCATAACTGATTAGGATATTTGGTATAGAATTTGTAGACACCTAAAACTACCACCGATAACCTCCAATTAGGCTTTTGACCAATTGCCACCCAAACTGCACAATTTGGCTTAAAAACACTAAAACATGCTAAATGATGTGAAACTGACATATTCAAGTGTTGATTTTGGCTAGGGTATCCTTAAATGAGGCAATGCAATTTATGGGCTAGCTAACTTTGATTAGATCATTTTGAGTCAAAATGCCAATTTTTGCACTTGGGTGCTTTGAATTTATCTTTCCTATCAAATATCTTGCACAAGATGCATGCCTTTGTTATTTTCTATTGGTAAAATCCTAAATGGGAATATGGTTCTAATGCATTTAACATCACCTACCAATTCTAATCCAATTAAATTTCGGACCAATAACAAGGCATTTTGATTAATTTAAGTAATTTGTGCACAAAGTTCTTAATCATGCTTAAGATGTAATTAACCCAAATCAAGTCATAATTTATAATTCCATAGAAACTTGTTGAATAATTATTTTTGGAAATGAATATTGAATATTTGCATCATCAGGTGACCTCATTTCTTGAGAAGACATCCCTAGGCCATAAATGCCGTAAATATCAAGATTCATGTCCTTCATGCCTCATCAATGCTTTCCATGATGCCCTCTATGCCTCTTAATTTCCCTTTATTCCAATGTCATAATGAGGATAATTATAAACTTAATTACAAAAATTAAATTAATCCTCAACCACACATCTCAATCTCAGGATGGATGGTTCAGGTTGATTATAGACATTCTCAAAATCCTATAAATAGAGAGGCCATGAAAATCATTTCTAAGTCATGATTATGCAAAGTTATAATGCACAAATGGTTCCAAAAGCTTCAAGAAACTAGTTTTACCATGCCAAATTGATTCCAAGCCAAGCCAATCAATAAGCCAAAGGTGCTAAGGAGAGATAGAGGTAGCCAATCTTCCATTTCCAAAGACTTCATGAGCATAAGCCAAGCAAGCCACTACAACAAGCATTTTGGAGCATCTAAGGGAGGTAAAAGAAGGTTTATTTTGAATTTTAGTCTATGTTTTATTCATGTTTGTTAAATAAGATCTCCCTAGTGTCTAGGCCTAGAGATGTTATGCTAGTTAGTGTGTTTCTTTCATTTTGTTTTCATTTTGAAACTAACACCATATTAACCATCCTCTGTTGAGTCAAATTCCTAGATCACAGAATCTACACATCTAGTTACCAATGGTGAACCATGAGTAGTATTAGTTATAGAGTCTACTTATACATATATACAACATGATCAATATGGTTATTTATTTACTTTGACTTTAAGGTTCAAATAGTTTAGGCCATAGTTCTATGCTCAACACTCAGATATACTATGATACTTCTAAAACAACTACACTAACAACTAGCATTCCTAATTTGATATACATATCTACTCAAGCATCCATATCCACATGAGAAACCAATTAAAATTCCTTATCAAACACAAAAATTTATATCTTAACACATGAAAAATACATACAATCCACACTTAATCAAATAAACAATGCCACAAATCAAAATGCCAAATAACACAATACCCATATAAAAAAGTCCATATATATATATAACTTGAAACAAGTTTTAGTACAATAATATAATGTCACTCAATAATCAGAGCTTGGTCACCAAGACCAACCTCCTCACCTTCACTCTCAGATACATACACACTATATCTAGATGCTCCTATATCCCCTCTAGATCTAGGCCAAGACCTATGTATCCTCACTTTATCCCGTAACATGACCATATTAACTAAAAATTCTCCATGTTTTCATTGTAAATGCATGTAGTAATTCATGATTATACTACCTATCCTACCTAATAAATTAAATACGGGCATATCTCTCCTTTGTAACTCAACACCTACGTCTATAGACACCTTGTTTCAACTGCATCTATGTCCAAACCAAACTTTAGATTGATTTCTACCAAACTATGAAAATTAAGCCTAGAAATCATTAAATCACCAAAATTTAACCACATATTGAATGTAAATGTATAGAATCATGTTGAGGCTTCTTTATTTTGGTTATCACCCTATATGCAATGATAACCTCCCATGGATTCATTCCCAATTAGTTTGTGACCAAGCAAACCAACATTTTAGACCAATTAAGTGGGGCCCTTAACTAACTTTTAGAAAAGGTCAAAAGAATAATCAAATTTACTTAATTTATTAAACCCAATAAAGTGATTAGTTAAATATTCCATGTGAAATTAATGTATATCTAACATTGGAAACTCAAAAATGCAAAATATCAGGCCTCTCATCATTATTTTTGTGAGTTGTCATGCACTCACAAAATATATCACAAATATTTGGATTTATTAGTCATATTTATTAATTTAAGAATATTAATTACATCTTTAACTCAATCTCCACTAAAAATATCATTTTTTATCCAAAGATCATAATGGATTTGCCTAAGCTATAAATAAGAGTGCCCTCACTTTCTTTCAAAAAAAATTTGTGTGTAAGCTTATCCTATAGGAATGCCTTCAAGAAGCTCTCAATCTAATGCTATTGTTAGGAATATAGAATGTAGATAAATAATAATGAAATAAAGATAGAGTTAAAATTCAAAAAAAACAATAGAATAGAGACAGATTTAACGTGGTTCACCCAATATGGGCTATATCCACATAAAAACTACCAGTCCTTGTTATTCAGTCCAACAAAATGAAGGGAAAAACCTGAAATACATCCACTACAATATCCTATTCACTCTCACCCTTTTCTACCTGATTACAATGCCATCATATCAAATGAGGGTAAAAAATTAAGGCAAAAATGTACTAACTTAATTTATATCATTAGATCTAAAATCTAATAGTAAATGGTCCAAATAAACTATGAAATTATAATATTTTATAATGCATTTTTCATAAAATTTTACTTTAGGGGTGCTTCCCTAAAACCCCCACTAAGGGGGGCTCTAAAATAGGTCTTCACCCCCTTAGACCCCCATGGAGATGCTAATGGGGGTTGTTTCCCCCTACACCCCCTCTGTTGGGAACTGGGCATGAAAATAAGATTAGGCTCCACCATCCAGTTGTTATAATATTAAATTGATTAAGGAGAAGCTTCACCAAATCAATATAAACCAAGCCAAGCCTCAAGTTGTCTTAAAAAAGTGATGCAAAAATTTAAATTGCATTGACAAAGGTCTTTATTTCCCACAATCTAAGCATGAACATCCTTTATTCCAATGGATAAGCACTAGTTTTATAATCAAGGTAACATAATTTTGTGTTTTATCTTATGTTTTTAATTTTATTCATTACATTATGATCAACCATGTACTTATATAAGAGTATTTTATTTTATATAGTATTGTTTTATTTAAATTCTCTTTTGGTTTCACTAATAAGAAACTAATGAAATTTGGCTCTTTGAATTCCTATGTTACACACTACTTTGAACCAAGAGGTGTTATGATGTCAAAATCACTGAAAGCTTTTTCCTTAGCTTTAGATTTAAAAAATCACTTTTGTACCCTTTTTTTTTAAAAGATAGTGTCATGTTGCTTCTAAAACACTTGACTTATTTTAAACCAAGTCTGAAACTATTGGTGTGCCTTTTTTCTTTATGCTGCCCATTTGAGTCTAGGCCATTGTTCATTTCAAAATCCAAGTATGTAAAAATATCATTCAAAATATATCTTTCTAAGTTTATATCTAAAATAATTGGTTTATGCTTGAGTCTTGTTTACAACTTGGGCTTGAGTGGTTTAACTTTTTGTCATTACATTATATAACTTGAATGATTTTTAGTTTGATTTTTTAAAGACTTTTGCCTAGAGATGAAGTTTTCCCCTTACCATGTATTACCTTGATTCTAAGTTTATATCTTAGACCAAGTGTGCTATTTTTTTAAATCAAAATTTTTAGACTTGAGAGTTTCTTAAATTTTCATGCTGAGATCAAGTTTTTATGTGCCAAGACTTGTTTCATGTGCCTAGATCAAGTTTGTTTTCAAATGACTGGCCTAAGTTATATGCCAAGACCTATCTCATATGCCTAGATCATGTTTATTTTCAAATTCATAGCCAAGGTTTATTTGTGTCAATACCTATTTCATGTGCCTAGATCAATTTTATTTTTAAATTCCTAGACCATGTTTGTTTGTGTCAATACCTACTCCATGTGCCTAGACCAACTTTGTTTTTATAGACCTAGACCAATTCCAAATTTCATATCCAGAATGAGTATGTTCAAAGCTAGTCATTTTCCAAACATTAAGTATTTCAATCAACTTGACAAATCATGCCAAATAAAGGTTTGTTTTTTAACCCACATTCCAATCCATTCAAGATCATTTTTTACCCTTTTAGACCATGTCAATCAAGTGAAATATGACCTAGACCTACACCAAATTCATTTTATAACCAATACAAAGTTCAAAACCATTTTTACAGACCAATATCACCCTCTATGGGTTAATTTACAAACTTAACCATGTCAATTATCATATTCCAAGACCGTGCTTCTTTGGAGAAATTAAAGTACCAAGTTTACCCTTTCGATGATAACAATACCTCCCCTACTTATGCTAGTAATCCTATTTGGGCATGTGTTATCAACCAAGATCCACATCTCCAAAGGATTACCATTTCAAGACCTCCTCCTTTAGCCTACATTAGTAATCAAGATCTATAGTACCCAAGGATTACCATTCTAGGCCCTCCTCCTTTGGCTTGCATTAACAACCAAGATCTGTAGTGCCCAAGGATTACCATTTTAGTCCCTCCTCCTTTGGTTTGCATTAGAAACCAAGCTCTATAGTGACCAAGTATTGCCATTCTAAGCCCTCTTCCTTTTTCCTACATTCGAAAACAAGATCCAAAACACCCAATGATTACCATTCTAAGCACTCCTTCTTGAGCATGTGTTAGAAACCAAGCTCCACAGTGCCCAAGGATTACCATTGTAGGCACTCCTCCTTTGGCCTAAATTAACAACCAAACTCCACAACACCCAAGTATTACCATTAAAATCCCTCATCCTTTAGACTATGTTATCAACTAAGATATGTAATGCTTAAGGATTATCATTCTATGACTTTCCCTCTTTTATTCTAAATCTATTAGCTCATTATCTCAATAAGGTTAAATAATTAAAACTAGGCATATTATGGTTACCATCCTAGACCCACAACTACTCTTTGTTGAGACCATCTTATATGAGACTATTTATTAAGATCCCATTATTGAACCATAGGTCATTACTCATCCATTTCCAAACATTCCCTACTTTAGAAAATCCAAGCCAATATTCTTGCCATAACATAGCCAATCATTACCTCTTCAAAATCCATTATCTATTCAAGAGCATAATGTGACTAAATATGAAATTTTACAACCAATTTTAAGCCAAGGATAAGATAAAAAATCAATCTATGATGTTTTTGTTGAAATACCTATTTATTATGAATTAACATGTGTTGAGTCACCCTTCAACCATTGTCCTATCTTTGAGGATCCTCACTTTGACAAGATAATCTTTGTGGAGTTACCTATTGGCCATTTCCCTTTTGTTGATGAGTCTCACTTTGACAAGTTAATATTTTTTGAGCCATCCTTTGACCATTGCCTTATCTTTGAGGATCCTCACTTTGATAAACTAGTCTCTATGGAGTTTCTTGTTAACCATTTCCATCTTATTGATAAGCCTCACTTTGACAAGGCATACTTTCTTAAGTCCTTATTAGAACAACCTATTCCTAAAGATCTCATTGTTAAACCACAAGACATTAATCATACAATACTAAACATTTAACACATCTTTGATACCACTCTAGAAGAAGAATCAACATTAAATTTTGGTTCTATTTTTGAACCAATATTAGATTTAACATCAAAAGGAGATTCAATGTCAGTCTCAACATCAGATTCAAAGTCCCTTGAGTCATATTCAATTTTAAAAATAGAATACACTGGTGGATTCTTCAACATTGGTTATAAACTCCTTATATATCATTTTAAATATATTTTTAATCCTTCCACAATTTTCAAGGATGTTTACTTTAGCATCGATATAAGCTATTATATTGACATTCCACCTCCCATGAGTGTTAATTGGGATAGATAGAATCACATATTATTGAACTGCATCCATGATAACATATCAGTTATAGAATATCAAGGGGACCAAGACCACATTCATGTAGAATAAGAATAATCTCCTAGTACAAACCTTTTTAGAGGTGCTAGGGTGTAATCAAAGTCCAAACTCAACATCTTCTAGTGAAACCTTGTTTGAGGCACTAGAAGAAAACCAAATTCAAAAGTCAATGTTCCAAAATGAAACCTTATTGAGGATTTATGGGATAATCAAGATAACTTTATTGGTGAAAACCTAGTTGAGGTTCCTATAGACACTTGGGGCAAATATAGACACCTAAATTTCATTTAGTGTTGAAATTCACTTAAAACATATTAATAATTCTTCTTAAATTATTTCATCACATCTTCCTCTAAATTCAAATGATTTAATAAGTCAAATTAGTCAATTATTTACACTTGAATACTTATTTTAAATATAAAATCCAAATTTTACACCTCATCAAAACATCTTCCATATTTTTTTCCCTCATCTAAACCAAATCCACAACTTTCTCAACCTTCTATGACTAATCAACTAACCAACCCCATAATTATCTCAAACATTTTAAATGGTCTTCATCCTTATGGGTGATGACTCATTAGCCACCTTTGATTATTTGGATGATTGAATAAATCCAAATAATCCTCCACCATTGGATCCTTCTCCAAAAATCTATAAAAAAACCCTTAAAACCTTCATTTTCAAGAGTTAAGAAATCAAATCTTAGAGAATATAGACTTATGCTAACAGATTTCTATACACAATTGAATCAAAGTGAATCAAAGACTTATTTTTTCACCAAAATGTTACCCATTATTATTGCATTGGAAGAGTGAGCACCACATTTTCAAAGAAAAAATTGAGTTTAAATTGCAGTGAAGAAAGCTTTCACATTTTAAGCATAGAGTTTTTGTTTTTTGGTTTTCTTTTTTTGTTGCTCTATCTCAGGTTGAATTGAGCTTAGACAAAGAAATTCATTTTTATTAGCACTTTTAAATTTAGTTCACACATTTTTGGCATGCTTGGTGGGACCTTCCCTCATCTTTTTCATCTTTTGATCATCATTTTTTTGCACTTATATAGCATTTCTCATTTGATTTTTGTTGTTTATGTTTGCATATGTATTTAATTTTTTCTTTTTGAGTGCTAGTATGAACTATAGGTTGTTATTAGGCATGTTTTATTTGGCTGTGTGTAATCCATTACATAATAGTGAATTTAGAATCATAAATAGCAAAATTATAGACCTTAATAGTGAATTTGTTCAGCTACATAATGCAATTTTTCCATTTTTATATTTTTAGTGTTTTTTGTTCTATCTATAAAGTTAACAATGAATTTTTTATGAAAAAATTAAATCAACATTTATAACAACAAAATCATCATTTTCAACAGTGAATTTGTCAATCCCAATAGTGAAATCATCCCTTTCAGTAGTGGAATCATCTTTTCCAGTAGTGAAATCATCATTCTCAATAGAAAATTCATCATTTATAGTAGTGAATTCATCTTTGCTAGAAATAAAATCATTGTTTTGGTTATAAAAATAATTTTTCAATCATGGGTCTATTTATTTTTAGCTTTTCACATTATGTCTTTTCCTTGTGTTGATTTTATTACAATTTCACTTTTCTTGTCTACTACATAATTATGATTTCATAATAGAGAGGTGTTTTTCAAAAAAAATTTAATGTTTTTCACTTTTTATATTATAGGTTACCTTATTCCAATCCTAATCAAACATTCTAACAATGTGTTTGTAGAATGCTTGTCAAAGAGAATCAGTAAAAAAGATCAAAAATTTAATTTTTTATTACTAAAAATTTCAATCTTGCTTTCAAAGTTTTATTTTCAGTAATTATATAACATTTAATTTTAGATATATATTTTTGATTGTATAAATCACATATGCTCTTTCCTTGGCATCACATTGGTGATGATATTGAAAAATCTAAAAATTATCTATGTTATCCAAGTAGTGCCCATATATGCTATTTCTTTGACATTACATTAGTGATGAAACTAAAAAATTATAAATAAATACATACTTTTATTTTTATTTTTTATGGGCTCTATTGACCATGGATTTCACCACCATGTAGTAGGCCAAGCCTCATTTACTAGTGGGGTATATAAATTGAGATCCATCTATTTCAATTGTCTAAGTGGTTGTGTGTTTTAAACACACCATGACATGAGGGGATTTCATTCTCCAATACCCAGGGGTTTAATAACTACCTCAAAATATAATATTATCAATTATCAACACACTAAATACCCTATAGCTTTGTTGGGCACTTTGGGACAAGACCCAATAGTGTGCATCTACTTTATCTATTTATTTCATAGTTTTTCCCCCTAGATAAGCTTGTTTAACATTAATCATAGGATAACCTCTTTTTCCATTTGAGTTTGGTGCATCAGTTAGTGGTTAGCATCAATAATCTACCTTCTACACACCCTCAAAACTAGGCTTAGTGAACCATGAGAATGGTAGGATCCTCCATGGTTAGTGCCTTGAAATATTAGGCTACATCTAAGAGTATGGATAGTCAGTGACATCAAAAGGCCCAATATCTATTCATGACCTTCATCTTAGTTTTCACCTTTTATGTGTAATTGATTGATTGTTTAGAATATAATTTTTTTTTGTTATTTCCTTGTGTTTACCATGTGCTAAAAATCTTTGTTTGAAAACTAGTTATTTTAAGTTTAAATTTCATCTCAAAATCAAATCCTCATATTAAAAATCTTAAAATAATTGGTTCAATAATTCAAGTTTTTAAATCAATTTTTGGTTTGTGTTCTTAATTTAGAACATCCTTTCTCTTTTATTCATTTTCCTTTTCTTAATCATGCCTATTACTCAACAAATGGCCATGTTAAATCCTCCCAATGAAAGGCAATAACCTTTTAGCAATGACCCCTTTCAATTCCTTGGTTAAGATCATCATGTAGAGATAGATGAAATAACCAAGCACAAAGAAGATGAAGGATGGGCTTACCAATATGAGGGTAACCCCAAAGTTATCCAACCTCCACCTTCCTTAGATAAGTATATCATGTCTAAAAAAAATGAAGTATTGCTTTGAGTTTTGGGATTTGGAGCAAACTTCCTATCTAATTTTGATGTACATAATTTGAAATTTCTAATTATAATCAAATATCCTTAATATTCCAAACCCAATTAACAAATCTCATAATGTTATTTAGAGGGTATCAATGCTCTCATTCCTTATTCACAACCTCATCCCCAAGTCTCTCAATACAAAGGGAAAACTATTTCATGTGACGAATCATCCCAAACTAGCCATGTTTTTTCCACAAAAATCCATGTAACTCAATAAAATTAAGAGATTATGAACTTTCAATCTCATCAAAAAAATAATCCCTTTGTTAATCTTGACATAAATGTAAATATGAATTTACCTTCACAACAACATCCAAACAGTCCAAGTTTGAATATGTCTTTGAGCTCATCAATCATGCATCCCACCAATCAAAAATTGAATCCTACTTCAAGTTTACCCATCATGCAATAAAATCATCCAAACTTTATTATGGGTCTCCCATCTAATTCAAGTTTAATCAATCAAAATTTGATTACACAAAATTTGAGTATGCACCCAAATTTACAAGGTTATAATCAAAATAATTTGAGTTTGAATCTTCATTAAAAATCATTAATAAATCCAAATCAAGAATTTCAAAGCTCACTAATCATATCAAATCTAAATCAAATCTGTAACACCTATTTTATCTTACCCAATCAATCATCAAATCCTAGTTTGAATGATTCTTCATGCACATTCAAAATCTAAATTTAAATCATAGTGTACCAAATAAGTTGTTACTTGGATTGGTTCTATCCAATCAAAATCCCAATCCAATTCCAAATCAAATTAGCTCTAATCCAAATATTTAATTTAATTCTATCAAAAATCACAACACCAACTCAAACCAAAACCAAACATAATCTAATTCCAAACTTAACATTAACAATCACAACACAAATGTTAGCTCAAAATTTAATCAAAACCAAAATAACCCAATCCCAAATCAAAATCAATCTAACTCAAACATAGGTTTTAATCAATTTTATTCAAAATCCAACATGATTCCTCAACAAAATAATCTAAGTATGTTTAATCAAACAAGGTTTTGTCATAACACCAATCCTAATCCCATGATCTTCAATATTAACACATCAAACAATCCAAACTTCAACCCAAATCCAAACCAAAAAAGATAAAATTTTAGACAAAACCCCAACCTTAGTTTTAATCAAAACCCAAATCAAACCAATTTTGGTTTTAACCTAAATTCAAATCAAATGAATTTTGGTACCAATATAAATCAAAAACGTGGTTATAACCCCAATACCTTTTCCCATCCTTAAAACATAAATTTCAATAATCAAAATCTAAATAATTTTAATCAAAACATTCCCTAAAATTCAAATCAATTTACAAGTCAACCACGTAATTCATTAATTCAAGTGGATCAACTATACCCTTTTCTCATGCAAGAATTTCAAAATATAAAAGATAGAGTTCAAGGCTTACAAGATGGCTCTTATAATCGGAAAAAATAATTTAAGTTTGAGGAAATTTTCTCATATCCATATGACATGAGTAAAATAACTACACCTTTTCCCAAATATTTTTAACTCCCAAAATTTAATAAGTATAAAGGTAAAGGAGATCCTAGGGAACATCTAACTAGCTTCTGTCATGCATGTACAGATGTAGCTTATAGTAACAAATTCATGTTGCATTTATTTCCATGAAGTCTTGAGGTCCAAGCCCTCGAATGGTTCTCATGACTCCTGAAATGATCTATCTTCACTTTTGAAGACTTATCTAAAATTTTGTTTGACATTTCTCTTTAAATATTGAATAATACTTGACTACTTTCAATGTGCACAACACTAAACAATGAAATGATGAAACTTTTTCTTCTTTCCTTTAAATATGGTGAGCAATGGCAAGTCATTTTACATGGTAATTTCCAAAAAGAGATTAGTGGGAATTTTTATTAACAACTTAAACTTATATTTGGGACATCACTTGTTACTTCTATGCCCAAGATCTTTTGATGATATTATTGAAAAGGTAATTCAAGTGTAAAAACTTTGATTAATATAGGTGTAATAATTTTTTTTTAAATAGATAATAATAATTCCTCAAAACTAATTATACAAACCAAAATTCTTTGCAAAAAATAAAATTATTATTGGAGATGGTGTAACTAATGTAAAAGAGTTTCAAAACCCATATACACAAACATACAACCAATCAACTCACAACATTATAATTCCTAGTGGGCAAATAAAATAATTAAGATCTAAACATAAGTTCACCCAATTGGGTGACACTTATGAGAATGTTTTCCAAAATTTGGCTCATGTGAACATGATTGTATATCCAAACACAAAAACCTTTAAATAAAATGTTCCAAAACCTAATTGGTACAAAGGGGATGAAGAATGTGAATACCATCATATTAGAGGGCATTCAAGAAATCGATGTATGTGCTTAAAATACTGTGTTCAAGACCTCATTGATAAAGGTGACATAGTAGTTGAAAATACATCATTTAAACAATCTAATAACCAAAAATTAGGGATATACCAAGACCCATTCCCTAATCATGATCAAGGTAAAGGTAAGAAAAAATAAGAACAACTAGAATCAAGTAATGTTAATCATGCTAGTCATCCATTTTATTCCATAATCAATGGCATTGATATAGTACATAGAAATGTCAATGCTATCACTTTACTAAAATATGAATGTGTCATCACCATAAGACACACAAATATTACATTAATGAGTGCATCTCCTTCTAATGTTGAATTTAAGTACAACATTTTTGACCATATTGAGAAAACACCAACTAATATCTCAATTTTAGACCTTCTCAAGACCTCCCTTGCATATAAATATATTTTGTATAAATTTATCTAGGAGTCTAATGCCCCTCAAAACATTAATCCTAAAAATTTTCAAGTGTTAATAGGTTATTTGGCAACAAATGATCAAGTAAATTTTGATCATTTAGATGTCTATCCTTTAGGTTCAAAGCATAACCTCCCATTATATATAAAGGTTACTATTCCTAGGCATAAGGTAAAAGGGGTTTTTATAGATAATCATTGGGACCTTAAAATATGTACACTAAGACTCATAAAACATCTCAAGTATCCAATAACAACATTAGAATCAACTATCATAACCATAAAGGCATAAGATAATAATGAGCATCAATCTATTAGCACTATCCATCTTCTTTTGATGGTAGGGTCTATTATTAAAGAAAATCTTGTTCATGTTCTCAATCTTGATTTACCATATAATATTCTCCTTGGATTTCCATGGATTCATTCCATGAATGCCATCCCATCAACTCTTCACCAATGTTTGAAATTTTCCCATTTAGGAATGGAAGTAACTATTCAAGGTAATCCTCATCCCTTCCAATATTTGAAGCTATTGGAAGGTAATTATCAAAAATAAAACTATCTATCAGTCATAAATGATAATTTTACCCAAATTGAGGATTTTTTTTACTTAAAAACTATGTCAATCCTAAAAGTTTATTTCAAACACCTCCCCTTGGTAGTGGGATTAATACACAAACTCCCTTTGTATCCATTGAAAAATCATTAACCAATAACACATCTAACCAATCATCTAAATAAGATTCAAATACATTATCTAAGAAAGCTTCAAATCAACCATCCCTTGAGCAAGCTTCCAATAATTCTTATATTGAGCAAACATCCAATCCACCATCCTCCAATAAAACATCCTCCTCTACTTTTTCCCATTTTAAAATTATTGATCAAGGCATGAATGAGTAAATAATCTAAGATTTTTACACAAGAAAAATGCATGAAAATCCAAATGAATATGGCATACCAAACCATCTAAAGGATAACATAATGATTAAGAAGCTTGACCAGACAAAATTTATTGAGGGATGCCTTCTTTCTAATGAACATATTAATTATTAAAATTCTTTGTGGATTTATTTTAATGACTTAGACACTTGATTTTTTACCAATAGATATCCCCTTACAAAATCCATTATATGTAAAATAATGAACTATAAAGGCAAAGGTCTTGGTCTCTATGAATAAAGTGATATTGAACATATAACACTAAAATCCAATGAGGTGAAGCATGATTTAGGATTAACCCATTTATATGCATCTTAAAATATCCCAAAGTGGCTCTTCTAGTGATTTAGAAGATGATTCTTTAGACAGTGAGGTGGGTTCCATTACTAGCCATTTTTAATAGCTAGCACTTACCAACCTCTTCCATGAAAATATCATCCTAACACTTGACTTTGCATATCCATCTCTCATCCAATGGGACCAATTATCCACACCTCAACTAGAACATTTTTAAATTGATGAATCTATATCTAAATTCTTGAAAACAAGAGATTAAATTCCAACAAGTGACCATAAGAAAGGATTTCTAATACAACTATAAAATTCAACATATTTTGGGTAATAAAAATTATATCACTCTATCAGTTTCACCTCCACATCCAAACAAGAAGAATTTGAGGAAGATTTACATCTTCATACACCATCCCTAGATTATAAAGATGAATCAAGTCTAATTTCTAAATAAACCATTCCTATAAACATTGGTACCGAAGCTAATCTAAAAACTATAAAACTTGTTATATCACTCAATCAAGAAGAAAGGGATATATATACATTGCTACTTTACGAGTTTTCTAACATATTCACATGGTATTATGTGGATATGTTAGGGTTAGGTCCATATTTATTAGTTCATCACCTTGTGGTGCATCCTGATGTAAAACTAGTAAAATAGAAGCTCTATAAAATGCAGACAAAGATTACACTACTGGTAAAGGAAGAACTAAATAAATAGTTGGTGGTTAGTTTTATACACCCCATTGACTACTCAAATTGGATATCAAACATTGTACCAATTTTGAATAAACTTGATGGGATTAGAGTATGCACAAATTTCTATGATATAACTAAAACATGCCCAAAAGATGATTTTCCATTGCCTAACATAGATATGATCATCGATTCAACTATAGGTCATGAGATGCTATCTTTAATGTATGTTTTTAAGTCTACAATCAGATAAAAATTATTATCAAAGATTAACATAAAATAAAATTTAAAACTCCATAGGGGAAATTTTGTTATTAGGTGATACCTTTAGGATTGAAAAATTTTGGGGCTGCATATCAGAGGGAAATGACCATTATTTTTCATGACATGCTTAATGATATTATGTAAGACTATGTAGATGATATTCTGGCTAAGTATAAATCTAGGATAGATCATCCTCAAGTGTTTTTCCATATTTTTGAATGTATAAGAGAATAAAACATGAGATCGAATCCAAATAAATGCATGTTTGGTATAAAATCAAGAAATTTATTAGGATTCATTATTTCATAGTGTGGTATTGATGTTATCTTTCAAAAGTTTCAGCTATCATGGATATGCCTCCACCTAAAAATATTAAACAACTTTGAAGTATACAAGGAAAAATATAAGCAATTAGGAGATTCATATTTCAACTTGCAAAAATCTATCATCCATTTAACTTTTTGCTGAAAAAGGATACTCCTTTTACATGGACTAAAAATTGTGACTAGGCATTTAACAACATCAAGTAATATATTTCAAACCCACTAGTTTTGATGCTACATATTACAGGTAAACCTTTTTTTTGTACATCTTAGCTACTCAATATGCCCTTAGAGCATTGCTAGCACACCATGATGATAATTGGAAAGAATGAGAAGTCTACTACTTGATAAAAATGTTGATATCCTATGAGATAAATTAATCTCAAAAGGAAAAATATTATCTTGCATTTATTTTTTCTTCCCAAAAATCAAGACATTACATGATTAATAATCAAATAAAAATTATTGCTAAAATTGACCCTCTTAAATATCTCCTATCTAAAATTGCTCTAATAGGAAGGATGGCTAAGTGGGTTATGCTTCTTAGTGAGTTTGATATAGAGTATGTTAACCAAAAATAACTTAAAGGAAAAATTATCTTAGATGTATTGGTAGAATCACCTCTCAACAACAAGGCACCTCTCATTGCATAATTCTTAGATTATGTAATCATGTTTATAAATGAATCCATAGTTTGGAAGCTTTTCTTTGATGTTTCCTTTACAAATCATGGCTCAGGAGTAGGTATATTATTAGTAAAACTTGACAAGGATTTCATTCCTAAATCATTCTAGATTATATTCCCTTTTACAAATAACATATCAAAATATGAAGGTCTCATAGCAGGCTTCAAGATGGCAATTCAATGGGGAATCCAACATTTCCTTGTTTTTGGCATTTCCAAACTTATCATCAATCAAATCACTAATGAATTCCATGCCCATGATGATAAACTAATCCCTTAGAATAAGATGGTGGATATCTTGAAAGAACCTTTTGAGTACATATAATTTAAACAAGTTCTTAGAATAGACAATTGAGTAACATATGCTATGGCAAAAATTGGATCCCAACTATATTTGAGCACAAAACATAATAAATTTTTGTTTTAGTACTTAAGGATACCTGCTTATGATATGTCCAATTTAGAAATGGTTTATGAGGTAGTTGGTCCCACTTCTCCATGGTAATTCAATATTTTACATACCTTCATAACCATACCATCCCATATAATTTATCCTCTAGCCATTACAAGTCCTTTATTCAATGCACATCTCATTAGACAATCCTTGTAAATACCCTATATCATCAAGGTTATGATGGAACCCTTCTACATTATTTAAATTTTGAAGAGTCTAATTTGACAATTAGAGAAGTTTATGAGGGAGTTTTTGGAGCACATTTAATTGGTATAGTCCTTGCAAAAAATCTTCTCTCAGTAGGTTGTTATTATCTAACAATGGAATTTGATTCATGTACTTATGTCAAAAAGTGTGTACCTTATCAAAAACATGGAGATCTAATCCATAGTCCTTCACAATCTTTGTAACCTATCACAACACCTTATCCATTTTCCATATGGGGATTAGAACTCATTGAGAAAATAAATCCTAGTTCTTCTGATGGACATAAGCATATTATAAGTACAAATGAGTATTTTACCAAGTGGGTAGAAGAAATATCATTTACCTACATCACTAGAAAGCAAATTTCAAAGTTTATCCTTAACCACATTATCTACCACTTCAGTTTTCCTTCCACTCTCATTCTTGACAATGGTAAATCCTTAAAAATAAAGATGTTAAGACTCTTTAACAAACATACCATATCAAAAACAAATGGTATACTCATTAATACCCATAAGGCAATGACCAAGCTAAGGTAACAAACAAAAATATTATATGCATACTTAAGAGAGTTATCAATGAAGTTGGTCATGACTGGCATACTCACTTATCTCACCTTTGGGGAATACCAAACTAGTATCCACCCCCCCATGGGGGTAAACCCTTATTCCCTTATTTATGGTAGTTAGTCTATTTTTCCCATTAAAGTTGAGATTCCATCTTATGAATATCATTACAACAAATAATGTATGAAGAATCATATCAAATTTCATGACTTTAAACTCAACCTCTTGGATGAGAAATGATTCAATTATTTAAACCATATGAAAGTTTACCATAATCACCTTTTCCATAGATATAATAAGAAGATTAAAGCTATGTAATTTGTAATTGAACATCTTATTCTCAAAGAGAATCAACAAAACACCAATGTCAAGAGAGAGAAGGGAAAATTTAAACCTTACTAGTTAGGTCCATACATTATTATTTATAAATATGGATCACGAGCTTACAAATTAGCCATATAAGATGGAGAGGTTATTGATGAACATATAAACATCATGCACCTTAAAATATTTTATGCCTAAAATTGTTCTATATGTTTTTATTGGTACATTCAAATTCAAAAATAAAAAATATATATCAAAAATCCAAATAGAGAAAAAAGTCAAAAAAATAAAAAAGCAAAAATGTGTACATAGATACATACCATGGTGAAAACAAATATTATATAACCATGTGTAAACCATTTTACATACTTACCATGGTTACTTGGTGGCATCACCTTTTAGTGATCCATTGTATATTCCCAAGTTTATCATTTTGTCAGTCATTAAGTCATTTATCCTATAACATGCTAAAGTTCAAGGTTTTTCTTCCTATATATGAACCTGCGTTCTTGCTCATGATTGTGAAAAATCATCTTATTCCTTATTTAAAAATAATCCAAAATACAAAAAATCATCATCACAATATAAATACAAAAATACAAAAAAAAAATAAAAAATAAGACAAAAACATTCCAAAAACATCAATCTCAACACATATACCATTTTAAACTATTTTCATATCATTCGCTAATTATTGGGTGGGTCACTCATGCATCCTTTTTATAAAACATTCAAAATGCTTATTCAATCATCCAAATTATCATCACTTTCCATATTGGGAGAAGTACATTTGACCTGATATCCCCACATAGATTTTGTCTAAAGAGGATTATGTAGGCAGCGCTTAGAGACATGGGGCATCTAGGGTCATCTCAGCCACCGTCTTCACCATAATCCATTTCCCCAACATGGATTAGCTAATCCATATATTTCTCCCTCAAATTTTTAGTACCTAGCCTTGCTCTTGGCTATAATTGTAGAGTCCTTGTTTATATTGTCTTTATTTACAACTTTTCAAATTTTTACACTCTTTGTTTATTTTCATTGGTGTATTATTTATTTTCTATATCCAACAATTCACTTGGTTATTTTTATACCTTTATTTATCCTTAGACATTAATTTGGTTATTTCAGTTCATTTTATCTCTAGTCATTTCAATGTTTATTTTCCTTTCTTTTTACAATAGTGGCCAAATTTTGAGTTACTATTTGTTTAATTATGTGTGTCATTCTTGCTTAAAATTATTGAAATTATCATTTTGTATATGTTAAAATCATTTAGATTATATTTTTTTGCATTAAAATTTTGTGTGTATTCCAATCACCTAGCTTAATCTTTTGTTTTCACATCTTCTTTTAATTATTGTTTTCAAAGTGTTTATAAATATTATTTTGTGAAATGCATATATAATATGGTTATGACTATATCATGACATACTTTTATTGCACACAATTTATTCTTTATTTTTTTTCATATGATTAAAACATAAACATTCATCATGCTTATTAAATATAATTGGTGGTATTGTGTTTTATGGTATATTAAAAATTAGGTTGCTCAAAGCTCAAATATTGTTAGAAATCCAATACAAAGAACAAAAACAAAAGATATTCAGCTATGTCACATTCTAAATCCATACACATCATCCAAATCATACATTAGTCATACATTTATAATAAATATTCTAAAATAATTAGAGCATACTAGAATAAATCAAAATGTAATAAATATAACCAGTGCTACCATATATCTATACAGATATCACTCATGCATAAATCCATGTAAATCAATCAAATATCTATCATGTCTCAAATCACATATAACATACCAATGGGACATAGCCTCCCACTATAGTTAGGAAGTAAAAAGCCACTGACAACAAACATGAGTACAATAGTCAGAGAATACATATCTAAATTGGTACAATAGTCTACATCAATCATACCTCTAACAACTAAAATCAAACCATCACTAAAAATATAGTATAATGTAATCTCCTATGGAACCTATCCCTAATAAACATGTCTTCATCATACCAAGATAACCAAAATTGGATACACATCCTCCAATGTAATAGTCATCTCCCCCATCAATAAGTGAAATGTGCTCATCTCACTATGTCAACTCCCTACTAGTGCTATCAATAGATCTCTATCCGCTCAAACCTCCAGCATTTATATAATATAGGATAGATCACTCGACTCAAGTATGCCAAACTCATACTCAGTAAAGCTTACCATCCACACCATCGCTATAGAACTCTAATCCCACATAACAAGCATTGTTAATACCTCCTATAAATCACAAATGTTAGCATTTCTTTAATTTTACTCAGCATTACATTCATCATTATCACTACATTCCAAATACTCAATCAAAATATAAAAAAATCAATCAAAAACCTTTTTCATTTCATTCCATTTTATCATTCTTATTTCATTCCTATACATCACAAAATATCTCTTTCATATTGAAAGATCATTGTTGATATTTAAAAATTTGCCTTTGACCCTTTTCATGAATTTATTACTACCCTAAGCAAAATTTCTTCTATACCTAATGATTTCACTGTCAAGTTTAATGATTTTGTTGTTACCAAAATAGTAAAATTACCCTTTTTATCAAAAATGAAATCGATACCCTATTCTACAAAATTGCTACCATGTTTAGTATTATCATTATTTTCCCCAATGAAATCATTGATTTCAATGCAAAAATCACCATTTGGGTAACAATGATTTCATTTTATCTAACTTTAATCCCTAACTAATGCTCATTAATGTGAAAATTTTCAAATTTAAATTCACTTACCAGAGGCCCGCTCCTCTCAGGTCTATGGAATCTCCTCACTCACTCTACTTGGTACTCGTGGTGTGGGATATGGTCCACATTTCCTCACACATCTCAAAGAAAATCTCTCAAATCATAATTCTTAGAAAATAATATCAAATAAATTATATAAATGATTTTCTAATCCACATATTTTCTACTTATATTATTTTATACTACAAAATATCCCCCTATCCCATAATCCAACTTATTCTTCATCCATTTTTTAAATCTACAAAAACATTAAATCAATTTATTTTGAATTTGTATTCAAAATATTGAAGCAATCTATCTATATAAAATCAACAAAATCATTTTCTAATTTAATAAAAATATTCTATTTTTAGATCCATAACTTATTATTACTGGGATATATTATTCTCACAACTGCTTAATTAATCCCTGCATCATTAGAAAAATAGTAAGTGTACAATCTCCAAATGGTTAAACTATTATCTTCCAAATCTATACTCTAGTTTTAATTAACTAAGGGCAACATATTTACATAACCAACATCTTGAAATTTTGACATTGATTTTGACACAAATTGATTTATTATTTCTCCACATCTCTTTGTTTATTTCCTATTTTCATCAATTTCAAGCATTTGTCTATTTTCTAGTACAAACCCTCAAGGGGGCATCATCACACTCATTTTCATTCATCTGGAGTAAATTTTTCTTTTTTAATCATCAACACTCTACTTTTTCTACTATTATTTGAAATAGTATTACTTTGTAACACCATTTCAAAGAGGGTTAAATGTAGAAACCTAAATTTTATTTAGTGTAAAAATGCACTTAAAATATATTAATAATTCTTATTAAATTAATTCATCACATCTTCCTCCAAATTTAAATAATTGAATAAGTCAAATTAGTTAATTATACATAATTAAATCCTTATTTTAAATATAAAATCCAAATTTTACACCTCATAAAAAAATCTTCCACCCTTTTATCCCTCATCCCAACCAAATCCATAACTTTATCAACCCCCTATGACTCATCCCTTGAGTTGTCAAGAAAATTGACTTAGTCCTGCTGACTTAGCTAACCAACCCCATGATTCTATCAACCATTTGAAATGGTCTTCATCCTCATGGGTGAGGACTCATTATCCACCATCGATTATTTGGATCATTAAATAAGTCCAAAAACATCCTTCACCATTGGATCCTTATCCAAAATTCTATAAATAAACTTAAAAACCTTCATTTTCAAGAGTTTTGAAATCAAATCTTTGAGAATCCAAACTTATGCTAATAGAGTTATACACACAAGCAAATCAAAATGAATCAAAGACTTATTTTTTCACCAAAATGATGCCCATTCTCCTTTTCATTGGAAGAGTGAGAACCAAATTTTCAAAGAGAAAATAAAGTTTAAATCATAATGGAGAAAACTTCCACATTTGAAGCATAAATTTGGTGTTTTCTAGTTTTTTAATTTGTTACTCTATCTTAGGTTGAATTTAGTTTATATTAATATTATTTCATTTTTCTTGGCACTTTTAGATTTAGTTTACACAATGTCAATGGTTGAGCATAATAATTTTCATTACTTTAGGAAGACATTATTGAAGATAACATCAATACAACTTCTAATCTAAACTTAGTTAGATGACAGTATCTCTTAGGCCCAAATTATGGAAAAATATTGTGGTCCTATTGAGAGCATATTCAAAATTCTTTGGCCCCACCACAAACAAAATTATTTCAAATCTATAATTAACAACATTATGTGTGCCTAAAAATCTTGATATTAATTTTTTACCTAACCACTATACATTCCATTATGATCCATTTTTCCATTCTAAACCTATATTAAATCACCAATTCAGAACTTTTAGCTTATGTTTATCCTTATTTACCATCCCTAGCTACACTTTCCTTTATCAAGGCTAAAAAGACATCTTATCTTGAATTTTAAAAGAAACAAAAATAATGACTGATAAAGATCACAATAGTGCTATTAAATTCTAAATCAGTAGTAGATTCTTGACATAGTAGTTGTTCAAAAGGGGTGTGTGCTAACAATTTAAATAATTGACTATTATAGTTATATCATATGTTGATCAAGATGATCATCTCCACATCAAAAAGAATAACAAAATCATTTACTTTGCCTTGCCTTGCCCTTTTCCTTTCCTTACCATTGTTTCATGCTTTGTCATTTACCTTACCTTTCCATTTACCTTGCCTTAACATTTTCCTTGCCCTTTCCATTATTTCATACCTGTCCATTTACATTGCCTTGCCATTTACCTTACCTTGTTATTATTGCATACCTTTCTATTTACCTTACCTTGTCATTATTTCATACCCTTCCATTTACTTTGCCTTACCATTTACCTTTCCCTACCATTATTTCATGACTTTCCATTTACCTTGCCTTACCATTATTTTTTCCCCTATCATTTACCTTATCTTCTCATTATTTCATACCTTTCCATTTACCTTACCATTTTCCTTGTCTTTCCATTTGTCTTACCTTTCCATTTACCTTGCCTTGCCATTTTCCTTGCCTAACCATTTGCCTTGCCTTACCATTGTTTTAGATATTGTCATTTTCCTATTCATAAACTACTAGTACTTAGTAGGGTGGAATTACATTGACTTGAGGTCCTTAGAGGTTATGTAGGTAGTGTTCAATTTACCACTTGTTGGGGATCAACCAACAAACTTGATTACTTTTATGTAAGCAAAACACAAAATTAAACCAGAATTGAAAGCAACTAGAATCAAAAATAGAAAAGAATAAGAGATACAAGAAACCACCCTAAAAACTTGTATTAAACTCTTATAGAAGGAAATACAATGAAGAAGCTACACACTTTCTTCTCACACCTCTCAGATGTACAGATCTCTTTCCCTCAAGAGTTTACAATCAATTCCAACAACCTGGATTAATACACATATATACAATATGTCTTGTACTATTCTCATACACACTTACAAGTATACAGGCTATGAAGATCTATCCCATTATATAGAATTAGGGATCATGAGCAATGCATTAACAACCATTAGATACACCTCCTAATCAAAGGCTCAAAATAGTCCTACTAAAGATAAAGACACAGACTTACAACTAACAGCTAATCCTATCATGCAAACATTCTATTCTGTCCACGAAAATAGATTCTAGACACATAGGTGACCAACATCAATCCTTGCCTATTTGCCTGTGACCGATGTTGGCTGATCTATGATCGATGCCGGTAGCTACTGGTCGACTCCTTGTCATCATCAGTGACTGTGTAAATCCAACACTTCAGCATCCACTCATCTAGTGAAGGTTTTAGCTCCACACCTTAACAACCTTGCCATTTTCCTTGCCTAACCATTTGCCTTGCCTTACCATTATTTTAGATATTGTCATTTTCCTATTCCTAAACTACTAGTACTTAGTAGGGTGGAACTACATTGACTTGAGGTCCTTAGAGGTTATGTAGGTAGTGTTCAGTTTACATTGAGGACAAATTAGTCACCCCTAGTCCATGCTCTCTCAATTTTGTGATTTATACCATTACATATCTCATAATCCTCCATTGAGTTGAGATATAAGAAAACCCCAAAACATTGGAAACATTTCCAACCATTCCTCTATTACAAGGTAGAACCATAGTGACTTGAGGTCCTTTGAGACTATGTAGGCAACACTCAATTTACATTTAGGTTAGATATATGACCCCTTTTCAAACCCTCTCATTATTTTACAAGAATTTTAAGCAATGCTCTCATAATTTTATTAACATCCTAAGCTAACTCTCTCTATTTTGTGTCACTTTTATGTGCATTGTACATTTAAAATTGATGCACTACTACACCCTTTATCCCATTCTCTCATTATTTTTTGAGTGATATCTTGTCAATATATAATGAGTTAAGATACCCCCAAAATTATAAAATACATTGAAAATTTTTCAAAAACCTAAAAATTTAAAAATTTCTTACAATCTCTTAGAGAGATATAAAACCCAAAAATTCAAAAACATGTATCCTATCCTAAACCTAGTCAATAATCCTCAATCCACCCTACTGATATAAATACATTATTAGTTCCAATCCATTCCAATACCATTGGGGGTGTGACCTTCTCTTTGCATGTATCCTTTCTTAGGGGAACCATCCAATTTTTGCTTTTAGGCTAAGTATCTCTAGGGTGTTACCTTACCTTTGTATGTATCCTTTTTTAGGGGAACCATCTAATTCACACTCTTAGGCCAAGCTCATGGATTTTTCCCTGTTGTGGTAAAACCAAAGTGTGTAGCTTATACCAAGATGTGTTATCCCCACATGTCATCCCCTTGCATATAGACTTTCTTGGGTAAACCATCCATTAATCCTTATATTGATCCTTCAAATGTAGATATTGACTTGGTTAATGACAAGATGTTTTTTGTTGCTTTTATTTCAAGCTTTATATGTGCTTGTTTGTTTATTTGCCTGTTTATTTAATTTTATTATTGTTCCTTGACTTGGTATATATGAATTCATTATGTGATTACTTATACATTATACTTGATCCCATCCATATTCATACATCAACATTGTCATCATGGTTTTTATCATTGGTGCATTATTTTTAATTGTCTATTAGATTGGGAGTCAGTCCTTATGAACATTTTGGCTAGGTCATCATTGTGTTTAATATAATGATGCATATTATCATATGATATGAAAAAAATCAATCTAATGGATATATCAAAAAATGTAGTGGGTATTAATTATCCTTGTTCACAAATGGTATATCCCAAACATCACCCAAACATAGAGTAATTAAACCATAAATGAATGGTAATCCCTGCTAATTAGGACATGTATCTCCATGCTACTAGGTAGCTCAAATTCAAACCTATCCTCTATATTAGTTCACTATAAATATATTAAAAGTTCATTAAGTGAGCTTACTCTACCCTATTATGACAAATTAGTAATTATTCCCTACTCTTTGATCAAATCAACTCATTGACCATTCTGGTTGTATCATTTCTAACAAGGATAAACATCTCAATATTGGTAGGTACAACTAAATCATCTACATTGATCAATTCTTATTCATTTACCTTTATTCCTCATTCCATTTCCTCCTAATTTTGGAAAAAACTACATTGGCATGAGTTCCATTTGGAATATATAGGAAACACTTAAATAAATAATATATCTCAAGTCAGCTTGGCTATCACCATCACCATTATGCTTCTATCCCCATTATTATCTTCCAATTATCTCTTTCTTCACTTTATGCATCTTGATGTGTCTAGTTGTTTTTGGCTTCTTAAATACTTTAAAATTCATTAGACCATCACACCTACATTTTTACCTTCTCATCTTTAATATATGCGAGATGTTATATCCTTGAGTTATGATTTCCAATCCACCCTACTAGGGAAACATTGATATTATTATGCAACCAATCTATCCTATAAAGGTGCATCATTATGCCACTAATTATAACTACCTTTGCTAAAATTAATAGTTCAACCCACCTATCCTATTGGGGTAAATCATTGTACCACTAATTATTACCACATTTAGGAAAAATAGTAGTTAAATCCATCCACACTACTTGGGCACATACCTATGCCATTGTAACTACCTTTGGGAAAATCAGTGTCTAAGAATCTATTATTGACTATAACCACCTTTGGGAAAATTAGTATTTTAATAAATGCATGCAAACATTATCTTAGTTTAATTAATTTCATCCATGGGTTAATTTCATTCTTACTACTTATTTTTAAAGGACCATCCATCAATTGTATGTGTCTACCACTCCCTTAAAGGGGCATCATAGGCTCCCTAAACTTTGTTTGGAGCATCATTCCTCAATTTTTATATTATTTTCTTCTTAACGTATTTTTCATTCTTTAAAAAGACATTAATTTTTTTGTGTCTTGAAACACCTTGTAAAATAGGGGAAAATTGTAGACACCTGATTTTGGTATCATCTATGTCTAAATTGGACTTCAGATTGATTTCTACCAAACTATGAAAATTAAGCCTAAAAATCATCACAATTCCAAAATTCATTCACACATCAGACATAAATGCCAAAAATCATGTTGAGGATTCTTTATTTGGGGTATTACCCTATATTAAATGATAACCTTCCACATATTCATCCCCACTTAGCTTTTGACCAAGCAAACTAATGTTATCAACCAATTGAGTGGGACACTTAACCAACTTTGAAAAAAAGTCAAAAGACTAATCAAATTTACTTAATTGATTAAACCCAATTAAGTACTTAGTTAAATAACTCATATGCAATTAATGAATATCTAAAATTGGAAATTCAAAAATTCAAAATATTAGGCCTCTCATCATTACTTTTATGAGTTGTCATACACTCATAAAATATCTCACAAATATATGGATTTATGAGTCATATTTATTAATTGAAGAATATGAGTTAATTATTTGACTCAAGTTCCACCACACATCTCATTTGTGAACCAAAGGTCATAATGGATTTTCCTAAGTTATAAATAAGATTACCCTCACTCTCTTTCAAAAATATTTTATGTGTAAGGTTATTCTATAGGAATGGCTTCAAGAAGCTCTCAAGCCAATGTTATAATGTCAAATATATTAAGGAGAAGATTCACCAAGCCAAGAAAATCCAAGCCAATCCTCAAGTGGTCTTAGATAAGTGATTCCCAAATGGAAATTACATTGACAAAGGTATCTATTGCCCATAAGTCAAGCATGAAGATCCTCTATGCCAATGAATGAGCACTAGGTCAATAAGGGACATAACATAGTTTAGTGTTTTATCTTCTATTTTTAATTTTGTTCATTATGTTAAGCTCACCCAAGTACTTATGAAAGATTAATTTAGTTTCTATTATATTATTTTATTTGAATTCTCTTTTAATTTCACTAATAAGAAACTAATGGAGTTTGGCTCTTCAGATTCCCATGATACAACCTCATCCCTATCACCAGATGTTCGCCTATATGTAATGGTGACAATGTATGGTCAATTAAAAAATGTGGGCATGAATTCCTATAACTCTTATGGCCCTCTCCACTAGATCATCATCCATTACATCATTAGAGATATGTCATATTATCTCTCATAGTGTAGCCTCAATAATGGTCTCCCAATACTCATCATCTCCTAGACCTATGCACACTAAACTAATGCATTAGAAATTAACTCAATAATTTAATTACTAAACTAAACCAAACATAAAAATATATAATAACAACATACCCTTAACTTCCCTAATGGGATCTACATCTAGCACATCATCCATGATGAACCCATCTCTTAAAAATAGTGGTGGCCACCTATGTTGTCCCCATCATAATATGAAGGTATCTATAGGCCACACGTGCTTAAAACTCCATTATATCTATCACTAGATCTCACTTTATCACTAAAATCAAAGCCAATATAGCCACATATGGTCCTGATCTACTTCCTATCCTCATTAGGGATTGATAACTCCTCAACCACACACATGGTGTGGGTGGCATATTTTGAGTCACACCAAACTATTATGTCACTCATTCATACTAAAATATATGAAAAACATTGACCCAATGGTCATGAAACTAGAAGCTCACTAAAACCCATCTCAATTGAATCCTATGCTTAGACCATCCTTGAAATCCCTTGTAGAGTCTCCAAATAATATCTCTGATTACCTCATGATATAATACCTAGTGATAGTGTATGACACTCATTGATTTCATGAGATTTGTGTCAATTCATCTCTTTAAAAACACCCATGGGTAGGGCCAATCCATACATATAAACCCCTCATGTCTAGAAACTTTAATGTGATTATAATCCCAATAATAGAGTAATGTTGAAGGTCTAATACCTCCATCACATAACTCCTAAGTAAAATGGTAAAATCTTGATACAAGTGGGATAGCATGGTGTGACCCCAAAAGTATATAATCTCACACTCCTTTATATCTTACATAATCCCATGCATCTTATATGAATTAGATACACCACTATCATCCATGCTGATAAATGAATCCAGTGACATTGCAAGAAACTTATGCAACCATGGAACATTATATATAATGATCATCGATAATAACAAATCATAGTAAATCCCTTGATGATGGCCCCCATAGGTGTGCTTATAAAATACATAGAGGACCAATATATAGCTCTATATCTAGTAACCTATACTAATATATTCCACTGACCAATAATGGGCACTCTTAGTATCCTATAGACATCCTCTAGAGTCATAATGTTGTACCCAACATCCCCATTTTTTCCATAGGAAATAGGGACCCACTTTTTTTAGATTATTGTCTTGATTTTAATCCCCCTCTTCTATGCATTTATGCAAATTTTGTGAAAAGATCATGATTTGGACTGTTATGCTTTGGCAAGATGGAATTGCTATTGTGTTTCCATAGACTAAATCTTTTATTCTATTAGGTTTGTTACTTTGAGATAATTATTTCAAACTTATGTTTTCATGGGATAACATTGTTATCCTCTTAGGACTTATTATTTTGGGAATTTTGTCATAGATGAATGCCCTATGAAGTGGACCCTTTGGATTATTTCTAGATAGAAAGTATGATTTGGGATTTTTGAAATGACCCTTTAGTATTTTGAAATTTCCCTTTGGAACTTTTGAAAATTACCCTTTAGCCCCTTTGAACCTATACTTCAAGCTCTGTGCAACATGTCCTTCAACCTTTTTATTTTGGACACTTTGCCTGATAGAATTATTTTAAACCTTTTACAATTGACTTTTATCTCCACCACACCTACCATTTGAGACTTTTGTCTCATGACATTACCTTTTTAAATAATTCCTTCAGACATTTTATCTAAAACATTTTCCCCAAGACAATTGGATTCTTTTTAACATTTTGTCTGGGACATTTTTCTTGAGTAAATGAACATAACTTTTGGGTTTTGTGCATCATAAACTTTAGGACCTTTTCCCCAATCCCTTTCCCATCAAAATTTACCCTATGAAGTAGACCCTTTATCACTTTTGAACATGCCCTTCAGGATTTTTATCTCAAGAATTTTTACCCTATGAGCCTATCCTTCAAGACTTTTTCCCCAGGCCAATTTACTTTGAACTTTGTGTATGGGACATTTATTTGTAAAAGTCATGAAATAATTCTCTCAAGGGAACATTACCTTTGTAATTTCTAAACCAACCCTTCAAACATTTTGAAAATGACCCTTCAACCCTTTTGAAGTGACTACTTACCCTTTAGACATTTTGAAAATGACCCTTCGACCCTTTTTAAATTAACCACTTACCCTTCAAACATTTTTAAAATGACCATTCACGATTTTTGAAGTGGCCACTTACCTTTTGGGATTTTTTCCTAGACCCTTTCCCCTCCAAGACTTACCCTTTGGTATTTTTGTCCCAGGCCCTTTTGCCCTTCATCCAATTCCTTTGGGACTTTTGTCATGGGCCTTTTTCCCTTCAGCCAATTCCTTCAAAATTTTTATCTAGAATATCTTTCCCTTCATCCCTTTTGAGACCATCCATTCAAGCATTCCTTTAGATATTTTATCTGAGAGAATTAGGTCTTCAAGAGAATTATTGTAAAGATTTTATTTGAAATAATTCCCTCTATGAAATTCCTATGGGCTTTGTGTCTCAAACATTTTGTTTGATGAAATGACCCTTCAAGAGAATTATTGTGGACATTTTTTTAAAAATAATTCATGTGCACAAAAATCCTGAAACAATTCTCTTGATGAAATTCCTATGGACTTTGTGTCTTAGATATTTTGTTTGATGGAATGGAATTTATGTCTCAAACATTTTATTTGATGAAATTAGGGTCCTAGAAATAGAAAGTCCATGATAATTCCCCCATGTAAATTGTCTCAAGACTAATACTATAATACCAAGTGGTACCCTTGCTTGGAGAGAATTTCATTATTTCTTGAGCATGATTTAAGATTTTAGCCAAAGGGTCCCAATCATATTTTTCTATGCTAGGTCATCAAGATTTAATACATAAGCTCTTTTATATATTCTTATCCTAGGTTCAAATCATATTTTACTAATAATAAGACCTTAGGCTAGAATATTCATGTAGGTTCCTTTATACATATTACCTAAAGTATTATGCTAAGTCATTTTTTGTTTATGTTTGAAGGAGCAAGGAATATTGAAGAAATGACATGTGTCAAGTTGATGACATTAAATTTGACAGTCATATAGATGTCAGTTGATAGTCATGAAAAATTCATTTGATGGTAAAAAAAACATCAAATTTAACCTCTCTAATGTGTAAGACTTATGAGATTAAATTTGACAATCATGTGGATGTTATTTGATGATTATGAGGACATCATTTGATGGTCACATGAGGATCAAACTTAACCTTGGAAATGGCTAATTTATAGAATTAAAGTTAATAGTCATGCAGACATCAATTGACAATCATGAAATTACTAGTTTATGGTCATATGAACGTCAAATTTAACCTCATAAATTATTTGTTTGGATTCAAAAGTGGACCCAATAGATTGACAGTTCATGTTGATATATATAGTTGATCTAATGGTATAAGATAAACAAAAAATTTCAAAGGTCCTAGATTAAACAAAAATTTACCAAGTGGCATACCCATGTGATCAAAGTACAAGTATAAAAAATCTAATCCAATATCCTATGACATGCATCTGCTCAGGCCCATTTGATCAAACAATGTTATAGTGAGTTGAAATGTCAAAGATATATGAGAGTGACAAGTGTCACCATCATGGGAGCCCAATACATAAATCCAACAACCTACAAGAAAAAGTAGGGAGCCTAATACATAGTGATTAGGAGCCTCGAGTAGCTGCCAAGTGACACACATATAAAGTAGAGAAAAATAGGGAGTGAAAAGTGTTAAGCACATAGGATTCAATGAGCCAAAATTACTAAAATCCAATGAACCACATTAAACTAGTACATAAGGATTGATGATATGAGTCTTAGGTGGACTTTGCAAAGATCTTGGACTCAATTAGGTGTTAACACATGTCATATTTTGAAAGCTAGCAGGGCATTATGGGTAGAAAACTTGGATTTTTGGACACTTGAGATGTATCTATCAATAGATATTTGGTATCACAGTTAATCTAGAGTATGAACATGCATGTCTTAATTTGAACAACAAATATAAAAGTGAAAATCTGGATTCTATTAAAGGTACAGGTGAAATGTAATGTATAGTTTAAATTAGTCATGGCTAATAGTAGTGCCACTAGTTCTAAAACATTGGTAAAGTGATTTTGGTCTTTAATGTATATGTCAGAGTTCCATTTGAAGGTGGCTAATCTAAAATATCAATAGGTAGTTCTCATAATCTATAAAAGGAGGTATGTATAGTTTTGGTAAATGACACATATTCTAAAGTTTACATATAGTTTGAGATATAATTATAAAAAAATACCACTATCTTTATACACATGCACATGTTACATAGATTTAGAAAAGGATATTTTAAAATGATAACTATAAGTAGACTCTTATACAGCTTTAGACCATTAATAGAACTCATGTTCTAACTATCACATGCAATGAACTTGCATGAACTTGGAGGATGAAGTGACCCCTTCCCCAAGACTATATAAACAATTGTAATTTAGATTGGATTTTTTTCAAAGAATTTTTGATTACAAGAGCAACATCAATTTTAATCATCAATGAATGTGTTTGTGTATTTTCTTTCCAATTTATGTGTAATTAGTTGTTACTTTTATTGATTGTATGTTTCAAAAAAAATTAGTGTGCAAAAGTTGTGAATAGATTCTTGATTATTTTGATTGATGTTTTAATCTATAGATGTATAAAATATATTAAAATATTGGTAAATATATTGGTTAAGATAGTCAATTTCAAATCAATTCATAATTATGATTGTGTATGAGTGATTTCTTAAATGTATCTTTTTATGTGTGTGCAACAACTACCTCAGAAACTTCACTAGCCCATGCCATAATCTCATGATTAAGGGTGTGCAAAAACTACCCTAAAAGGAAAAACCTTTGTTTGAGGCTTATGAATTTCTTAAATTTTTATTTTGTTATACTTCTTAGCTGTGTTTGACTATGTGTGTGCAATTGATGCTAGTAAAAGGCGTAGGTTTTAAGAGCATAACTAGGGAAGTAGTTCTTGAAAACCATAGAAGCTTTCTTTTATGCCTTACCTTTCTTTCCCTTTTTGAGTTTATTTTGATATCTACCCACTCTAGACTGCAACCAACCACCCATCCAACTCACATAGATATTCACTACCGTTATTAGTAACCACACCTCCATCCAAAAACCTTGTTAACAACCTATATGCCCTCCCTACTATTTTATTAATAGGTTGTAACAAATTGCATACTTGAAACTCATGCCCTAAAGTGGATTATACCTCTATTAAGATCTTAAAATGTTAGAGGCTACCTTTTTTAGGATTTTTATGTGCATAAAACCCACATCAATAGGTCTATATTGGCATTATAAGGAGGGTTAGCACTTCTAATTATACTAAATTTTTTGAGAATGGATTGGCTTGATAAAGGACCCATAGATATCTCAGGTATTTAACATGATTTCCCTGATGACCCATTCAAATACATTATTAGGTTCCATTATAATCACCCAAGAGATTTTGAAGGGCATATTGTTGCTTACACATATGATATGCATGTTATGGATGTAAAATTTGAGGATGTAATATGTAGGTTGTTCCCTTTCACATTAGGAGAAGAAATGTATGATTGGCTTGTAGAGTTGACACCTAGTTTGATTACTAGTTGGAGTGATCTTGAGGAATATTTTTTGATATTATTTAGTCCAAATATTAATGATCATGCTTTAAAAAATGAATTAACACCTTTTATGAGGTTCTCTACAAGTATGTTGGATACAAATTATGCAAAATCTGTCCAAAGAGAAGCTTGTTATTGTGCCCAAAAGAGAACATAGTGGAAGGGTTTCCTTTTAATCTATGAACTATACACAAGGAAGAAGAGATCCCAAATAGATAGGATGATTGGATCATAAAAGAGTAAAAAGAATGTATTACAACCATCAATGAAGAAATGGCAATGTTACAAGAGAAATTGAGATACTAGCAACAAGAAGAAGAAACTATCAAGATAGGAGAATTGAATCATGATGATTCTATCTTGGTATTTGATGAGATAATTAAAGAAATAAATGTTTCTAGTGAAGAAAGTGTCAATTTAAAGGAACATTGCCAACCTTTATGGCAACTCTATGAGATATCATATGCCTAGGTAGAAGATTAATTACTTTGCCTTATAAAATAAGACACTATCTCTTAAGATGGTGTTAATATCTCTTGTGACTATCATTTTGCATTAGAATCCCTATCAGAAGACTCATTTGATGATTATATTCCTAACTTATTCTCCTCTGATCATGAAGGCTCCAATATTGAGATATTAGACTATGTCATGCCTAAGGCAAGTATGTATTTTTATCATGGGGCAAATGGAAAATGTATGTTGGCTTCACTCAATAATTTTGATTCTATTTTTGAACTCTCTTATAATGGAATTAATTCACATAGATGCTCATGTCTTTATTTGATAGATGTTGAATTAAATTTGGTGCCTAATTCTAATGTGTAGGACACTGTGGTTAATTATGTGATTGACCAAGAACCCATATGTGTGTGGACATCAACATTACTCAACATTAAATTAAATACCTTTGATTTCAAATATGATTCCCATGAAGTTGCATATCTTCCATAGCATAACTATTTAAAAGAATATCAACAAAAGGATTAGCAACATGCAGTGGATGAGATGATTCCTCTGAAACTAATAGTTAATGAATCTCTCACCCCTAAAATTAGAAATAGTGAGCCCTAAGTAAACAAAAAATTTATTCATGATTTGGAAATTCAAGAGCTGATTCATTCAAATATTGAAGGTCACACTCAAAGTGAGAGTTTAGATGAAGTTTTCAAGGAATATGTTGTTCATGATTATACTTATGATTTTAAATCTATCTTTGAGGACCTTTCCCATAATGAGTTCATAGAGGATGATGAATTTAAAGGCTATAGGTCAGATCTAAATCCATCTCAGTAGATAATTTCAAGGATTGTTTGTATGAATTAGGTTCTCCTCAATCATGAGTAATAATGGCAAGATTTTAGAATATATGTATCACAGAGAAGGGTTATTTGTTTATTGTGTATGGGATGTCCCAATGAGTAACTCTGATTTTTTATTTTACAATATGAGGGAAAGGCTCAAAATTCTACTGAATGAATACAAGGATGTTCCTACTTATTTTAAAACTTTAATAGGGAAAACATTGTTATTACCAAAGAGTGAGAAGCATACCAATTTTTTTTCCAAAATCCATCCCCCATTTTGTTTGGGTTTTCTTTAGAGTAGGAGTAGGTTAGGTTTCTTATTTTTTATCATTTTTTTCCATTAGATTAATCTTTCCTACTTTTATTATTTTGCTTTCATAGATTAGTTTCCTATTTTCTAGATTAGATTTTAGTGCTTTCTTATATTAGTTATCTTTTGCTTTCTCTAATGATCAAAATTGTGTTTGATCTAAATACAAACATTAAAATCCAAACCAACTAAGTTTATGACTTGTGAAAAGGGGGAAATTTAAAATATTGACACTTTGGGCGTAGTTTATAAATTAGGTGTATTTTTACATTTTTGAGTCTTTAGGATGAAGGTAGTTAATAATGGATTATTTTGAATGGTGTCACAATTGAATACTTTTACCAGGTATATGGAAATTTCTCTTAGAGTAGTTCATAAAAATTTATATATATTTTTGGTTTCATTGAATCAAATGAATTTATCACATTAAATACCTATTGGAAGTGATAATTCTAGGTATAGGTGTAGTTGGTAAGGACATTCTAGTAGTGATTTTTTATATAATTATACCAGCTTATTGAGATTCTAGCTCTTCTCTTTTCCATCCAAGAACAAAAGAAGAGTGAAAGAAAAACAAAAAAAAAGAACCAATGGGTTCAAAAGAGCAAAATACAATCTAAAGAAAATCAAAAGGATCACATGATGAAATTAAGTCAATGTACCACACATCATGATCAAATAGAAAATAATGGAAAGAGAAGAGGAGCCTAAGGTATCTCTATTAGGACTATGGATGCTTGGCTAGTAGCAGAGCAATGCCTAAGCTTCCCATTTTTTTTTTTTGAGATTTAAGAGATACTAGAATGAAACCTATAGATTCACCATGCTTTTGAAAAACTCATCACAACAAGGGTTAAATAAACTACACATTTTGACACACACAGATCCAAGAAATTAGAAGGCAATTATGTTATGTAAATTAACTTAGGAGTATATTTCATCTTTCTAATTTAATTATTCTTCTATGGCACACTTCATGATTGATTTAATATTTTAAACTAGAGTTTTGGGTTCTTTAATACTCAGGAGTATTCCCTTTGTAAGTTTCCATTTTTTGTACCCAACATCCCCCTTCTTTCTATAGGAAATGGGGACCCATTTTTTTCAGATTATTGTCTTGATTTTGAGACCTCTTCTATGTGTTTATCCAAATTCTAGGAAAAGATCATGATTTAGCCTTTTATACTTTGGAAAGATGGCATTGGTATTGTATTTCCATATACTAAATATTTTGTTCTATCAGGGTTGTTACTTTGAGCTAATTGCTACAGACTTATGTTTTCATGAGCTAAATTTTCTATCCTCTTAGGACTTATTCTTTCAAGACTTTTTTCATGGATGAATTCCATATTAAGTGGACACTTCATATTATTTCTAGATAGAAATTACCCTTCGAGGATTTTGAAATGACCCTTAAATTTTTTGAAATTACCCTTTGAAACTTTTTAAAATGGCCCTTAAGCCCCTTTGAACCTACCCTTTGGGCTTTATGCAACATGACCTTCATCCTTTTTGTTACGACCATTTTTCTTGACAGAATTCCTTCAAACCTTTTGTAATTGCCCTTCAGCCCCTTCGGCCAATTCCTTTGGGATTTTTATCCTAGGCATTTTTCCCTTTGGCCAATTCCTTCATACATTTTTTCTAAAACATCTTGCCCTTTGGCTCTTTTGAGACCATCCCTTCAAGCATTCCTCAAACATTTTGCTCAAGAGAATTGGGTCTTTGGGAGAATTGTTGTGGAAATTTTATCCAAAATAATTCCATTGATGAAATTCTTATAGATTTTGTATCTCAAACATTTTGTCTAATGAAATGACCCTTCAGGAGAATTGTTGTAGACATTTTGTCCAAAACAATTCTCCCACAAAGAAATCATGAAACAATTCCCTCAATGAAATTCTTGTAGACTTTATGTCTCAAACATTTTTTCTGATGAAATGGAATTTGTGTCTTAGACATTTTGTCTAATGAAATTAGGGTCCCAATAATATAAATCTTGTGACAATTCCCCCATAACAATTGTCTAGAGACCAATACCATATTACCAAGTGCCACCCTTGCTTGGAGAGCATTTATTTATGTCTTGAGCATGATTTTAGATTTTAGCTAAAGGGTCCCAATCATATTTTTCTATGATAGTTCATCAAGATAAAATGTAGTAACTATTTTATATATTCTTAGCCTGAGTCCAAATCATATTTTATTAATACTAAGACATTAGGATAAAATATTCATGTAGGGTCCTTTATACATATTTTCCAAAGTATTATGCTAAGTCATTTTTTTATTATGTTTGTAGGAGAAGGGAATATTAAAGAATTGGCATATGTCAAGTTAATGAGATTAAATTTTACAATTGTAAGGACATCATTTGATGTTCATGCGAACATCAAATTTAACCTTGGTAATGTGTCAAACTTATGAGATTAAATTTGATAGTCATATAGATGGCATTTGATGGTCATGAGGACATCATTTGATAGTCGCACAAACATCAAACTTAACCACAGCAATGGTTAATTTATGGAATTAAATTTTATAGTCACGTGAACATCAGTTGATGATCACAAGGACATCAGTTAATAGTCATGTGAATGTCAAATTTAACCTCATAAATTATGTATTTGGATTCAAAAGTGAACCCAATAAATCAATGATTCATGTTGATCTATATAGTTGATCCAATATTATGAGATCGATGGAGAATTTTTAAAGGTATTATATTAAATAGAGAGTTTCCAAGTGGCATACCCATGTGATCAAAGTACAAGTCAAAAAAATATAAGCCAATATCCTATGGTGTACATCCATTTAGATTGATTTGATCAAACAACATGAGAGCAAGTTAAAATATCAAAGATCTATGAGAGTGATAAGTGTCACCATCATAGGAGTCCATTACATAGATCCAAAAACTAACAAGAAGAATTAGGGAGCCTAGATAATAGAGTTTAAGAGCCTCAAATAACTACCAAGTGGCACACATATGAAGAAGAACAAAACAAGGAGTTACAAGTATCAAGTACATAAGAGTCAATGAGCCAAAATCACTAAAATCTAATGAACTACATTAAACCAGTACATAAGGATCAATGGTGCAAGCCTTAGGTGGAATTTTCAAATATCTTAGACTCAATCAGGTGTTGACACATGCCACATTTTAAAAACTAGAAGGGTATTATGGGCAGAATACTTAGATTTTGGACACTTGAGCTATATCTATCAATAGACGTTGGGTCTCACAATTAAGATAGTAATTTGAACAATGAATATAAAAGTGAAGATTTATATTTTATAAAAGGTATGGATGAACATGCAATGCATAGTTTAGATTAGTCATGACTAACAATAGTACCACTAGTTTTAAAACATTGGTAAAGTGATTTTGGTCCTTCATGTATATGTCAAAATTATATTTAAAGATGGATAATCTAGAATATCAATAGGTTGTTCTCACAACCTATAAAATGAGGCATGTATAGTTTTGGTAAATGACATATATTTTAAAGTTTACATATAATTCAAACTACAATTGTAAAAAAATGTCTTTATCTTTATACACATGCACATGTTGTATAGCTTTGGCAAAAGCTATTCTAAACTAATAAATATAAGTAGACTCTTATATAGTTTTAGACCACAGTTAGAACTCATGTTCTGAATATCACATGTAATGACCTTGCATGAACATGGAGGATGAGGTGACCCCTTCCCCAAGTCTATATAAACAATTGTAATCCAACTTGGATTTTTTATTGGAACACAACTAGATACTAAGAGGGGGCTGAATCAATATATAAACTAAAACTAGTCCTATAAATACTTTTAAAATAGATTAAAATATATTTTTAGATCAAATAAAATGTGTAGATATCACACACACACACACACACACACACACACACACACACACACACACACACACACACACACACACACACACACACACACAAATACACATGATACCAAATTTATACATGGAAAAACTAAAGGGAAAAACCATAATTCGAATAGTTGATAGAATCTACCATTCTAATATAGTCTCATTGTTAAAACCTCATTGGTTACACATTAAAGGAACCAACCCTAAGGAGACACCAATCCCCTAATTTAAGATCTTTAACTCTAAGGAAACACCCACTCCCTAATCTGAGCACCACTTAGATTATCTGATGGCACCAACATATCAAATTCTTCTATTAAGCTACAACTCTAGATTATAGCATAGATTCATAAATGAATCCAATCCTTCTATTCTCTATTATAAATCAAATCTACAACTACTCATTCTCTACACAATCTCTTTATGCCTTTCTTCCTCTCTGCTCCTCTATCTTTGTGTCTAAATATGTATCTATTTGGAAAACTTCATTTCTCTTACTCTCTACCTTTCTCTCTATTTGAATATGATCAATAGAAAAATAGCTCTAGCTTCATATTTAACAACATTTGTCTTTCTCCTAGATGTCATATATATAAACAATTAATCTAGGGTTCCATATTTTTATTGTGTTTACACTTGTTTACAAACACATCACACTCTGTTATGGCCTTAGTTTATTATGACTCAAACTGTAAGTTTATCACGTCTTAAATTCATGCATCATCACTATGATTCCTAGTCTTGTTACTAGCTATAGTATTTTTTGGACTCTAGTTTCAATGTACATGCAAATTTACATAGATTTTATTAGTTAGATCAATCAATCTCATTGTCTGTGTCATGATTCATGACTTACTCACATGTTCTTACATGTACCTATATCTAACCATTAGACTAAACATAAATTTAAATATCATTCATTGATCTTATGTTTGGCACCATAATCTAATGATATACATTCAATTTACTCATCTTTAAAATGCATTTGTTTGATCAATCTCTGATAGGCTTAAATGCTTAATTCAATCTTTTTACACTTTTAGACTTTAAATATTTAACTTTAAAATGTATCCATTAGATCAGAGCTCTTACATGACATTATATCTTCAAAATATCATGATATTTACTTTTGTATTGATGTTAAACATGTAACTCTTTATCCCATCTCACTGGTCCCTAAGACTTTAGAATGGTTATGCATTATCAATCTTCTCAAATTTTCTTGGTATTTAACTCACCACTATGTTGATAAACCTCTATAAATTTATCCTATTGAGTCCACTCACTCCATTGGTTCTCTTTTTCATGATCACCTACTTACTATCAAATCTTTTGATAACCTTAGACTCATTAGGTCTCTATTTGACAAGCTTCGTGAATGTGACACTTGTCACTAGTGTGTTTACTCAGAGGAGCCTTTAACAATTTGAATTCACTATGCTTCATTGGATCTTTAGAATATGATTAAGAGCTAAATATTGATCAATTTGGGACATAATATAAAGTCTAATATTTAGGAAATATTAAGTCCTTTGATCACTACTTGAGCTGGTAATTACTAGGTCAAAGGGGTTAGTTTTACAATGACATCAAAGGCTTAAGTTATAACTTAAGCTAACAGGGCCAAGATATATCTAGTCAACAATAAAATAGAAAATACTATTAACACCATGAATTTAAACCCTTATGGTTTAACTAAGAAACCCTATCATGTCTGAGAGTAAATATAATTCACTTCTATGCTCATTCCTTCTCATTTGAACTTGTGGACCATGTGTCTAAAATGCTCATGAAAAACCCATAACAAATCTGATATATATTTCTTTTGAAAATATCCATAAATGATTTTTATAATATAATGACAACTTTTCATAACCATATTCATATTTTAACAAAGTATGGGGGCTATTTCAATATGCCTAGAAGAATAAATTTTCACCTACATAACTCTTGTCATGCTTAGTTGGATGACTTACAATTTAGAGCATAAGATCCTCTTACATAGGAGATTCCATCCATATATTCATTAAATATTGGAGTCTTCATATGTGAAAGATATGTCATAATCAAAGTGCATACTTATCTTTATCTTGTAACCTACAAATTTGACTAAGTGTTGGAAACCACTATCAAATTATCCTAGAGCCCAACTTTGCTCAAGCCTATCTTTTATCTCATTACGTCACGTGACCTAAGATTTAGCACGTAGAAAATAGGAACAAAAATGAACCAAAAAATATGATCATTTTGTCCTCAAGCATTCATATGTGAAAATGTTTACCTCCTTAATATGCTTACTTGGCTCTGCTTAACCCTTTTGCAAATTTGGCTATGTTTAAACTTTGTGAATTCTATCTAAGTAACCAACTTTGCATCCCTATATCTTTAGTTGTGATTCATCACATGAATTAAAAGTTAGCACAAAATAAATAATGACTAATTTAATCATAACCATGTGTCCATCTCCCACATAATCATTCACATTTGTTAATGGTGATGTCATCAAAATGCCTTCTCATAGTTTTCTGTCATAGAGCCAAAATGTATAGATGATCAATATAATGAACCAAATGAATTCCATTCATGCACACAAGAATTATAATCATCCATAACCCCTAATATTATCTTTACATATCCTCTAATCACTATATTCAATCTTGAACATCAATGACATACTTATAATGTCTCTTTTGACATCAATGACAATCATATTTCTAATAATCTCCCTGTTTGTCATTGATAGTAAACTAAATGCTCTGATCTTCTAATATTTTATCTTTATCTAACATTAATTGGATTGTCTTCTAATGAGTATTAATTGAAGATGTTCATACTATATTTTATCCCCCTTAGGTAATGGCACATTTGCTTAATACTCAACTTGTACATTTTCTCTGCTTCTTTTTTGATATATGCACTTTTTCTCCAAACTTTTACAAAGAGCATTTGCACATTTTCTCCCCATTTTATATCAATGGAAAAGGAACTATTTCTAACTATTTTTACAAATGTTTCTCCCCCTTTATCAAATGAAGGATTTTTTCCAAGAATCTACAACCATTAACTCATTACAACTTTGTAAAGATGTGCATACCTGAGTTGCCTTTTCTCTCTTATTATAAAGATTAGTAAATATTATTTGAAACTCCCCTTGGACTCATTCCATATCACTATAATCTAGTGATGTGATGTGATGTAGGAGTCACCACTCCCAACTTCTATCTCAGGTATTCAAATTGTTCCTTGGAAAGAGGTTTTGTGAATATGTGTATAATTTGATCCTTAGCTAGCATATATTCAATTGTGACCTCTTGATCTATAACCTTTTCTCTCAAAAAGTGATAATTGATTGATATGTGTTTGTCTATTGAATTCATTACTAGATTATTTAATATATTTATATCACTTGAATTATCACAAAGAATAGATATAGATGCCTTGTACTCTACCTTGATTTCCTTGAGTGTTTTCTTCATCCACAAGACTTGAGTGCAACATGCCACTACTGATACATACTCGAATTCTATTATAGAAAGAGTAACTGACTCTTGCTTTTTGCTTAGCCATGAAACAAGTCTGTTTCCAAGGAAAAATGCACCACCACTAGTGTTTCTTCTATCATCTACACTTCCTACCCAATTAACATATGTATATGATGTCAAAGTGAAATATTATCTTGTAAGATACCATAGGCCATAGTCAATTGTGTTCTTGATGTATCTAAGGATCCTTTTCACTGCATTGATATGTGACTCTTTAGGATCATCTTAAAATCTCACAACCATGCACATTACTTTCATGATATCAGGTCTTGATGCATATAGTTATATCAAGCTACCTATCATTGATATGTACATTATCCTATTTGTTTAAGTGACTCATCTTCTTTTCTCATCTTACATCTAGTTATCATGGGAGTACTAACTAGTTTGATATCTTCCCTTCTAATTTTTTTGAGAATTTCCTTTGCATACTTGGTTTCGGTTATGAATATCCATTCATTAGATTATGTTATTTGTGTACCAAGGAAGAAATAAATTTATCTTGGCATAGACATCTCAAACTCAATTTGCATTTGTGTAGCAAATTCTTTGCACATTTTTTAAATTTCTACCACCAAAGATGATGTCATCTACATATAAAACAACAATCAACATATGTTCACCTTCTGATCTAAAGTATAGATTATTATCTACACATCCTTTATTTAAACCTTGTTGTTGTAGGTATTGGTCCAATATATAATACCATGCTCTAAGTGCCTATTTTAAACCATACAATTTATAGTCTACATACATAATATTCTTATTCTAACAACTGAAAACCTTCAGGTTGTTTTATGTAGACTTCTTTTTCTAGGTTCCCATTTAATAAAGCAAAATTGACATCCATTTGATAGACTTTGAATTTCCTATAAATAAAGAATGCTAGAAACATTCTTATGGATTCTAATCTATCAACTGGAGAAAATGTTTCCTCAAAATCTATGCCTTCAACTTGTGCATATCCCTTGCACACTAATCTTTATTTATTCCTTATGACAACTCCATCTTCATTGAGCTTGTTTCTAAAGACCCATTTTGTACCTATCACATTATTATTTGGAGGTCTTAAAACTAATTACCAATTTTTGTTATTTTATATTTGGATTAGTTCTTATTCAATAGATTTTAGCCAATTTTCATCCTTACTAGCTTCAACATAGCTCTTAGGCTTAATTTCAGACATTAGAGCAAAACTTACTTTCTCCTTATTCATTGCATATCTTCTCCCTATATAAAATCCTTCATTATTATATGCTCTTTAGGATGATACTTTTGAATAAATATTAGAGGTGCTTTTTCATTCATTTCCTAAGCCTCTTCATTATCTACTTCTTCTTCAAGATCTGATTCTTTAATACTGATTTAATTTTTAGGTTCAACATGTTTCAATCCTTCTTCAACCTTGACATTGATGATTTCTACAATATTATGTATCATTTTATTGTAACATACATAGGCTTTAATTTGAGTATAATAATCAATAAATATTCCTTCATCACATCTTGACTCAAAACTTCCCAATTTGTCCTTTCTCCTGATGTAGTATTTGCTTCCAAACACTCTGAAGTACTTAACAAAGGAATTATTTCCATACCATAGATCATATGGAGTTTTGTCACTATTTACCATTAGTTAAACTCTATCCAAGATGTATAATACTATTTAGACTACTTTTCTCTAGTATCCATTAGATAACTTGGCCTCTTTTAACAATGCTTTGGCCATCTCCTTGATTATCTTATTCTTTCTCTCAATAACTCCATTCTATTGTGGAGTCCTTACTGCAAAGCAATCCTTTTGATCCTATGCTTCTAAAAATACTCTATGAACTTATTTGAGGTGAATTCTCCACTTTTATTAGATCTTAAGCATTTTATCTTTCATCCAATCTCATTCTCCACCATGGCTCTAAAGATCTTGAATATCTCAAAACCTTGTGAATTTTCCTTCAAAAAGGTTACTCATGTAATTATTGAGTAATAATATACAAAAAACATGAATTATCTTTCTCCTTTAGATCATCTTATCCTAGTAGTACCACAAAAATTAGTATGAACTAATTCAAGAGGCTTTGTAGTTGCATACTCCTATGTTTAAAAATTTGACTCTTATCTACTTGCCTAGTTGACATTCCTTGAAAGTAGTGTTTTTAGGTTTGGTTATCTTGGGAAAGTGTCTAAAACACTTGTTTTAGCTCACTTTGATTAGTTTATCAAAGTTAACATGACCCATTCTTCTATGCCATGACCAAATCTCATCAATCTTTCCTATCATGCAACTATCACCATTTACTTCAATAAGATTATAGATATTGATTTCAGTTCTATTTCCTTCTACAACTATTCATTGAGATCTCTTTAACTTATATCCTTATACATTAAATTTGACCTTATATCCATTATCACACATTTGGATAACACTAATCATATTATGCTTTAATCCTTCAACATAAAGGATATCATGTGTGTGAAGTTTTCCATCTATGTTCAAGTTTCCTTTACCTTTGAACTTTACTATTGTTTTGTCTCCCAAACTAACAAATCCTTCCTTGCATTTACTCAATTTGATGAACTTGATCTTATCACCAGTCATATACTTTGAGAAACCACTATCTATTACCTACAAATTTTATTCCTTGGCATGGAGTTTAATTTGAGCAATCATAGATTGATTTTTCACTCTCCACATATCCTTGGGTTTCTTATTTCACTTCCTTTATAAACTTGTGAAACTTTGTTCACACTAGGAATCATGCCTTTCTTTACATTATGTAATTTTGATCTTACAAAACTATTTTTACAATGTTTAGCTATGTGACCAAAATTGTTGCAATTAGAACACATTACATTTGTATCTAATAAATGAGAAAATGAGTTTTTACTTACAAAATTTGTTATCCTTGTAGGTTCAAATATAAAATAAATATACCTATGACCAAAATTATCATAGGTATAGTAATAACCATATAAATATGAGGAATATATGGTCATAGAATTTTTTTGGTGCGGCATGAGGAGCTCTTCTATACTTTGGATTTTTCAAGTCTCTCACTTTGGTGTATCCATCTACATCAACTACCTTTATCTTCTTCTTCTTCTATTCAATCTTATTTTTAGGTTCAACTTTCTTCACATCAACTGTTTTTGAGTTTATCTTTGTGTCCTTACAATATTTCTCTTTTTACTCTAGATTCTCCTTCTACTTTGAATTTTTCATATAGATTATTAGATGTACTAGTTGTGTAACTTTTTCCCTTTTCATAACCATTACCTGATCTCTCTTTTTATGTTTTTGAGAGTTGATCAATTATCAAGAATGTCTGATCCTCCTATCAACTTCAAATTTTTGTTTAGTTGACTTTTGGCCTTTTCAATCTCTTTTCTCAAAGCCACTATCTCTACTTATAACTTCATGCACTCATGAGATTTATATTATAGTTCAAGTTTGACTACATATTCTATTATTTTAGAATCTTCAACTTGTTTCTTTAGGCTTACTATCATATGATTATATTTCTCAATAATTTTGGACATTTTCTCAATTTACTTTTATCCAAGCTTCTTATGATTTGAGTTATCTTTTCTTAGATTTTCAATTTCCTCTAAAGTACAGATGATCTCAAATTCTAGGTCCACTTATCCTTCTTGTTCCTCATCTAAGTCTTCAACTTCTTGATCCATAGAAGTTAATTATTTTATCATGAATAGGACTTTCTTTTCCTCAGCCATAAAAGCATAGTCATGATCATTATTATAATGATCACTTTCATCCATTAAATCATTGTCTTATTTTGTCTATAGACCTTTCATGTTTTTAAATAATTTTTTCTTCTTGGGATAGTAGGGTTTCACCTTTTCATTACTCTATACTTGATCAAAGTTATCATTTTTATTATGAGGTCATTTAGTAGCAAAATGTCTTACTTTACCATAGTTAAGGAATTTAAAGCGTAAATTACCTCTTTACTTTCTATATCCTCTCTTTAATCTTCTGATAAAGTTGGTTTCTTCTTCATCAATATCCTTATATCTAGATGTAGGTTATTCTGCCTTTATGGGTTTAGATGATTTGAATGCAACTTCTCTCTTGAAGGTGTCTGCTTTTCCCATTCTCATTTCATAGGTAGTGAAGGTTCCATGCAACTCATCAATAATGAGTTTATCCATATCTCTTGCTTCCTCTATTGTAGATATTTTAAAATAATATCTTGATGGAAAAGATCTTAAGACTCTTTTTAACAATGATTGATTCTTTCATTTCTTCTTCAAGGCCTCTGATTTCATTGATTATTTCATCTACCATGAGGAGGTAGTCTATAATCTTATCTTCCTCATTCATTTTAAGGCTTTCAAACTTACCTTTGTAAGTTTTTATCTTAGCCTACTTTACCTTTTCATTTCCTTCATAGATGCTCTTTAGTTTGTTCTAGATATCTTATGCATTTTGACAATGCATCACTTTGATAAACTTTGAATTAGATTATCCACATAAAATAGCATTCTTAGCCTTGGCATTGATTTCATATTCCTTCTTGGCACCCTGATCAATAAGAGTTGTAGTAGGGGATGTATATCCATTTACCATATACATACATACATCAAACCCTAATGAGGATAAATAAAATTCCATTCTTATGCTCTATAATGCATAGTTTGATCCATCAAAGAGAGGTTCTTTGTTTGATGAAGATATTTCTTGACTAGCCATTTATGTTCACCATTCCAAGATCTACTTGAGCTGACTAAGCTTCTTTCAAGGAATTAGGTCTTTGATACCAATTGTTGGAATACAACTAGATACTAGGGGGTGAATCAATATATAAACTAAAACTAGTCCTTTAAATACTTTTAAAGTAGACTAAACTATATTTTTAGATAAAATAAAATATGAAAATATCACACACACAAATACATATGACACCAAATTTATATGTGAAAAACCCAAATGGAAAAATGATGGTAAGAATTGTTTCTAAAATATACCATTCTAATTTGGCCTCATAGTCAAAACTTCACTAGTTACACATTGAAGGGCACCAACCCTAAAGAGATACCAATCCCTTGATTTGAGAGATTTAAGTCTAAGGAATCACCCAATCCCTAATCTAATCACCCATTTAGCTTATCTAATGGCACCAACCTATCAAATTATTCTATGGAGCTAAAAATATAGATTACCACATAGATTCATAAATGAATCCAATTCTTCTATTCTCTGTTAGAGGATTAATATGTAACTACTCATTCTCTGCACATAGTCTCTTTGTGAATTTCTTCCTCTCTTCCCCTCTATCTCTATGTCTAGATATGTCTCTATTCAACATACTTCATTTCTCTTGCTCTCTACCTCGCTCTCTATTTGAATTTGCTCAATAGTGAAACAGATCTATCTTTAGCTTTAAAAACATTTGCCTTTGTCCTAAATGTAATATATATATAAATAATTGATTTAGGGTTCCATATTTTGACTATGTTCACACTTGTTTGCAAATACATCACACTTTATTTTGGACTCAATTCATTATGACTTAAACTATAAATTTCTTATGTCTCAAAATTATTCATCACCACCATGATTCCTAGTCTTGTTACTATCTATAACATTTATTAGACTCTATTTTTGATGCACATGAATATTTACATAGATTAGATCGATTATATCAATCAATCTCATTTTCTGTGTCATGATTCATGGCTTACTCACATGTTCTTGCATGTTTCTACATTTGATCATTAGATTAAACAAAACTTTAAATATCATTCATTAATCTTGTGTTTATCACAATAATTTGATGATCCACATTCAATTTTCTCATCTTTAAAATGCATCCATTTGATCAATAACTAATAGGACTATGCACTCCATTCAATATTTGTACACTTTTGGACTTTAACTATTTAACTTTAAAACATGTCCATTAGATTATGTGATCTAAGCTCCCACATATTGTTAGATATTTAAACTAGCATGATCTTTACTTATATCTTGACATTAAACATTAGGCTCTTTATCCCATCTCATTTCTTTTTAAGTCTTTAGAATGTTTATGCTCCATCAATCTTCTCAAACTTACTTGGTATTTAACTCACCACTATGTCAATAAATCTCAAGCACTTTATCCCATTAATTTCACTCATTCTATTATATCTCCTTTGCATGATCACCCACTCACCATCAGATCTTATAACAAGTTTGATCATTAACTCTAACAAGCTTAAGCTCATTGGGTCTCAGTCTAACAAGCTCTATGAATGTGACACTTGTCACTAACATATTTACTCAGAGGAGACTTTGATAATTTAACTTTGCTATGCTTCACTAAATCTTCAACATACAATTAAGTGTTAGTCATTGATCAAGATAGGACATAATATAAAGTCTAAGACTTAGGAAATATTAAGTCTTTGATCACTGCTTGATCCAATAATTATTGGGTGGAAGGGGCCAATTTTAAAATGACATCAAAAGCTTAAGTTATAACTCAATCTACTAGGTTTAGGCTATATCTAGTCAACATCAAAACAGAAAATTTTGTTAACACCATGAATTTAAACCCTAGGTCTTAACTAAGAAATCATATCATGTTTGAGAGAAAATATAATTCACTTTTGAGCTCATTCCTTCTCATTTAAACCTATAGACCATATGTCTAGAATGCTCATGAAAAACCCATAATAGATCTGCTATCTATTTCTTTTGAAAATGTCCATAATTGATATTTATAAAATCGTGACAACTTTGTAGGACCTTGTGCAGAATTTGACTATGGGGATCATTTCAATATGCCTAAAAGGCTAACTTTGCTCCTACATATTTCTTGTTGTGCTTAGTCAGATGACCTGTAATTTAGCACATAAGATCCTCTTACATAGGATATTTCATCCATATATTAATTCACTCATAAAGCCTTCAAAGTGCCTAATTATGTTTATCTTACAACCTAAAAAATTGACTATGTTGGAAAACATTGTCAAAATGTCCTAGAGCCCAACTTTGCTCAAGCATATCTTTTATCTCACTACGTCGCATCACCTAAGATTTAGCACGTAGAAAATAGGCACAAAAATAAACAAACCAATATTATAATTTTGTATTTAGACATTCATATGTGAAAACACTAGCCTCGTTAATATGCTTACTTGGCTATGCTAAACCTTTTTATAAATTGGGTTGTGCTGGAACTTAGTGAATTATGTCTAAGTAGCCAACTTTGTATCCCCATATCTTTAAATGTACTTTATTGCATGACTTTAAATCTAGTTCATAACAACTAGGGACTAATGTGATCACAACCATGTAACCAGATCCCCCATACCCATTCACATGTAATGGTGACATCAGTAAATTGCCTTTTCATAGTTTCCTTTCATAGACCCAAAAATGTCTATATGATCAATATGAAGAACCAGATGAATTCCATTCATATACACAAGCATTCTAATCATCCCTAAAATTTGATAGGATCATTTTCATATCCTCTAATCACCATATTCAACCCCTAAACATAAATTACATGCTTATAATGTATCTTTTGACATTAATGATAATCATATTTACAACATTTTTGTCGAAGAGTTTTTAAATATAGGAGTAGCATCAATTTTGGTCATCATAAAATGTGTTTGTGTATTTTCTTTCCAATTTATGTGTAATTAGTTATTACTTTCATTGGTTGTATGTTTTAATAATATTTAGTATGCAAAATCTATGAATGGATTCTTGATTATTTTGATTGATGTACTAATCTGTAGATATGCAAAAACTATTGAAAGATTGGTAAATATATTGGTTAAGATAGTCAAGCTCAAATTAATTCATAATTATGATTGTGTGTGAGTGATTTATTGGATGTAGCTTTTTGTGTATGTATAATAGTTTCCTCAGATAATTCACTATCCTGAGCCATAATATCTTGATTAAGGGTGTGAAACAACTACCTTAAAAGGAGAAACCTTTGTTTAAGGCTTGTGAATTTCTTGCATCATCATTTCCTTATAATTCTTAGTCATATCTAACTATGTGTGTGTAATTACTAATAGTAATAGGAATATGTTCTAAGAGCACTTATCCTCTTAGAAACTTGCCAAAGATGTAGTTCTTGAAAAACACATAAGCTTTATTTTCTACCTTACCTTTCCCTCCCTTTTTCAGTTTGTTTTGAGATCTAACCACTCTAGACTAGTAACTAGCCACCCATGTAACTCACATAGATATTCATTACCCTTATTAGGAACCAAACCTCCACCCAAAAACCTTGTTAACAACTTGCATGCCCTACCTACTATTCCATCAATAGGTTGTAACAAAATACATGCATACAACTCATGCCATGGAGTGGAGATTACCTCCATTAAGATCTTAAAATGTTAGAGGCTACCTCATTAAGGCTTTTAGTGTGCTTAAAACCTGCATCAACACATAATTATATCAGTGGCTTTCCAAAATATACATGTATTGACATTCCCCTTCTCACATAAGGTAGTCCTAAGGTATCGGTGCAAGTGATGCCACATACCACAAACCATCCCTATCAATCACCACCCTCTCATCATATATTATGGGTAGTTTGCATAAGCACTCCATCATCCAAAAACTAAAAACTCCTTCATGTGTATATATGCCTATAAAACACATCAAAAATAGATATTAACATCTCCAAATAAACATATAAACATGAAAAAATGATCATGAAACACAAATCAAAATAAAAAAACTAAATTTTTTACTCCATCAAACACTAGCACTATAAATTAGCATAGATCTTATATGGTACTAGAAAAACCTCAAACACAAGTGTAATCCTTGGGACACTACTATGACCCTCCTAAAAAAGAGCCTAAATTACCTAAATTTCATTAAAATAATAAAAGAGTCAAAACATCTTTCAAAAGTGAAGAAAATGATATGTTCTTTACTAGGGTAACCTCTTCATCACCCTAGATGAGTGCCTCCACCTCCTCATAGTGGGTCATGTTCATTCCTCATCTCCTCAGAATATTCACTAGGCTCAGAGAAACAATTCACTTAGGTCAAAAGGTTCAAATTAATTTTAAAATCAATCTATCAACCTATTTAAGCTATGTTTTAATAATGCTGCCTACCTAAGGTTGACCCTACATGTAAATTTTGGAAACTAATACTAAAATATTCCAATCACAATATCTTTAAAGTTATATCTCAAATTTTTAACCCATTTCTTGTGTGTGGGGATATATGATGATATCTACCACATCATAATGGTTTCACTTCTATCCCAATCAATTTGACTCTATAAATGAAAAAAATTATATTTCCATAACAAACTCAATATAGACCATAGGTCTATCTTAAACTCAACTTAAAAATTATTCTTATACAATCACTAAAATAAACAATATTATTCTTATATTACCAATTCTAACTATCACTAACGTACCTATCAGTATCACTTTTGGTTTGACACCCTTACCACTATTTTAACTCTCTCACAAAAATTGATACTGATAGGGGGCATATACACACTATTCACACAATTAACTCAAATTTACTAATTTAGTGACTTAGATATATAGATACATAGTTTGATTCAAACTTATCAATTCAGATACTTAAATATATAATAGTTTAGATGCCTAGACATATAATAGCTTAGGTATACAAGTTAATTTAGATACACATATTGGATCAGATATTCAAATACATAGGTTGACTCATATTTACAAGGTTCCATGATATTATCAAACATTAGTTTAGATACTCAGACATACATTGGTTTAGATACATAGATAATTAGGTACACATGTTAATTTAGATACATATATTTTATTAGATATTCAGACATATAGGTTGATTCAAATTTACAAGGTTCTATGATCTTGTTAGATATTAGTTTAGATTCTTAGATTTTACACATGATTTCAACATAGTTCTAGATTTTGATTATGACTATGGGGGCATGTAAATGGTACAATGTCCCTATATGTACATAATTTTATACACAAGATACACAAATACATTACTTAGGTATTAGGTTCAAGGGCATGATGTAGGCCATGTATCCTCAATCTCATGGGATTACACCAGATTTATATAGATGGAATGGAAAACTATACCATTCTCTATGTGCAAAATATTAGATCATATGAAAATTGTCACTAAGATGTCACCAAGATTTCACCAGATTGTGTCATATAGTTGATTATGTAGTTGATCCATAGTTATTACCAAACCTAGATTATGAAGGTCAAGCAATAGTTTTGACCTCTATATAGATTACTCCTCAAAATTAGTTACATGATAAAGTGGGGGCAAGTAGGGATTATTTATCTAAAATTAAAGGTTATTTCTTAGACTCAATTACATGCTAGAGTGGAAATAATTATGGCTTATTTCTCTATAGTTCATATATTACTCCTCAGAGGTAGTTACATATTAAGGTGTGGATAAACAAGACTTTGTCTCTTAAGATCTAGTTAGTTATTTAGATTTAGTATAGGGGATACCCAAATTATGAAATTCATCTTCATATCCATCATTCCAAATTCCTATCCACTTCTTTGTCTAAGAAGTGGGTTAGGTTTAGAATAAATCCTTTTAATTAAGTACAGGTATAACTTTTATTTTAATTTTTCTCTAGTACTTTCTTTTCCATTGCATTACTAGAGTAAAAGGGGGGGAAATGTACACACCCTAATTTGGTCAAGCAAACACAAGTACTATGTATTTTGTTTTTCTTTCATGGGAAGGTCTTAATGATGAATGTGAGTGTTATTCATGTGGTCATTTTGGTCTTTATATCTTTCTTATGACTTGTTTTTCCTATTTATTTCACCTCCAATGTTCTTATGTCATGCTATCCCAATTATAAGGGCCCTTGGCCTATTTTTTATAGTAAGTACTCAACTTTTTGGTCTCAGGATATTAACATAGTGCACTAGTGTCTTCCTTAGCACTAGTGTCCTATAGTCACATTTTCAACTTGTTATAGGTTCTTACCCTTCCTCAAGTCTCTTTTTATGATTTTTTCTCTCTTTTGCCTTGTCAATTAGTGAGTAAGGGTCTAACACTCAAATTAAATTTCATTCTATATAAAGAGCCTCATAAGGCATTTCATATCTATCACTCACTAATATTACACATAATTACTTAAAAATTAGTAAATAGTATAGATCAACAATCTACATATTACTCAACAACACACATAGACATGCATTTTTGATCAAAGAAGGGCCTAACAGAAAGTCATTATAACATTTTGTGCACATTGATTATGCAAATTCATTGAGGGAGAACTACATGTAATTTGATACCCCTATAATTTGGGTTAATATAAGTAGCATCTAAGACAACAAGGGTCTATCCCATGCAATCATAACATACCAAAACCATCTTTTTCCTTCATTTTATAGTTGATTCTATTGTTGTTTCATTTGTGTAGGTGTTAATTAGGGTTTTAAGAGGATATACAACCAAAAAGTGATAGATAAGAATGACCAAAATCATCTAAGCACATCTACATAACCCTAAATCCTTCTTGTATCATCGCTAGAAGTTTTAAGACCATTATCCCTAAAAGGACACTAGCACAGTGAATTGGACACTAGTGTACTGCACTACTATCTCTCTAATTGTACTACTATTTAAAAGTAGTTTTATCTCTATTTCCTAAACAAAATAACTCTAGACTAATTTTAGAGTTGTTTTAGCCTTCCCATCCTCTAGTGATGCTTATTTCACTTTAGATAAATAGATTCTCCCATCACAATTACTATTTTAGGTAAATCAATTTGAGTAAATAAATTTGATCTCTTTACAATATTTATCTTTATTTACTCTGTACCCATCTCTTTAACAACCTAGGATTTACACTACTAAGTCCTAAACAATTAAAATAGTTATGTATAAAATTATAGGTATCTATAACATCATTGTTAATTACACGTCTATTTTTGGCTTTCATAAGCATTCATTCTTTGTTGTAGGGTGTGAAGGCTCAAATTTTTGTATAAGTAAATCTTGATGTTTATCTTGGTCAAGGGCTTTTTATAAATATTTTAGATAAACAATCCTCACACAATATTTTAATTTAGAGTGAAGAGCATTAGTGAATAAATGAAATATATTATCAAATATGTTATGCTCAACTTTGTTAAATAAATATTTCCATCGTTTGATACATACTTGTGCTATTTCAAATTCTAACTATTTATAACTGATAAAATGAGATAGGTTATTTTTAGGAAGATCATTTATTTGTAATTCTTGAACTAATGCATTGACTAAGTCCTTTAAGCTAGCGATAGAATGAGTTTTAATTTTATTAAACCAATCTAGAGCATCACTAAAAAGGTTTTAGATAGTAGCTTGGTAGAGGAAAAGGTGTTAAGTTTAAACCAATCATTTTATAGGTTTACAAAAATATTCAAATGCAAGGCTAGATCAATGGACCCATTATAAGTAATTATGGTAACTATGTCACCTATGTCAATGTTTATAATTTGAGGAACTAGAGTTTCTTTTTGTAAGTGTTTAATAGCTTTGTTAAAAAGTGGTGGTTGTTTTATAAGGTTACCAGGTGCATATACAGGTGGGGTTGGTGGGAATTATGGTTTTACACCCCCCATGGAGTAGGTTGAGGGTGATTTTGGATATGCATTAGCTGATTTTGAATTTGCATCATTTGATTGACACTATTAGTTTGAAAAGTAGCCATTTGATTTTAAGTTTGTAATGACAATTAATTAGTGTTAATGGAATTTTGACTAGTGCAACAATAGTAGATGCATTATAATTATGTGAGGCATTGAGAGTTTGAAATACACTAGTAGCTTAAGATGCACTAGTAATTATATGGATTTTAGTATTAGTGTGGGTATTTTGAGTAGACCCACTAAAGGTCACACCTACCATGTTTATATCAATGGATATCATGGATAATGAAGAAAGCATGCAAGATGATTTCATGCTAGTATAGAGAGGCATGAGAGAGGAAAACTATGTATCAGAAGTCATAGAATGACTTGCCCCAAATCATATAACAAATCTAGGTGAAGGTGAGTGGGTTTATATAATATGAGGTCCCATCATGAGGTTATAAATGACCATGGGACTTTTACCCTGATGTTGATGGATTTCATTGATGAAGAGGATAATTTCAATTATATACTCAAGATCACTTTCATCCTTTACCATTTGTAGGAATAAAGGATTAAGATAGGGGAAAGCCCCATATTTGGTAGTTCTAATAGTACCATGGATATTGCTAAGATCAATATTATTTACTACATGATATGGTAGATGCATATAGATTATTTATGAGGGTTAGTAAGACTTTTCATGTTAGTTTTATTTTGTTATGCAACTTCATTAAATAAATGTTACATGATGAAAAGCTTATCTAGACACTTACTAAGGAAATAGAGATCTAGAAGCTAAAAATGAACAAGATCAAGTTTGTAGATTTGGTTGGTATAATAGGATGACATATTTTTTTTGGAAATATATTAGGTTAAGTTGGTCAATCTAGTTGGGAACATAGGAAAACATAAAATTCTATATACAAACTAGATCGAGCTAGTTGATCTAGTTAGAAAAACAAGAAATTATAATAGTCTATTTACTAACTAGATCAAGTTGATTGATCTAGTTGGAAAATTAGAAAAGTAGAATAGTTTTTATATTGATTAGATTTATTTGGGTGATGTAGTTATAAAATTGTAAAATCATGATATTCTTTAAACTAACTAGGTTGAGCTAGTTGATCTAGTTGGAAAAATAGGCAAAATGAGAAATTTATAAACTGAATAGGTCAAGTTGGTTGATCTAGTTATAAAAGTAGAAAAAAATGGTCTGTAAACTTACTAAGTTGAGTTGGTTTATCTAATTGAGAAATTATAAAAATAGAATAGTCTATAACCTAACAAGGTTAAGCTAATCGATCTAGTTGGGAAAACATGAAAACAAAATAGTCTATATACTGATTACATTAAATTGGTCAATCTAGTTGGGAAATTAGGAAAATAGAACAATCTATAACTTGACTAGGTCAAGCTAGTTGATTTAGTTGGAAAAACAAAAAATTAAAAATTTAAAGTTTGAAACACACACCACATAACTTGTATCAACACTCACTAATACATATACAATATAACATAAAATGGTAAATAATAAACAACAATAATGTAATTTATATGCTAAGTAATTATTTCAAAGAAAATTAGGAAGTTTGTACTAAAGGTTATGATTGATATTGTATGCTTCCAAAGATACTAGCTTGTCCATTAGATAATGTCAACCTAATATTTTAAAGCACTATCTATGAAGCAAGTGCCATTACCGTATCCCAATAAACTTGGTTTCAAGGGTAAGTTGGAAGTAACTTATTAGTGTTAACCACTAACCAATGCACCACACAATCAAATAAATGTATGGATTCCTCAATACAAATATAAATCCTAAGTTTTTCCAAAATACCATGAGTTACATGGAAAATAAAGACCATGTTTAGATCTATACTATGGCTATGAGTATTGGGGAAATCCCTTCATATCATGATATCTATAAATGAAAGGTAGAATAACTAACTGGATCAATCAGTTTGACCCAATTAGATCAAAATAGAACTAGGTTGATAGGTTTTATGAAGTTGAAAACCTATGCACAAAATATACAACTAGGTCAATAGGCTTGACTTGGTTGAAAACCTACACACACAAAAATTGAACTAGATTAACAAGATTGACCTAGTTGAAAACATGTACAAAAATACATAATTGGATTAAAAACATAAATCTAGTTGATTTTAAATGAAAATGAAAATTTTAAGGGTTAGATTCATGTCAAGTTGGCCATAATTTATGTAATTTATTAGGATGGATTTACAACTTATATTACATAGTGAAATCCAAGATCGATAAGGTAATCTTAACAAAATAATTCATTGCATAATTATTTATATCATGATATGACCAATTTTGATCTGCTAAATATAACTGAGGGAATTATTGTCACATAACACAAAAGGAGAGGGTTTAAAAGCCTTTAGGAATATGAAATTATGCAATAACCCTAACTAGGCATACAATACATAAATGCAATCTAATATAGTGCTCACTAAATCTTATGGCACAAAGGGGGATAGTTAACAAAAAAATAAAACATGTAAACAAGATCTACTCAATTCAATGTAGAGGTAAACTAATTAAGGAGTAAAACATTCATCTTATTACTTTATACAATATCTAATCTAGAAAATGAAAGAGTAAAAGTTAATAATACTTACCTTGAATTGAACTTGTCATGCCTCAATATCTTCCTTATCCAATGGTGCTTTGTAAGAGGTTGTTGTGGATTTGTAAGGATCACACTATATATATACTTCTACTTTTCATCCAAGACTTTGTTATAAGATAATATTCTTTTTCTCTAAGGAAAAACCCTAAAAAATAACTCCTCAAATGCTTAAATAATAGAATTGTGAGTTATAGTAATGTGAAAATGAATGTTGCTCTCTTTAGAAATGAAGTGGAAGGGGTATTTATATCTAAGGATTAACCCTAAACCCTTTATTTTATGTAAATTTTCACTTTAAGTTTTGAAGAAAGAGATAAAATAAACTCAATATGAGTCTGGTTAAAAAACTTATTTGGTTGTGTGTGCATTGAATTATAAGATTGTGAAGAGCTCCTCTTTGGCTTGGGAGGTAAACTTGTAGATAAGAAAGAACTAAAGTAAACTTGTTTTTTAGAAAAATAGTTCAGTGGATTTCATAGTTGTAGCTAGATATTGAAAGTGAGATCTTCCTTAGGGGTTGTCAATCCACACATTTTAAATAATTAAGTTCACAAAACTGAAAAAAAGTTACATCAATTAAAGAAGATTATTGAAATTGAACACAAGAATGCTTGATAATAAAATAGACTAGAAATGATCAAATTGGTGATAAACTAATTAATACTAGTACTAAAGGGTTGAAGTATGCTTCAAAAAATCTAAAAGAGGTTTGTGAGTGACCAGAAACTAGGTTTGATTGGGAGTAGGTGGGTGAAAATAACTTGTTAGTTTTTACCACCATAGGTGACCATCGTTGGTTAAGGTGACCATTGATGGTCAAGGTGTCCATTAGTGGTTGAGTAGACCATCAGTAGTTGAATCAATAATTGGTGGTTACTATTTAAGTTTTGGGTTTGATAAATAGCTAAATGATGGGATCTAAAAGATGGATTTTGGGAGTTGGGTAAGAGCTAGATTGATTACAAAATGGAAATAAATTACATGAATATTGACAAAAAAATACTTATCTTACAAGAAGTTGATTAGGTGGGTGGTTGATGTAGTTATCTTATTGGTGGAATTTGGTTTGATTCTGATAGAGTAACAGTACTTAAAAGCTTGGTTGAGAGGTGATGGTAAGTTATCTCTAAATGAGAAGGATGAAGATGTTTGATAATGTTGGTGATGCTGATTGACCTAAAAAATAAAACTCCTAAAAATTTGAGCTCTTGATAATTATTATAGATGGATTTTATGTCTAGGCCTCTCTCTCTTATAGGCACAAGAGGTGAAAGTAAAGGTGTAACTAGGCCATCTAAATATAACTCATCCATGCAAAGGATCACAACAAGAATTAGACAAGTTATTTTTGGGAAAGCAATGTAGGTGTTTACATGCTTTTGGTTAAGAGGTAGATCTTGACCATTGATGGTTAGGGGTTCCTAGGTGTGATCATCGATGGTCAGGTTTTAGAGCAAAATGGTCTTGAAGGTTAGGTTGAGATAGTTTAGGTGAAACTAGATATGGATGGGTTTGGTGAGGTTAGATTGGCATAAGTTGGTCCCAAGGGGTTCCTGAATAGGTCTAGGGGGATTTTCAATATTTGGAAATGTAGGTGTGTAGATTTTTTATGTCTACATTTGTTCCCCTTTTTTTGTGTAGCTTGTGTGAATGAGCTACAAAACAAAAATGGAGTATGTGTCAAGGGTCTAGTTGCCTTAAGAGTGGGAGTTATTTCCCCTCAAACTAGGAGTTGATGAGGTGAAATTGAAATGGGTATAGGTTTGATAAGTGGTATATGGTTAGTCATGAGGTGGTAACACAAGGTTGGGCATTTGAAATGAAAACTTAGGCATAAACCATGACCAAAAAGGTGTGATAGCCAAGGTCATTGAAAGAGTAAAATTGCTAAAATTTAGAAAACTAAGGGTTGGTGTAAAGGATAAGTGATAAGTGAACCACATGACCACCTATAGGCATGGTGGTTAGGAAAATCATAACATAAGTCTTTTAAGTGATTTTTATGTTTTTATTAGGTATTAAAGGTAGGAAGTGCTCTTGTGGAAAACATAAATGGGTCAAGTGTCATGAGTATCTAAGGTAGGAAGTGCTCTTAGTGAGACATAATTAGGTCAGTATGCATGAGGTGGCATAAACTTTAAAAGGTCAACATGGAAATGTTTTTGATATAGTCAAAAGACTAGGCAAAAAGTGTCACAAAATTACATGTTAGATGGGCCAAAGTTGACCAATGGTGAGGTGATGAGGTGGTCAGGTTGGTGGGAGAAGGAAATCTCCAAAAGTAGGCAAAACCTAGTTTAGGTGTGCTAGGAATTAGAGTTTGAGGTAATGAGTGGAAAATGGGGTTTCCTAACTGTTGATGGTTAGGGTCCCTAAAAGGTGACCATCGATGGTCACCCTAATCATCAGTGGTTAAGGTGAACCCTAAAAATATGGATAGGTCAAAAGTAAAAAAAAAATTACTTTTACCATTATCACTTTCATGATTGGTTGACCTTTGCTCTAGTGATTTTGATGTTGTGCAAAGAAGGTGAATACTAAGGTGTCAAGTGCTTATTGGCTAGAGGTATGTGTAGTGATTATATGGGCCTAAGATGTAGGGAACATAAAGACATGAACATGTATCTATTCATGGGCTTAGACTAAAGAGGTAGTTGATGAATGAAGTAGGGGGTGCAATTAAATTGATAGTGTAGTTTAAATTTAGGTAATTTAAACTTGGTTGGAGGGTTAGGACTATGTAGGGAGTGTCTTGTTTGGGTTGTATGCCCTAGATAGATTTTGAGGGTTTTTGGGCAAATTTGTGGGTAAAATGACAAATTGATGGGTGAGGGGGGTGATTTGGTTTGTTATTAGTTGTAGTCTAGGTACTAAGCCAATTTATTTCTTATTTATATGTATTTTTATTTAGGTTAGGGTTTGGACATTATGGGTATGGAATGCCCACAGTGACCATCGGTGGTCAGGTCTGATCGTCGATGGTCGACACCCTATGACATAGTGGAACATGACCATTAGTAGTTGGGTAAATTAGGTTAGGTTTTTAGGGTCTAAGAAGTGTTTTTAGGGTTTGGGTAAGTGTTATTAAGGTTTGGGTAAGTGTTTTGGTAAATGTTTAGGGTAATGGATAGAGTTCTAGTTAAGGTTTTTTTAAAAGTGTATCAAGGGGCTGTATTGTGGAGAGGTTAATCATGACTACTAGGGGGAGATGTAGTCAATATGAGATAGGTGGGTAAGAGTGATAGAGGAATATGTTAGGTGTGAAAAAGGTAGGGTATAAAATCCTAGTATCAATAACTCAACTAAGCATTTATTATGATGTAGGCCAAGGAGCAAATCTAGATACATAAATATGTGCCACATATCTTCCCTAAGCTTCATGAGGGGATGACTACTAAGGACTAGGTGCACATGGAGGAGGTAAGGTTAGGGGTGATGAGGCACCACCAACATGTGCCTAGAGATGCATCCATGATCATAGTGTTCATCAATAGATGATATCTTGCTATAAACACCTTATTATTATTATTGATTAGGGACATGACTATTCTCCCCAAGGATGTGCATAAGATCACTTGTCTCCCACTACGTGGTGAGGTGATATATCAAATTGAGTAGGAGGAATAGGATGGTTTGGTTGAGTAATTATATGGGGATGATAGAAGCTAGGTTTGATGGCACTCTAGAGGATTCAACTACTTATCATTATATGAGAGAGCTTTAGAGGAGAGGATACTGATGATGATGCTTATGATTGTGGTGATGTGTTTTAGGCTCCTAAAATTGAGTAGTGGGAGGTTCATTTATATGTTAATCAGTGTATTAGTGGAGTTATTACTTGGTAGGACCATGTTTGGTTGGGTTATAGTATTGCTTTTACATATCTACAAGGAGTTGTGGGGGTTTAACCACCATAGGAGATACGACATCAATGTTGGCCTAGTTTTTCATTACTGGGCTTATGAGCATATTTGGGTTTTGAGACCTATGGGATTGTCATTAGGGTACACATAGGCTGAGTTCCTCATTAGTTTTATGATATGGAGGGATGATGTGGCTACATTAAGTGTAAGAGGTGGTATCCATGATGTTGATTGGTTTAGGGGTACACTAGGTGCATTTATACTTAGGGATATTACTTAGAGGCCATATATATAGTTTTTACTTTGTCCAAGTTATAGGAGGTAGACCCTCACCCTTAAAATTTATAGGTGGATAATGGGTAGATGAGAGGGTGAGGTTGAGATGATTCTATTCGACAGGGTGCATTGGTAGTTCAGCTTGGTACAGGGTGTCCCATGTCTATTTCCCTAGTATAAGAGGTATGATTTAGAAGTTTAGTTTCTAATGCCCCAACTGACTTTGATAGTTTTAGATGGTGGTTTTAAGGAGATTCTTATTAGGGCCCCTATGGATGATGATAGGTATGCAGATGCTTATATGGCTTAGTACTAGCTGATATATACAACTATAGATGTTAGTGGGGATGATGGTGGTGTGATGCCTATGGCTATAGAACTTGCCAACCATAATGGATAGGAAGGGGTGATGTTAGATATAGCCTAGACATAGGAACAAGTATTATAGGGACAAGTGGCCATGTTATAGGGTCAACTCACTATACTATAAGGTCAGCTTACCACTGTTATAAGTGAGAGGGACTTACTAAGATAGAGGGAAAGAGTAATCATGGTAGCAATAAGAAGGCCACCAGACATAATGCCATGAGCACACTACATAGCCAATATGGAGGAGTTTTGATATTATGAGTTGATGGTGTTAGCTCAATTTCCCTAAGCTATGTAATATGTGGAGTATAGAGCTAGTTTGGCTGGTGGGCCATCGATAGCCACTTTAGGATAGTGGGATACTATAGTTGGTTAGGTAGGGGTCCTAGGGGGACCACCACTAGGTATAGGTGTAGGTATAGGTATAGGTGGGGTTAGTGGTAGTGGTGCCTTATGAGCATGTTCAAATATGTTTTTGTATTGATAATGATAGATGTACACTATTTTGATACCAGCCTACATGTCGATGCAACGATATGTATATTTTTTTGAAAGAGAGTTTGATACATTGGTATATGTATTATTTATGATGACTCAACATATATGATATATGGATTATTATGATTTATATGATGTATGATGTTCATGTTTTATGGTTTATGATCTGTGACCTCTTGCATATGCTTTATTAGATGTTTGACCTAGGAGCTTAGGCATGTGCTGTCGGACAAATAATTATGATATTCTAATTTTGTTCATGGATGTGTTATTTATGGATGTATCTCATATGATAACATAATGGCTTTGTTTGTAAGATGAATTGTGGTAATGATATGGTAGATGGATAGATTAGTATATGTTATCATTTATGATGGTTTTCTCATTGATTCTATTTGTGTTTATGATGGTGATTGGTGTAATTAGTGTTGTTTATGACATGATATATTCTCATATGATTTTATGATGGTTGATAGATAGGATGATGTTTATGGTCTATTATGATATGCTTGCATTGTGTTTTGATCATAGATGGAGAGGCAATGTAGTTCATGGCCATGGTTCATGATGTTTACATTTTGAATGTGATGTTTGTTATTGATGATCAAGGAGATAAAATATGAGTATGGGAACATAAATTAAATGTATAATAAACTATATGTTTAGGAAAGAGGTAAGAATCATGAGAGGTATGTATACATGGACTAATAAAAGATAAGAAAAGGAACATGATGCCTTTTCATTGATAAAGACCAAAATAAAACCCAAAATCGGATTGGCTTAGTGCAAATAATCATTTAAAAAGATTCAAATTAGCATGCTTAGGTTGATAAATAGGTCTTTTGATCACATTATGTCAAGTAAGCTCATAGTCCCATGGATATGATATGTGGGGGCAGAATGGGTGAAACTAGAACCTTTTGTGAGACTAGCATGCCTCTTTTGTATGCTTCCAAAGAGGTAGTACAAACAAGTTTATGTTATATATAAAGTGTATACTAATCAATGTGAGAAGTCTACTAAGGATAATAGATTGTAGTTGTCAAAAAAAAATTTATTAAGAGAGCCAATTGTGGTGCTTCTAATTGCTTTTGTTTAGGGGTTTTTCTTATGTTGATTTTGCCTTAGGGTTGGGGAAGCTAATCGATGCTAGAAGCTTCCAAGAAATTGATAGATTTGACAAATTATTTACTTGACCATCCTTTGAGGGAGTGGTCTGAGTTTATATTCTTAGTCTAAATGCTTTTGATAGCTATCCTTTAAGGGATAGGTACACCTTATGTTTTGCAATTTTAGATGAGTTTTTAATAGTTGTCCTTTAAGGGAGAAGTTTATAAATTCTAAGAATGACCCATGATTTGGTTTTGATTTTGAAATTGTTTGGTTTTTTGTGGCATAGAATTACTTATACATGCTCAAGGGATTACCTTTATGAAGGTAAAACTAAGGGCACAAGAAGGTTCAATAGGTTAAAAGAGGTTTAGAGGATAATGACCATGGGAATCTATCCTGAAGAGGGATAGAAAGTACCATGAGAATCATGTTAGGGATAGAGTTGTGGTACCCATAGTTAAATATTGGGATATGACTATGATGGATAATCACATGATTTAGTTGTATTTTGTTATCCCTAAAGGAAGGAAATGAATGTGGTTGTAGGGGATGAGCTCAAGTTAAACCAATGATGATTGTGACCCCTAGTTAAAAATAAAAGGGATGTAGATGTGAAGCATTGAGAGGCTCAAGTTTTGGTTTGCCTTTGAGAGAGGACAAATGATAAGTTCCTGATCTATATTTGTAGGTTATGATGTAGGGTCCAAGCTAATTGAAAGAAATTTTTCCCTTTTTACTTTTCTCCATATTAGTGACATGTTGATTTTCCTTAAGCATGAGATCTCCAATATTGAACTTTCTCACTTTTAGGTGTTTGTTATAAGCATGCTTGTTTCATTCTTGATATACATGGAGATGGGAAAGAGTAACCAAATGATGCTCATAAAGTAGATTGAGTTGATTTAAATGTTCTTGATGATAATCATCTTGTCAAATAAGGTCACACAAAGATATGCAAAGAGAAGGTATTTGTATTTTAAGAGGCAATATATCCTTGGCTCCAAACACAATAGAAAAAGGTGTAGCACTCATAGGGGTTTATATGTAAGTATGATATGCCCATAAGGTGAAAGGGATGTGCAACTGCCAATCCTAACTTGAGGTATTGACCATTTTGGTGAGCACATTATTAAGGGTTATATTAGAGACTTCTACTTGTCCATTTACTTATGGGTGATAAGGGGATGAAAAGCTAAGTTTAATAATGAATACGTCACAAAGGCCCTGAACTTGTTTGTTCTTGAAGTATTTTACATTATCGATGATGATCTTATGGGGAACATTGAAATGGAAAATGATATGATGAGTGATTAAGTTGACAATTTTAGTGAAATATTTGGTCACAATGATGGTAGAGTGATGTCATTATGAAGATTGAGGGTTAATCTCACCAATAATGTCTAGATGCCATTGTGAAAAGGGTCAAAAATCAATGGAGATGTGAAGACTATGTCTATATACATGATGTAGATTAACATGTTATTGGCACTTGAAACACTTTTTCACATAATCACAATAGTCTTGGTTAAGGGTAGGCTAGTAATAGCCTAGGTGGAGGATGTGTTTAGCCATAGCGACTCCACTAAAGTGGCTCCCATAGATACCATCATGCATTTCTTTGATAGCATGAGAGGCTTTTGGACCATAGAGGCAATGGAATGGGAGGCCATCAAAACTATGTTTGTAAATAATTCATCCCATAATGGTATAATGAGAGGTGATCTAAATAAACACTTGATGGGAATTCCTAAAGAGGCTAGAGGGAACTATGCCAAGATGTAGGTAACTGAAGGTTTGCTAATACCAAAGGTCAGGCAGGATCTCCTCTACACTAAAGATGGTTAGAGTGTCTAATTTGGTGTATGAAGGTTTAGTGAGGTGATGGAAAATGATTCCAAACTTGGAGTTTGAGGGTGATGATGGGATTTGAGAGGCTAGAGAAGCCATGGTGTTATCAAACTTGTTGGTAGATCATAGGGTGGTTTGAATATGGTATTATTCAAATGACCTTAATAATTATATGACTAACTATCTATGTAGTTGAAAAATCTCATTCCTACACTTGTAGATGCCATTGACTTGATTAACCAAAAGTTGTGAGTAATCAAAGATGTTGATTATTCTAACTCCCAAGGCTAATGTGGTTTAGAGATGTATTATGAGGTATTCATATTCAGCCACATTGTTTGTACATTCAAAGTCATGTATAAAAGATAAAAGAAGTAGTTCACTAAAAAAGGGGATAAGGATGATACCAACTCCCCCACCATGATGACATTTGGAACCATCAAATAACATGGTTATGTGATTGTTGAAATTTTCTTAGGATAGGTTTATGATGGAATCATGTATAAATTCAATAGGAGGAGGTTAGTTGCTTGGTAGGGTTTCATCAACTAATTGATCGGCAATGACTTTCCCCTTGATTGACTTTTATTGGAGGAACTCAAGGTCAAAATTAGCTAAAATCATGAGCCAATTAACCATATACTAGTTTTATTATGGTTTGGAGTGCATGTACTTGAGTGGGTTGATATTAGTTATGATGAAATTTTTATGGTTAAGTAGGTAGTGGAAAATCTTAGTGGCCAAAAATACTAGGGCCAAACATAGTTTCTTGGTGTGTGTATATTGATTTTCATAATCTATAAGGGTGTGGCTTATGTAATAGATGGATTGTTATTTGTGTTGATAATCTTGATGGGCAAGCATTTCCCCTGGGGAACGGTCAATGGTAAAGATATAAAGGTAGAAAGTTTGGTCATCCTTAATAGGTATGAGGACAAGTAGAGACAAAAGGTACTCTGTGAGTGCTTCAAAGGCATTTTGACAATCATCATTCCACTTGAAAGATATGTCCTATTTCAAGAGGTGATGAAAGGGTTGACATCCATCTAAGAGCTGATAGATGAAGTGGTGAATGGATTGGAGCTTTCCTTGCAAACTATAGAGTTTCTTAAGATTATTTTGGGGTAACATCTTGAGGATGGATTTGATTTTGGCCAAATCAACCTTGATTCCTTGAAGGGAAATGATGAAGCCATGGAGTTTGCCTAAAAAGACCCCAAAAATACATTTCTTGGGATTGAGGTGGATATGGTAATGGATAAGTCTCTCAAACATAATACTGAGAATGATTAAGTGATCTTTGCAAACTTTGGATTTTCTAAGGAGGTCATTGACATAGTCCTCAATGATTATGTAGATAATATCATGGAATATGTAGGTCATAACACATTGGTAGGTCACACTAATGTTATTAATACTAAAGGGCATGACCCTATAATAGAAACTCCCCCATAGGGTGATAAAGGAAGTTTTGTGTTGATATTGAGGGGAAAATTAAAATTTGATTATAACCCAAGAAACCATCCATGAGAGACAACATCTCATGGCCCACTATGAGATCAATAATTTGGTCAATCCTAAGTATAGGAAAGTCATCCTTTGAGTAGGTGAGGTTGAGGTCACAAAACTCCACATAGATACATAGTACCCTATGGATTTAGTGATAGGCACAAAGTTTAAAACCCAATGGGGATAATTAATAGGTTGAATGAAGTTGATAGAAAGGAGGTATTGAAGCTCTTCTTTGACAAGGAGGGTTATGCAAGGATGCATTTGATAGAGTTTCTATTTGATAGGTTTGGCCTCATGATTGGTTATGATATTTTGAGTGGTTATGTCTAGGTTAATACTAGGAATATCAACATATGATTAGGAAAATGCAATATTGTAGTCTTAGAGGAAGGTAGAGAAGTCTTATAGTTCCTCAGGGGTGAGAATTTAGCCTAGTTTGACAACATGAGGGTTGTTTGAAGTGCCTATGTCAATATCCACAGTAGATTAATTTAACATGGTTTAGGTTTTAGGAGGGAATGATTTGTGGATAGAGGAATCAGGTGTACCAAGGTAGGTGAGAATAGAATCATCATCCTAGCATTGAACTATGTTAATCGTAGGAGAGTCCTCTCTTACCAATTCAAGATGGATTAAAGGGATGGATATGGGTGCCCCTTAATTTTGATAAGTTAAAGGGTTGAGGGTAATCATGTTTATAAAAAAAAGTTAGGTGGGATGATGTCCTCATCCTCACACTCAGGTGGAGGGGGTGTTGGTGAGGAAGGGGTTTCTTCTGCAACAATGGTAGCAATAGTTTATTTGGATTTCTTATTGGGTAGAATGAAGCCAAGTTAATTCTTCTCATGAGGATTTCAAGTCTTAATCAAGATTAATGTGTGTGGTCCATGCTCATATTTCCCTAAGACAAATCATTTCTAGGCATACTTGTGGAGGTATACTTAGGTGAAGTTTGGGTTATCCAAGTAAGAGAATGTAGAGGTGAATAGTTGAGGTGAAGAGGGGATGCCAATAGTGCTAAGGGGATTGTCAATTCCCCAATAGAAAAATTGGCTTTGATAGATCAGAGGCCCCAAGGGAGTAATGGATCCAATTTTGGAGTCATAACCTAGTTGGTGGTTGAGTTTCATGTACTCTTGGGAGTAGGGAAAGAATCAAGGGTGAGGAGGTGATATTATCCAAGGTAAGGCATTAAAAGGTGGGTTCTAAAGGATCAGTGATGGGTATCTAGTTTATAGGAATAGATGAACTAGTATATTCCTTAGTGGAAGGGGAAGTAATGGCTTTGAATTTTGTGGGTGAGGGCTTGGTGTTGGATGTTTGTGGTGCTTAAGATAGAGGTAGGAGAATGTCATTAGGTCAGTAGGTCACATTGCATGCTATAAAATGGCTAGGGTCATATTGTATGGTAACAACTTGAACTTTGTGTTCAAACTTGACACAATGATGGAGGATAGAAAGTACACAACCCATGGCATATATCTAAGGTCTCCCTAGTGAAATAGTGTACTGGAATTCCCCTTTAACCACATAAAAGATTTTGGGGAACATGTGGGATCCTAGACAAATATTAAGGATGATAGTTCCCAAGATAGTGGTCATAATGTCAATAAAATATCTAAGGATGGATGAAGTGTTTGACATGACATTATTTGGTAGCTTGAGTTGGTCATAGGCATGGGAAGAGATGATGTTGATATTGGCTCCCCCATTGATCATAACCCATTTAATGTAGGTTGGGTTGATATGGGATACAATAAAAGGAGGGGGATCTAGGTCCTTAGAGTGGATAGAAGGTATCTATGAGTCTTTAAAGGTAACAAGGGTGGAGAGTTAGAGAGCACCTACAAAGGCCTTTATAGGTTGGGAGTCACCTAGTTTGATCTTGATAGCTTGTATAGCCATGATCATGGCCGGATGAAGGTAAAATGAGGTAGGAATGAGTTATTAGAGGCTCATTTTAGTTGGATTTTGGTGAAGTTGCTTAAGGATGACCCTTGTGATGGATTTAGAGGGGTTAGCCTCAGAGGTGCCTAAGATGGTAACTTTTAGTTGAGCTACAAACATAGAGGTTTAGATCTGGTTTGGTTTAGGATGAGTTGGTGGATATGTCCATGGAATGGATACTTTGGCATTCCCTTTATCCTTTTGTTATGATTGTGTGACCACATTAATGATATGGATAGAGGGGAGAGGTGTGATAAGAGGTTGGGTAGATTCTCTATCACTTTGAGGTGAGAGTGAGGGATTATGACTGTGTTGGTGACTAGATAATGGGTGTATTAGTGGAGGAATGGATGGAAGCTCATTTATTAAAAGATCATCATCATAATAGAGTTAATTTATAATATATTGGAGGGATTTGAAATTATCTATGTCATGCCTAGGTGTCATATGATAGGAGTAGATTTGACATTCATTGTACGAAGCCAACTTCAAACCAAGAGGATTGAAGGATCTGATAGGAGGTAATGTGAGGTAGGAGGTCTTTAATAACCCTTAAATAATGGTCATATAATATTTTTGTAGAGATGGGAAAGGTTTAAGGACTATGTTTTTGGTTGGTAAGATGGGAATTTTTGTGGCAATACGTTTGGTGAGAGATGGTTTTGGTAAGGTGGTGCTTATGTTCGATGGTTTTGGTCTAGGTACACTAGTGGTTGGGGTGGCTAAGTTTAATGGTCTAGGTATTGGTAATCTGGGAAGGAATAGTGCATTAGATAATAAGTGGGATTGTGTAACCAATGGAAATGGGTGATATATGTTAAAAGGAGTTATTTTTTAAGAAAAGTGGAAGGGTGAGGCCCTAAGATAGAGGGAAAGGTAGATGGAGGTAGAGTCTTAGTCATGTGGCCCTTCAATGTTTTCATCCTCTTGGTTAGTGTGGGTTAAGACTTGGGTATAGGCTTGGTAGGGTTAATTCCACTTTCAAGGATGGGTGAAACAAACTCTGAGAAGGGAAGGCACCAAGAGTTTTGAAAGGTTTGGTTAGTGATATGGTGGTTGGAGAGGCAACTACTTTGGTTGACTAAGAAGGTGAAGAGTTAGTATAAGTTTTGATTAGTTTAAGAGGTGGAAGGGAAATGATGGATTAGTTTGTTAGAGGTATGCTAGAAGGTTTAGGATTATTGATGTAAGGGAACCTTAGGTGTTTCCAAAAACTGGCTTGATCCATGTCTAGTTTTGTGACCATACCTAACTTTTCAATGAGTGTAGAAAAAGGTTCGTATGCCAATTTCATGCCCTAGGTAGTAGGTGTCAAGGATAAACCCATGGGTTGAGGATGAGGGTTGATAACCTCATTTGTATCCTCAAGCAAGGGAGGTAAGTTTAGGCTGGGTGGCTGCTCTATGAGGGGTGTTTATGAAAGAGTTATTTCCCTAAGCATGATGTCCATAGTTATGGTTTGATCTATGGTTAAGGGAGATGGTGGGTTATAAATGTTTATTTTTTTGGTTAGGATATTCAAATGGGTGATTGATGATTCTAAATATTCTATGGGTATAGCCAAGGAAAAAGGAACTTCCTAAGTTTGTGCTTTGAAAAGAAGGGAAGGTGACTCCACCACTTCAACAGGTGAAGTGGGATAGAAATAGGTAGGTTGGATGATAGATTCCCCATTAACAAGTGTGTTAAGGACCATATTGACCATGTGGGCATAATGAGAATATTAAACTTGTGTGTCCCTAGTTTTGGTAGGGGAATGGTTGGGAAAAGGTTTTTTAAAGATATTGAGAGATTGATTTTGAGGGGCATTGAGATTATCCAACATGAATTCCCCATTATTGATAAGAATCTAAACAACATTATTAAAAATGTTACATTAGATTATGTCATGTCTAATTACACAATGAAAAGAATAAAGTTCATTCTCATTTTACCAAGTAGGTAATAGACAAGAAGAATCAAACTGATGAAAAGGTTTGATGGGCAGATGTTGTATAAGGTTAATTTTTAGTAGCTTCTCCAGAACTGAGGCATAAGATTCTCCAAGTGGAGTGAAATATTTTTGGTTGATTTGGTTTGGGTTCCTTGTGTTTTTTTTGGAGGTAATTAAATAGATTTGTTGGTTGACATTGGGTAAAGGAGCAGTTTTAAGGACAATGGCATTCACGATTCCCTTACTCTTGGTTTTAGTATTGGTTTGGTTACCTGACTTAGAGGAAGAGGTTTTGTTGGTCTAGAAGGTATAGTTATTATTTTTTTACTTCAATTTTCCCTCAAATATGGCCCAATTTTCTAGCTTATATGCCATGGTAAAATCTTCATCAAAATTTTTGAAGCTTTAGACACGTAGTGTAGAAGATATATGTTTGGCGCAGGCTCAAGCAAAAAGCTTTATAAGTTCAGGTTGAGGTAAAGAAAATTAAATATAAGTAATCAAGCTTCTCCAATGGGTGAATAAAGTGGAAATGGACTCATCATTGAATTGCCTAATGGAATAGAGGTTATTGATAGAGACCTTCTTGGAAATGTTAATGGAAAAGTGATCTAAGAAGACTTGTGCTAGTTGGGTGAAAGAAAAGATGGAATGTTTGGTGAGGGCACTATACCAGTTGAGTGATAGGCCAGATAAAGACATGGGGAAGGTTCCAAGGAGAAGGGCATCATTATAAGCAATCATGTAACATGCATTCTTAAAATCCCTAAGGTGTTGTTGGGGGTATTCCTTGCTTTGAAATTTGGTAAATTTTAAAATCTCCCATTGAGGAGGGTAAGGTCTGATGGGGACAAAAGGATGGATAGGTTCATTATAAATTTGATCATAAGATATGATGTTATGAGCCCTTGAAATGTATGACTCAAGGTTTGTCATCTTGTCTATGAGCATATTCATTAAGTTAATTTGAGGTGGTGCACTAAAAGGATTATAAGGTGGATATTATGGTTGAGATTGGGTAACATATAGGTAGTTGTTTTGTAGTTGGGAGGTTTTCACATATTATAATGTAGATGATAGAGGTTGGGTAGGGTATGTGGATGATGGTGGTTGGGTATCAGGAATATATGCTTGTGGGTTTGGGATGTATCTTATATTGGGTGCAATGAATACCTATTAAGGGATTACTATGGATTGGGTATGGATGGTAGTTGGGTTGGTAACAATAGGGGAGGTAGTGATTTTTATGCTAGTAGGTGGTGAAGTAAAAGGGATAGATACACCCAAGCTTGGTAAAGGAGTGTTAACCAATGGGTTGGGTTTGACAAATGGAAGGTTGGTGGTGTTAGAGGTGGGACTTCATAAAAAAGTGGAGTGTGATGGGCTGATGGTTTAGTTGTCCCTAAGGTGGAGTCATTGGTAAGGACAGAAGGCGTAAGGGTAGCAGTTGGTTAGATAGGTTGGCTTTCAGCTATAACATCAAAGGGGTTAGTAGATGAAGATGCCTAGGTGGTCAAAGGTTGGGTGGTGATCATGGTAATAGGGATACACTTCATAAGGTGGGATGGCATGCCATAAGGAGGATATTGAGGTGGATTTGAAATTAGGATATGGTGAGGAGAGGTGTTGAGGTAGTGCTAGAGGAAAACTAGGTTGTTGTCCAAAAAAGTGGTGAAGTCCATGTCTCCTTGGGAAAATACCCAAGGAAAAGTAGGTATTCCCAATAGATGAGGTGAGTCTTTTTCCTTATAGATGTACTCCATAGATGATGAGGTAAAAGAGGTTGGTTTGAGTGACAGGTTCTTTTCTACTAGGTCTCTTTGCTATTGGCAAGTGAGAACCATATAAGAAAGGGGGAGAGAAGCCAAGAACAAAATCATCACTAAAACAATAAGAAGATAAGAAAATGATCAAGGTAAATAAGACACACATTAGAAAGTATGTTAAGCCTAGAGGTTAGTTTTAATCTTGCTTTCATCTTATGCCTTGGTTTATGAGAACGTATATGAGAAGTTAGCTTGTATATCAGGTACTATAGAAATAGTTTATGGTTGGTTTTAGTTTGTTTAGGTAATTGAAATAATATGTATTAGAATAAATAAATGGCTTGGTATTGGGGCCTATCCCCTCACTTCATGATCCCATAGTGATAAGGGTCTCAGGTGCTTAACCAATATATATTAATATCCAAAGTTTATACTCAACTAGTGAGTTGAGTTGGTCCTCCCCTTGGTAATGATCTCTAAGTTGGATCATTGTAAAAGGGTAAGGTGATATATAGGTGATGAAATACTAGTTAGGCCTTGTCTCAAATTGTTTTAATGTTTTATTGATGAAAGTGGTTTGGCTAGTGTGTGAAACAAAAGTGGTGTTACGATAATATTATTTTTCTTTAATTCAAAGTAAACTAATGTTAAAAATAAACCAATGGATGCAGTTAATTTTAAGAACATAATAAATTTTAATTTCAATTATGAGAAAAAATAGAGAGAACAACATATAAATTCAAAGAAAACATGAGTAAAGACTTTAGGTCCCATCAGGCGTTCCAAATGTTTCATGTAAGTTCTCACTTTAAGTTCTAAAGAAAGAGAGAAAAAAAATCAATACAGGTGTGGATGAAAAATTTGTTTCATTGTGCACATGTTGAGTCATAAGATTATGAAGAGATCCTCTTTGGCTTGGGAGGAAGACCTGTAAATAAGAAAGCACTAAAGCAAACTTGTTTGCTAGAAAGATAGTTGGGTGGATTGCCTAGTGGTAGCTATATCCTAGAGGTGAGAGATTCCTTAGGGGCTATCAATCCATATGTTTTAAATAATTAAGTTCACAAAAATGGAAAGAATTTACTTACATCAATTATAAAACATTACTAAAATTGAACACAAGAATGCTTGCTAAGAAAATAGACTAGAAATGATCAAATTGGTGATAAAGGGTTAGGGTATGCTTAAAAAAATATAAAATGGGTATGTGAGTGGTCAAAAACACAAAAAATTAGGTTTGGTTGGGAGTAGGTGGGTGAAAATAGCTTGTTATTTTTAACTACCATAGGCAACCGTCAACGGTTAAACATACCATCAATGGTTGAATCAACCATCAGTGATTACTGTGTAAGTTTTGGGTTTGATAAATAGCTGAATCATAGGATCTAAAACATGGATTCTAGGATTTATGCAAGGGATAGCCTCATTATAAAATTGAAATAAAGTATGTGAATATTGAAAAATAAGTACTTGTCTTACTAAAAGTCAATTGGGTGGGTGGTTGATGCAGTTAGCTTGTTGGTGGAATCTGGTTTGATTCTGATAGAATAATAGTACCTAATAGCTTGGTTGAGAGGTGATGGTAAGTCAAATCTTAATGAGAAGGTTGATGGTGCTTGATAACACTAGTGATAGTCATTGACCTATAAAATAAAACTCCTAAACATTTGAGCTCCTGATAATTATTGTAGATGGATTTGACCTCCAAAGCCTCTCTCTCTTATAGGTACAAGCAAGAGGTGGAAGTGAAGGTGTAACTAGGCTATATAAATATAACTCATACATGAAAAGGCTCACAATAAGATTTAGACAAGATATTTTTAGAAAAACAACACGGTTGGTTGCATACTTCTAGTTAAGAGGTGGATCTTGACCATGATGTTCAAGGGTTCCTAGGTGTGAATGTTGATAGTGACCCTAACTATCAATGGTCAGTAACTAGAGCCAAATGGTTTTGAAGGTCAGGTTGGGATAGTTTAGGTGAAACTGGCTATAGATGGGTTTGGTGAGGTCATATTGGCATAAGTTGGTCCTAAGGGGGTCTTGAGTAGGTCCAAGGGGATTTTTAAGATTAAAAAATGTAGGTGTGAAGATTTTTAGTATCTATACCCTCCCAAGAATTTATCTAACAATATCAATAAGTTTGATCTTGTTTGGCAAGAAAGATAGTTGTTAAGTCTTGAACTAGGTTGATTTGGCCAACATATTTTCATAATGTGCACTCAATCTCTAACATGATCGACTAAGATGACATAGTAAGAAAATAAATAAAATGGGTGTATACTTAGCTAAGGGATATTTTGGAAGGTGAATTACTTAGAGGAGTGTATAAGTGGGGTTAATTTCATATGGAGTTGGATAAAAGTAACTTATAGTGGTTTTAGGTAATGGTATAGGGACCAATGATCTTGAGAAACACCAAAGGTCTGATAACCCTTTCCTAGTGCACCCTTTAAGGCATGCACTTAGAGATATTAAAACTTGACAAGTTTGTGTAAGAGATAAATCATCAATATATGATAAAGTTTTAAAATATTATGTGCATACACATTCCTCTATCACTGACTAACTTCATAATACATCCAAACTTTGTAATGATGTTCTCATATATATATTTTGTTGTCTTTAGCACTATAACTTGGTGTCATAACAAATTCCACCCATTTATGAAGTATTTTGTCACAATAATTATATATCTAGCATAGTTTTGATTTATATATATATATATATATATATATGCTCTAAATAATTAATTCCTAATTTTTTAATTCATTTAACTACTAACACTAGGTTTAAAGTCATTTCATACCTTTATTTTGGCCTTCCTACTTTCTGACAAACATCGTGGTGTTTTATGATTCTGTGTGCATCCTGGAACAAATTAGGCAACCACAAACCACTTTGTAATATGTTCCTTGATATATATCTTCATACTAAGTATCCTCTTTCAAATTCCTAATTCACTTCTTCAAGAAACTATGGTCTCTCATGCTCTAAGGCTACTCTATGCAACACATCATCCTTACCCATATTATAAATATGCTCATTGATAATAATAATAAATGGCATATCTCATGTGACCAACTAATTTTTGTCCTTTTCCACATAGTGCATAGTAAAAAATCATTCCATAAAGTTAACTATATCTTTCATATTATCTAGGACCATAAAGACTCTAAATAAATGACTATATGGTAACTCATCTTGTAACTCTTTTGGTTCTTTTCCATTTATTCTATGAATGAGATGATTTGGCCCCACATTTTCTCATATGAGCTTGACGTTGATTTTAAATTGGAATTCTTGAAACAAGAATAACCACCTAGATATTTATCCTCCTAACATGGGATTGTTAACCAAATATTACAGATCTTGATAATATTTATATATTTAAAATGTTATTTCCAAAAAATAGTGCCTAAATTTATGTATTGTAAACACCATATCCAAAAATTCTCATTATGTAGTAGTGTAGCTCTACTCAACTATGAAATCTTATGAATTTTGAAGTGAATACAATGGTATAAACTACCATCTCTAGGTTGAGCCAACATAGTTCCTACTATGGATCCCAAAACATCTACATGAACATGAAAGGGATTACTCCAGCTAGATAACACTAATATAGGGTGTGTTATCAATCTCTACTTTAAATTTATGAAGGTTGCTTGAAATTTATGAGTCTACTCAAACTTTGTATCCTTAAATAGCAGTGTTTCCATTGAAGTGGAAATGACTACATATCCCCTAAGGAACTTGTGATAATACCTAGTGTGTCCTAGGAATGATGACATTTTTGTATAACTTACAGGAGGTGTTAACCCCATAATAATTGAGATTTTAGTTTGGTTGAAAATAATTCCATCACTATAGACTACATGACCCAAGAAAACACCAAAATGTGTGAGAATAGACATTTATTAAAACTCTAATAAATACATAGAGTTCAACACCTTTATAACATAAGTCATAACTTATAAAGGTGGTATTTGAATAGGCAAAACACAATGGAATCATATAAATAAACTTTTATAAAGTCATGTATAAAATCCTTGAACACAAAGATTATGGATCTAAATAAAATAATAGAGAACTTTTTATGCCAAAAGGTATTAAATTATATGTAAATAAACCCCACTCTATTATAAACATGTTCTTCTTTTGGTCTTCTACTGTAATTGGGATATAATGGTAGCCACTAATGCCATCAATGAAGGAAAATACTTTGTGTTTGATGACCAACTCAATAACTTTATTTGTTAAAGGAATACAAAGGGATCATTAATGTAGACATCATTTAGTGCTCTATAGTCACCAAAAACTATGATCTCTCTATAATTTTTGGGTTGAAATACCATTGGACATATCTAATCTAATTTTTATAATGGATAAATGATCCCTACTTGATTTTTTTCAATTTCATCCTTGAATTTGAGTTTCATATTAGGATTTAATTTGTGTGGATGTATATTTATAGGTTGTGCACACTCTTTGAGTTCTATGTGCATTTATCCCAATGAAGGGTCTACATGCTTGGATTCTAAATACTTTATGGGGAATACATCTTGGTATTATCATAATAATTTAATTGCCTTTAAAATTTGTCGTTGGGTCTTGTAATCACATATGGTTGCTAATTTAGGCATAGAATTGATACCAATATTTTTAAATACTTTTCATACTGGCTCTTAGTATATGTTATTTGGCCCATTAGGAAGAGAGTCTCATAGTTTAATTTGTCTTTCGTTCTCCAAAATATTTAGGTTTCATATATGCACATTTATACTTTCTCTATGTTTTTTACTTTAGGATCTTCTATCTATAATTTAAGCTCAAACAATCCCTTCAAACATAAATATTCCCCACTATTAATAAACTCTACCTGATATACATTATATAAAACCCTATTACATGATTTCAACAAAAAATATTTTTTTGGTTTATTGGTTATATAATTTTGATGGATTTATTTAAGTCTCTTGTTGCTTCTTCCTATGAACTACAATCATACATAGTTATTATGTCTTCCTCATGCCCATGACATAAAAATATCTTCAACTTTTGAAGAGCTTTATGTACCATTTATTATTCATATTCAAACACAGGTTTTTATGAAATATTGGTGAACATGTGGCCAATATTTGGTTTCATATACCATGCTCTTGGAAATGGGATTAGAGTATGTTGAAACACATGCACCAAGTATATTGGTTCCACATCTTATGAAGACTATATCAACACACCCTTGAATGTTTAGTTCAAAGTAGTAGCCTTATTGAAATAATGGCCAATGATAAGATATCAAAGATGCTACTTGAAACGTAGCTCACATTAGTTCACAGGCTTCTTCCTAGTATAATTTTTTAGAATGATTAAATTTACACCATGTCATAACAACACATTTTAACACATAGTTCAATGAGTTGATTGGGAGATATACATTAGGAACATATTGATCCAACATAGAAATTAATTTCACTAAGTCTTATATTGTGGAGTAATATGGTAATTATTGTTCGATAAAAAAATGATTCTCATTGGTCTTACCTCATTGTCTCCTTTTACCTAGTTAAATATGTGTGTGTATAAATAACCAATCATAGAAGATGAAATTTCCCATGGTAGAGTACTCTCATGAGTAGATTATCTATAGTCCATATCTATTGGGCTTACCTAGTATAGTAGATCCACTTTTAATCTTGTCAGAGATTATACTGATAGAGACTTGAACTCCTCACTTTAGAACTAAAGAACTTACTCCATGGTTTTGATAGGCTTGTATGTGAACTACTCTATTTATTATAATTTTGGATCTATCTAAGTCTATTATATGAGTTTAGTAGACCCTCTAGTTCACAAATATTATAGTTTTGGTTTTATACCAAAATTAAACCAATTGTTATCTCCATAGACATACGATGATGTAGGTTACTTATGAATGATGTATGGTTTTCTCTCAAATTTATTCAAGGGTATAATTATGATCCTATCTCCTTAGTGCACCTCTGGTTACTTATCTACTATATTGATGGTCATGTGACAATCATATGCACATTTTTTATCGGTGAGCATAGGGTAGTGAATTTCAATATTCTTTATGTCAATGATCTCAAATTCACCTCACAAACTGAGATAAATAACTTTTATTTCTACATATTTTAATCTCCTAATAGGATATACCCTTCTATAATCTTCAATACTGAGTGTCACTAGGCTTTAACTTAGTGTAAGTCATCTAATGTTTTCCCATGTGGATCAAGAAATCATATTCACCATGCTTCCAAATTTAAGACATAATTCAAGAATTCACACCCTATATGTTCAATATCCATTTAAGAATCAACATCCCATGAATTTTTAGTTTTCACATACCATACTACCCTTTTAGCTCATTCTTGACCCTTCTTTGTGCAATCTAATATGTTATTTAATAAGTTGGTGATGTTTTTTGATATGTCCTCATTGCATAGAGTTCCTTCCATATTTGGAAGGTATGTCAAGGCTGTCACTACTTAATCCTATTGTATTATGTGAAAAATTTGCCCATACATCTATGTATCTATGACTACAAAAAATCTTTTGTAAGCATTTTGGTTTTGAATGTTTTTTAATAAATGCACTACTTTTGATATCATAAAAATTTCCCTCATAGGGTTTACATACTTTTATTGTCAAACCTTTTTTTATCAGGGGCTCATATGTAACTTCTAAATGAGGTAATAATTTCTCCCTATATTAGTTTTGAGTGACAACTTATAGATACATAGGGTCTCTAAGTTGCACATTTACCATATTCACATCATGTACTGGTTTCTCTTTTCTATTCTTCTCTAGGATTGGGCAATCCTATGTATGGTGCTCTTCAAACACTTTATAATAAACACAATAGATTTGTATTTACAAGTTAAATGTATTTTTTTTGTGAATTGGTTATATTCATTACAAACATAGTAGATAATAGTATTTTTTCCATGTCTATTGTCTTATCCACAACCTTGATATCCTCCTATGTAGCCTCCACAATATCAACCTATATAACCCCATCCTTGTTGTCATTATCCTTTTCACCCACATACTATCTTTGAGGGTAATATGGAACCCATCCAAACTACCATGGAAAATCCACAAAATTGTATTTATGATGATAATGTGGAGATGGATGTGTCTATCCCACCTAATACTATGGTGATTATTATGTCCATCCCATGAAACATTGAGTTTAATACTAAGGAGACTATGGGGTTGAGTAGTATGGATATTGGGTTATCCAACTAGGATCATATTGTAAAACTAAAGTAATGTCCACATCTAGTTTTGGTATCCCTAGTTTTATAGCTAAAATGTACTATGAAATAAATGTGAAGACATTTATATTAATGTCATCCTTCAACTCTTGAAGTGCTCAATTGTTATTTTATAGTACTATGAAAATAACAACTGAAATCATTATATATACTATGAAATCATTGTATATATCATCATAACAAATGATATTTAGTCATGTGATGTTCCACTATGTAGTAGATCTCATATAACTCCACTATTTTAATATTGGGACAATCATTCTTATGATGACCCACCTGACCACACTCTATATACCATATAGATAATTTGTATTTATTTCTCTCATATAGTTCATCCATTTTTATTAATACAACATCAATATTAACATATGTGCTTCTAGAAGGCTACAAACATACACCATAATCTTTTATCTATTCCACTTGAATCACAACCAATCTAGCCTCACCCTTATTGGGAAACTAGGTTTGTGTGATAGAAAATGAATTTCTTTATTGTAGGCCTTCAACAAACCATGAAAATTTGTCTATGTATGTAAAATAAAAACTTACTCAGTTAATAACATTTGATAATCTATGACCATAATCCCATATAGTTTAACTTTTTTTGGCTGATCTTTTAGGTCATGAGTGGTTTGACTTGAAACTTTATACATTGTGAATTCCCCAATTAGTTTATTCTTGACATCTTACAAGGTCATTATTGTTGGATTATTTTTATATATGAACTCTAGAGATTATCCTATTAAATATCCTATGGGATCACACATCTTCACATATTCAATTATAGCACCTTTAGCCTACCAATTCATTTCATAAGTCAATAAATACTACTCAGGGTTATTAGAATAATCAAAAGGTGTCAAGAGTTACAAAAATTATTGGATTGAGAGCCATGTTTTCTATGACTACTCTTAAAATAATTGGATACTTTGGAATAGAATTTACTAGTGGCTTAGGATTTGGTGTAGCTATCTATATATAACTAACATTATTTTTATCTACCAACTTATAGGTTTCTGCACTTAGCTTCCCAAACATAACTATAAAATCATTAAACCACATTGAATGCATTTCAAATTTTACACTACTTAATCTTATTAACAAATTAGGCATGGGGGATGCATCCCCTTGGGATGAATGATCCTTGTCTAAATTACTTTCCTCACTTGAAATTTAAACTAGCTTGACTTTGATAATTTTTCCAATCCATCAATAGATTGTAATTATTATCAAAATAATATCCTTTCATGATCTTCTCTTTAAAACTAACTTCTATCTACTCATTTTATTCTCTACAACACCTTCACATTCTCTTTATTTCATTTTATCAGAATCAACTTTCTCATCTCACACATTCCCTTCAATCTCTTTGACACACTCAATTCCCCTAGTTATTAACTTCCCCTTCTTCATAGTTTTCACTTTACCTTAGAGGTATATATCCTCCCATAGTCTTCTCACTCTTTAATCTACCTCTACTCATAATTACATCATGATCATTCTATTTATTCCATCACTTTTTCTATTAAAAATTTCTCTCCAATACAAAAATTGTCTTATCTTGTTACTTGCCTATGTACTCCATCTTCTAGGTTCAATTTTAATTTAATTAATTCCTCATCATTCACTCCCTTCAGTCCATATCCCCATAGTGACCTAGATGACTAATCCATATCGGTTGGGGTTAGTTTTGTGGCTTTCTCCACAACCAACATTTTCAAAATTATTGGTAATCACTACAAAAACTCTCTTCTAATACATATTTCAATTAAATGTTATGTAACTTCAAACATAATGTATCATTATATGACAAAATTAGTGATATATGCATCAATAGTAATTTTTACCCAATGGTCTATCACACTTATCCACTTGATGCCTAAGATTCACAGTATTTATACATTTTATATAATCTAGATAAAATGATCTATCTCCTTCGATCTAAAATAATAATATTCTAGTTTTGAAAAATAAGTAGATAATAATTCAAACAACTCACACCATAAAATTTCATATATTTCACCATCAATATGCTCAATTATATTTTCCTTCATCATGCTTCCAATCTATCTAGCCTCTTTTTTACAAATTTATAAAATTTTCATCCAACCATAATTCTAAATCTCTTTAACTGAATAGCCATTTCAACATGTTTTAAGTTCCATGCTCATTACACCAATAGTAATAGGTTCTTGGTAAACTCATGAGAAGATGCTGAGTATATGTGTGCAAAGTGAATTACAAAATCAAAATATAGATAATATTATAATAAATTATATTATTTCTTTTGTTCATGCTTAGTGATTATTTAGAGAAATGTAAATTAGAATGAAAATGTATTTCATTATTAATATATTAGGAAGTAGATGTGAATGAAATAAAGTATGCATGCACACATAACAAGTCCATAAAGACATTTAAAATAACCATCATCATATCTCTATATTAATCTCTCATATTCATAATTTTTTTCTTTATACTTGAACACTATTTAAAGAGATTATGAATGCTTTGTTGCTTCACATTATAGACATTTCATTTATTTCCCAAGGGATTATTTACATATTCTACATAATTTTGATATACAACCATGTATCAAACACACAAATATATATGTAATATAGAAAATATTATAACTTACACACTTATCATTCATATGTACTCTATGATTTTTCACTCCTATATATACTACCAATAAATGGTTAGCAAATTTTTATATATTCAAATTAATACAAAAATACAAAAAAATTAAAAAAAAATCAAGAAAAATATACAAATATTTAAAAAATAAAAAATCAATCCCTGAGCATGACATGAGTTGATAGATGATGGAGGAGAATAAGTAAAGTGATGGATAAAAAAGGAAAAAGACCCTCATTTTTTTGAGTTTAAGATTGGGTAGGAAAACTAGTCCTAGATTGATGACACTATGGAGGTTGCACAAAAGAATTTGATCAACTCACAAGATGTGAAAATGGTAGTTCGAGAAAAGGCTAAGCAACTAACATCAATCCTCTAATCTAAGTGACCCCATAGAGGGCTCCACTACATAAAGGTTATTTTATGGGTCACAACACCCCATCCTTATCTTGGGATAATAAATTATTGGGAAATTAACTAGAGGGTCATGATTCTTCTGATGTTCATCTAAAACCATCCCTTAAAGACAAGTATTGGGTCCACATTCTTGACACACTCATTGAAAAATAAGACCATGTCCTCAACTTTTCTCTTTTAGAAAAGGTAAATGGATTTAGGCCCAACATTGATTCCTTAAAAAAGTAAACCAATAATAAATGAAAACCAAAAGGATAAATCAAGGTGGTTTCCCTTGCTAAAACTTCTTCCTAGTTAACTTAAATAACTAGGAGGATTAATTTAAAATTCTGATAGAGGGCCCCAAGTTTATGGGAAAGTCTAACATATCTCTAAGGTGTTAGAAAGCTGGTAAAAAATTGAATTGCCCAACAAAGGAAGATATACCTATGTGGGTCTTGCTCCCCAAGATCCCACAATAATATTGGGATCCTGCTATTTTTATTGATTAAGGGCCCTCAGACAACCTATGATAATTGATTTGGTCACCAAATCTCATTAAAGGATGTTTGAAACTAGATTGTAAGTATTCATCCTTGTTGACAAGTCTCTTCTCTATTTTATCATGCTTAAATATAAATATGAAGTTTGGTCTCAAAGTATTATTTATGAAAATAATGATTATATATGTAAAAAGTGTAACACATTTAGCCATGCCTCAAAATATTATCCCAAGATCCCTAAAACTTCCTAGGTTACTAAATACGTATGGTCTAGAAAAATGGATTCCAAGGGAATGGCTAGTAGTCTCACATTAAGTGGTAAAACTATTGACCCTTATAATCCTTTAACTGATCCATTAAAATCCCCATCAACCCTATCATCTAATCCTATTGGAAACAATGTCTCATATTTGTAAACCACTCTTATCAACCCATAAACTAAGGGTTCTTATGACACAAGTTTAGTCTTTAACTAGTGTGAGGACCCTATTCTGAACCTATCTAACATGCATGATCTTTTGGATTTAAGAAACAAGATTATTTTAGATTTAACCCAAGGAGATTCTCCTATTCTTGAAGATATGAGTCATAACCCTTAGGAATTACTCTGCAATAAAAGCCATTTATTTTAGTAAATTGAGAAGGAAAGTTCCTTACACCAAGAAAGCAAACCTTTGACAGAAGATACCCTAGCATTGGGATGTAATGACAATTTATAAACCACTTTGATTTTAGAAATTAGAGATTCTCAAAATAAGGTATAGGACACTCTGATCAAAAGAAATGGATCCCTCTAAAAAAGACCAAAAACACTAGCAAAAGACCCAGATCAGTGCTCTACAATAACCCCTTCTTAGGAATACAAAGGGGAAGAAGAAAGTTGGATATAGTTAAAATAAAAAAGGTAAAATTTAAACAAATATATAGGATGGTCTTAAGCACCCAGGTATAAATCCAAAGTAGATGGCTAGAAGGAAGGAAATAAATAGTGAAATAACTAAAGGTAGTCAAATGACCCTTAAAATCACTAGATTAAAATAATAAAACTCACTTATTGGAATGTGATGGGTTTAAATAACCCCAAAAAATATAAGTTGATCAATAATATGATAAAAATAAATGAGCCTCAGGTAATTATTTTATAGGAAACTAAAATGTCTGATGAAATGTACTAATAAACTATGGAATAGGTCTAACTACTATAGTGCAATCGCTAATGGGGCCTCATGTGGTATTGTTACTCTATGGAAATATCAAGAATTATATGGGGGAGTTATTTTTAAGAAATATAATCATATAGTGATTCTTTTCCAAAATAAACAATCTAAATAAGAATGGATCCCATCAACCCCCAATTCTAGAATGGTGAGGAAAATTTGGGAGGATTTGGTGGCATTCAAAATTTTTACCAACTAGAAATGGGTTGTGGATGGGTAATTTAACTCCCCCTTTACCCCAATGGAAAATAAAGGCATATTGACATACTTCTTAAAAAGTATGGCAGAGCTACATGAATTCATTTATAAATTTGGTTTGATAGATGTGGAACTAAAAAGGAACCAATTCACATGAACAAATAGAAGAATCAACCTACATTTGATACAATAAGGCTTGATAGATTTTTGGTGTCTTTAAATTAGGATATTTATTATTCCAGTCCTTTGTACTCTCTCCCCAAAATAGGTTCAGACCATAACCCTATAATATTTGAAGGGGAAATGGTGCCCAATTTTAAAAATGTTCTTGAAAACATGTGGATTCACCATCCCAATATTTTTGAATATGTAAAAGAATGGTAGCAATAGTATTTTTCTAGTTTAGATATGTATATATTAGTTAATAAACTTAATCACCTAAAAATTAGATTAAAAATATGGAAGAGCTCACGAGGCATTCAATAATATTTTTACATATAAGAAATAGATTGAGGAGGAACTTCTTATTATAGAATAACAATTTTCCATCCATATGTCTAATGAGAAATATTTCACAAACGAAAAGGAAATACTTAGTATCTACCACAACTTAGAAGCAAAAGAAGAGGATTTTCATAAACAAAAGTCTAGATGTTTATGGACAAAGGAAGGAGATATAAATACAAATTTTTTCCATCAACAAGCTTCAAGAAATAGAAAAAAATCTAATTTTCGATTTGTTTCTTGAATATGGTAGGAAATACAAGGATTTTGATGATATAAATTCCCAAATTATCTCATAATTCAAAAATTTGTTGAAGGAATATGGATCTCCTAATGTAATTCTAGGAGAAAAACTTCTACATAAAATATCATGCCTCCTTACACCAACCAACAATGAGGAAATCATTAAGCATCCTCTAATTTGATGATATTAAAGTAGTGGTGTTCTCTATGGAGGGAATTAAATCCTCTAATCTAGATGGTTTTCCCCCTCTCTTATTTTAAAAAAATTTGGACATCATTCACTTGGAGTTGGAAGCAATAATTTATAAATTCTTTAGATCTAGTACTATTTTAAAGGAGATGAATAATACATTATTGGTCATTTTTCCTAAAAAAATAGGATCAAATCAACTTAAAGAATCTAGACCTATAAGCTTATGCACTAAAAAATAAAAAATTTGTTCTTTGATGTTGGTTAAAAGGATTCAACCAATTCCTGAGAGAATCATTGATGAACACCAAGGGGCCTTTGTATCTAGAAGACAAATCAGAGATGGCATTATCATTATACATGAGGCCATTCACTCTATGTACACTTATAAAAAATGAGGTATGTTTATTAAAATCAACATGATTAAGTTCTATGATAGAGTCTCATGGAGGTTGTTAGAGAAAACACTTGAAAAAATTGGTTTCAATTTTGTTTTTCAAAACCTTATTTATCGTTGTATATCTACCCCTAAATTTTTGGTGTTAATCAATGGGGTACCCAAAGGCTACTTCTCTACCACCAAAGGGATAATAAAGGCATATCCCTTATCACCATACTTGTTCATTATTTTTTATAAATTATTGGGTAGACACATTCAAGCATCTAAAACACAAGGCCTAATCAAAGGCATCATAGTGGCATAGATCATCAGTCTAGTTACACACAAGTAATTTGATGATGACACTTTCTTAATTAGGGAAGTGTAAATTAATGAAACCATAATTTTCAATAAAATCCTTATGGATTATGAGAAAGTGTCTAATTAGTGAATTAATTTCTCTAAAATCTCAATATTTTTCATAAACATGCAAGTGAGACTGTAAAAAAATGGCCTCTATGGATGCAAGTGAGAATGCAAGATAAATTCTTTCCTTCCACACATTTATGGATTCCCATATTTTTGGGGAATTTGAACACAAAATATTAAAATCCCGTATTGACATAATCCAAAAGTAATTAGTTAGATGGAAAGGCCATCTCCTTTACAAGCTAGTAAGCTTAAAATGCTCCAAAACTCAATCCAAAGCATCCCAATATATTTGATGTCCATATTGAAGTTACTAAGAAAAATTACTAACAAGATAGAGTAGATTTAGTGCAAATTTTAATGGAAAAATTGGAGGCAAAATTCAAATTCCTACTTGTACAATGGGATAAAACATGCGTTCCTAAATCTAATGGGTAGTTAGGCCTTAGAAAGATTAAAAATATGAAAATCCTAAAGGAAGATAAACAATGGACCTACATTATTAAGGCAAAATACTTAGAGGGTAATAATGGGAACTACTTTCTCTGGGAGGAAGGATTAGCTGATGGGTCAACTATTTTGAAAGCCATCTCTTATGGAAAAAGGATCTTTAAAAAGGATGTAGATAGAAAATTATAAATGGGGAAACTATGGATCTATGGGATGATCCTTATATTTTCATAGTTCCCTTAGGCTAATAATACTCATGGAAAATTATTAGTCAAAGATTTAAAAAATCCTAGGGTGCAAAGTCATCATTGGAAAATGGAATTCATTTTTGGAAAGCCCTACAAATTGATTCAAATAATGAAGAGGAATGCTAGGCCCTACTTAGGTTAAGCATGCAAATTCAACACATTCACATTCTTTGCCTCCTAAGGGAGGACACCCTAATCTGGACTAATGAAGAGAGTGACTATTTCTATGTGAAATCTAGATATAATTAGATCTAGGATTGGAAGATGAATGGGATGTTTGGTAGCCCCTTTAAATCAAACACTTAACTCTTAAGATCAATATTTTTTAATGGTTGGTAGCATAGAATAGGATTCTCACCACTGACAATTTGGTTAATCATGGAATGAATAGCCCCAACCATTTTGCCCTTTATCAATCTTATAAATAATCTATCAATCATATTTTTATGGAATACACCTTTAGATCATCTATCCTAGATATTATACTTCACTAATTTATTATTTCTTGGGTGCATCCCAACTCTCTACAATATTTAGCAATTTAGTGGAAACCACCTTGGGGTTTCCCTTACCTAAACCTATTATGGCACCTAAATCTATGACACTTCCTTTGGAATATCTAAAAATTAAATAATGATCATATATTTGTAAATAAAAATAATTGTATGGGATATATTTTTAAGCATCTATGTTTCTCAATATCAAATAATTGACAAGTTTTTCATCCCAAGGACAAATTCAAGTGTTCCCTTATTAAGTCTTCATTTTAATTTATTGTAAACTATCCTAGATTGTTGAATTGCCTAAGTCTGTTATGTTGAAACATTCAACCAACTGATCACACCTACCATCTGGGTAGATACAATTCAAATTTTATGGTGCCTCTAAAGGCAACCTAGGTAATACTAGGGAAACATCATTAGGGATCATGAAGGGAAAGTGCTAGGTTCTTATGTTAGACCATTGAGCCACTAAAAAAATCATGTTGTTGAAGCTATGGCATCCCTTTGGGGCATTCAAATTGATTCTAATGCCAACATTTCTAAGTTAATTATTAAGGGTGACTCCTTCAATATAATGAATGATTTATTAGGAAAAATCATCCCCTCCCACACTATTAAATCCATAATTTATGATGCTCGTAATATTATTTACACCTTTGAGGAGTCATATATCATCCACATCTTTCATTAATGCACCAATACCATAGAATACATGGGTTGGAAGTGAAATAATGGCCATGTGGGATGATGCCATCTTAATCCTAGCCCAAATTTTATATATAATTACCATTGATGATGTAGACAAGTCTTAAATGCATAGTAAACAAATCACACATGATAATTTCAACTCTAAGTGTGCAAAAATTCTCCCCTTGTATTTTTATAATTAGCATATCAAAGAATTCATATCCGACACCTAAGATATTAATAATAGCCTTCAAATTCAACCATTGAAGTTTAACTCCAAAATTATCCACTATAATACTCATAATAGTAGAAGCGACATTTAAACTCTAATGGGGGTGACTATGACCATATGGAACCTATGTCATGCATTGAGGTGTAGGAAAAATGGAAAGTATGGAAGAAACTAATCAAAGGGAACTTAATTAAATTTATGTTGAGGATTAAAGGCCATGATGAGGATCTTTATAAAGGGTTTATTGTCATTTGGAATAAATAAACCATTAGGTTGAGGGGAGTGAAAATATTTGTGTCTAAATAAAGTATCAATGAAGCTAATAAGATGACCTATGAAGGGGATAAATCATGTGTAGACAAATTTGTAAACTATAACTAATGCATAATTTTTTTGGTTAGACATCATGTTGAAGATTGATAAGAAGGGTTTTTTGTAGTATGATTTTCTCATAGGTAGCCATAGATATGTTTAAAAATCATGAAATACTTAACCTAAGAAGATAATTATACCCTAATTTTCTCTAACCACTTTTTAATTATTATTAATTTTTATGGATATGAAATCATCCTAGTATTCTACGTACTTAGGTCCCTTAAAGACACAGCCCTTACATACCAAACCAATGATAAAAATGATATAATCCACCATGACCTCATCTTTATGTTAATGCAACATGTCAAAACCATGCTTGGGAAAACCATACCCCTAGCTAGAGAATCCTTGGTTGAAGTCACTACTATGGAAGACACCCCTCTCAAGGATACCTTGGATGATGACCCTTCTAAGGAAGATTTGGCTTGCTAGAAAATAAGGAAGGCTCCCCAACCTAAACCCTACTAAAACCCTTCTCCTCCTTTATCAGGTTAAATCTATTTAAGCACCCTTATATGTTCCCACATGCCTCTAAAATAATTAAACTTATAACTATATCCATTCCATCAAAATGGGTGGATAATCCTAAGATTAGGGATCTCAATAGAGTGGTAGATAACAAAACTAATTAAAATAGAAAACTAGGTGTTTTCCTAAGAAATTAGAAGGCATTAGAATGGATATGCCATCAATATAAAAATGAATTGAAAGAAGAAAAAATAAATATCAAACATGATTTGGATAGGGAAAAAGATAAGAAAGTCCTTCAGCCAAAAAAAATGAATATTATATCAGGGCAAGAAATCAAAGAAGACAACCAACCTTCCCTAAAGGCAAAAAGAATAATTAGAATCCCCCAGCCAAAGAAAAAATAGGAATTTATGTAAAGACCTTCCAAACATACCTATGAAATAACCATCCAATATTTATTGCTAGAGAGAAGAAAGGATACTGAATAAGCCACTTCAAATTAGAAATCCAATTTGAAGGAGGTCTAAAGTTATTTCTTGGGTACTTCTTGTTTATTGTTTTGTCTTATATACTTTTCCTACTGGTTATAATTTTTTGATGATGGTATTACATTTGGAATCCCATAGGTATGTCTTTAGACTTTATGTATTATTTTATCTAAATTTATGGTTGTTAGAGCCTTGTAAAACTAGATTTATTTTACATATCAAATAAAAAATTACATGAGTTGATAGATTACATTGTTTACATATGTTTTTATCAATTTTTTGGTAGATGGCATATTATTTTCATACAAAAATAAATTTAAAAAAGTATATGAGTGTGATTTAGTACATATAAATCATACACGGACATGTACATGTTGGACCTTTCCTATACACAGGGGCCATGTTGATGATAAGGGCACCTACCTCCACTTGTTACATGATCACATGTTATATATTTCTATGATCTCTTTACCATGTTGAAGTATGTAATAAATAACCTATCATGAAAAAGTAACAACATTGATGAAGTATAAAACAAGTGAAAACTAGTCTACACTATCCATATATGTTAGCAGTATAGCATAATAAATAACATATCTATGTAGAAGTATGTAATAAATGAGTAACTAGAAAGGCATCTATATATATATATATATATATATATATATATATATATATATATATATATATATATATATAGTCTACACTATCCATATATGTTAGTAGTATATCATAATAAATAACATATCTATGTAGAAGTATGTAATAAATGAGTAACTAGAAAGGCATGTGTAATATATATATATATATATATATATATATATATATATATATATATATATATATATATATATATATATATATATATATATATATATATATGCCTTTCTAGTAACTCATTTATTACATACTTCTACATAGATATGTTATTTATTATGCTATACTACTAACATATATGGATAGTGTAGACTAGTTTTCACTTGTTTTATACTTCATCAATGTTGTTACTTTTTCATGATAGGTTATTTGTTTTTTATATTATGTGTGTAACCTTGGAATTTATTATGTATCCTTAGACTTTCTTGTTGCAAAATTCATGCCCCTTGTTTTCATCTCCATGACCTTGATTGTTAGTGACATATTTATATCCCTTATATGTGGCCCCTTGGCATTTTGTGTGACATTATATTCTATCGTGTGACAATGTGTGTTGATATTATTGAGATTATATGATTTATAAGTTTTCAAGTGTCATGATCCATATCATGCACCTCCCATCTATGTGTTGTGATATTATTTATTCCATGCACTTCCTTACTACATAGTCTTATTCAAAGATAGTTACTAATATGTGCTTCATATATATATATATATATACACACATTGACATACCACTTATATGAACTTGTATTTCATAAATTACATACATGAATTGATGATATATACATTAGAATGATGACATAATATCCACATGTTCACATAATTATAAATGATATTATCTTTATACATGACACAATATAGTTCAATTTTATTTTGAGGAGAGTGACTTGAAGAATCCATCCATCACCTAAAAATGGGGAACATTAGTAGACTTTTTCATAAAGACTAAATCCTCCATGCACATATTTTAACATAATATACAAATTTTAGAGTTTAGATGTGATTTAGATATCAGATTGGGACTATTATTTATAATCTTTAGATAGATTTTGGGGGAATTTATAGGGCATATGTGTATACACATAATACTTTCAAACTTTATAAATTGCTTATGCTTTCTATTTTTCAAGAACCCATTGAATCTCAATCTCTTTGAGTGCATTCCTTAAGGGGTGTATCGAGAAAGGGATGGGAAGACTATTGGTGCTTCACATGATTGTTGTCCCTTATTGCCACTTGCTATTTATACACCCATATCCTAAAAACATTCCCCTAAGCTTGGCCTCCTATTTTTCACCCTCTTCTAGTCATTGACAACATTCATTATCCCTTCCCTAACCTAAAACCATTTTTGATAGTTTACATTACATTGTTAGCCCATCGACCTTGTACTTTAATTGATAAAACTTATTATGGTCTAGGTCATCCCCTAGCTGACCTAGACCATGACCTAATTTATTTTTTTCATTAATGATACTAGGTCAACTAGGTCAACCTTTTTCACCTAAACTTTCAAAAAGGATTAGGGTTAGATATGCCTACATAAACACATCCATTTCATCATTTCTAAAGGAAGAGAAGAAGAAGATATATATATTCCACATTTTCTTATCCACCATTCTACTTAAGGAGCAAGCGTGGGGTTTCATACTTTTTTTAGAGATATGAATCTTGTATTATGAAAATGTCTTTTGGATGCATTGATAGGTTGTGTATCATAGAGCTAATTTATCCTTTTCATCCTTACATATCATAATAACCTCTTACAAAACACCTTGGCCAAGGGAGAGATTGAGGCTCAATAGGTTCATTTTCCAACGTAAGTATTCCTAACTTTGTTCCTCTATTATAATAGTAGATATATACATATTTGTACTTATCTCCCATGCATTAAAAATCTATATACATTGACATGAGTATATGTCTTCTATGAATGTTTACTTTTCATGTTTATTACCCCCAGTTTATGCCAAAAACTTTGGTGAGCACTAGATTAAACTTTTGATTTACTTATTATTTTAGTGAATATGAAGACATATGACCTAGTTAGGGTTATTGCAAATTTTTACTTGACTGAAGGCTTTGGAACCCTCCCTAGTGAAGTTATTATGGTAAGAGATCCCTTGGCTAGGTCCAGTGGATCCATCTTGGTCATGACCCTAAATATCTAATGTATCCATAATTAGAAGTGTAAGTAAAATTTATCTTCTTTGATCTATGATTGATTTATATATCTATTGCATTTCCCATTGCATACATTCTAGTGAACTTGATGTGAACATAAACCTTGCAAGTTTTCTTTCACGCTATCATATTTATCATTTTATAATATTTTTTCATATTTGCAGTATTGTATTGAACCAATCAATATAGTTTTAAATTTTTGTGAATAGGTTTAACACATAGTCACATCAAAATGACTCTATTTTATTTATTAGATATTAATTAAAAATAAGTTGCTAGATTAAATAGGTCGACATAGTACTCTTTTTTAGTTCTAGATAAGCATACAAGGTTGAAAAAGATGATTTTGTCATTTTATTTTCTCTGCCATCACATAGATCAACAAACACTATCAAATATGTCAACTTTGTCATTGTATTCTTCTTCAACACATAGGGTTTTGTAGAACTAGGTCAAACCAGTTGATTTGGTTTGTATAATTTGAAATTAGAAATTAAGGCAATTCAACATAAAATTTACAATCTTAACCATATACAAAGTTCCTCTTTTTTTATCTCTCTATAATTTTAGTAATTTCTTCAGTTCTATTTTGTACAAGTTAGCAGTCTTTAAAACTACAACCCTAAAGCCAAATAGGTCAACCTGGTCAACTTAGTTCTATAGTCCATCTTCTATCTAAGAGGCATAGTTATCTTATTCAACTTTTTTCTTAAAGACCTTAATTTTGTAGAATAATACTGACCTAGTTGAATTTGTTCTATATTGTTTGCATATATTATCACCTAAACTGAATGTGTACTATTCTTCATCAAGGAATTAACAAATATTTTTTATTATTTAATTCACACTTTCTTTTTAACTATTTGCATGCTTAGAGTAACTCACATAATCTAAATAGGTGATTTTTAAAATTACCATTTAGTTACACTATTTTACCCTTTTGTACACACTACCAAATCACATAATATTCAAAATACATTTAAACACTTGTCTTCCCAATGCCAACCTACTTGGATTTCATCACCAAAGAAGCCAACTTGGTTTTTTGGCTAAGTATAAATACATGGTTAATGGTATATATTAGAAAATCACTTAACAACCTTATCATTGCAAGATTATGAAGTGAGGGGGTAGGCCCGAATGCCAAGATAATACCATTGCCAAGATAGATCCCTTTTAGTCCAAACATTTAAAAACCATCCATAGATTACATTTCTTATTTTATATTTCAACTAACTATCCTATCACACTTAAAATAATACTTTCTAATAATCTAATAACACTCAGGTGACCACTTAGTTAGCATTTAATTTTTAATTTATTGTTTATTCTTTGATCAGTGTGTGTTATATTATATAAAATTGAATTAGCCAATGTTGGTACAAGGTTTTGTACTTTGTGCCCCAATTGGATCACTCACATTGATCCAATTTTTTGTGTGTTTGATTTCATTATTGCTTCACTTATATTTAAAAAAATCCCTTATTTTAGTATAATATCATTATGTTTAGTATAGTCTCTTATATACTATAGTTTTCACTTATCAACAATACAAAGTTGACATGTATATCTATGTATTCTTATTGGCTTAATTTTTCTCCTAGTCTACAATATAAAGTCTACCTGTAAGACTCTATATCTTTCTCTACTAGTTATTTTATATAGCATAATTGACCCACATGAATCTGAATCCTTATCATATTATTCTATCCCTTGTAAACAATATAGAGTTGACCTGTATGAATATGTACTCTTATTTGCCTACTAGGTTACAAAACATTATTAACCTGTTCAACTTTATATCCTATTTTCCCTTTTTTATTTACATCATCTTAGTTTCCCTTAATATTTCTCTTTCATCATGAAATTATTATTTGAGGACAACACTAAGTTGAACTCAATAGATATGATGATCCTTACCAACCCCAATAGGTTTTTCCATAAATAGCTTGTGGATCCTACTCTAGATGAAAGTAATGTGCATGTGGCTACTCATACTACAAATTATGGGACCCCTCCTAATACATTTTGAGTTAGCAACCCTAATTTCTCCTTAGAAGATCATCCTAAATTAGAGTATACTCTAGAAATGTTTTTACTCATTAATGAATTTCCTCAACATCGAGGAAAATATCCTTATACTATTTATCACCTTATGATAAGTTATCAAACTAAGGATCACCATTCACATTCCCCCACATTCTCACATGGATTTGGGGATAATATCTTCTTTGTATCTTAACATATTCCTTCTCTTTTTAACCCTTATCATATTATGACCTCTTCTTCTTTGATTTCCTCCACATCCATGCCAAGTATCTCTACTAACATGGTAAGTTCTACATCTATTAGGCCTTTTCTAATACCTACTCTTCTTACTTCTTCCACTAGTGTATCATTTGATACCCATCGTAATCATACCTCTAGTGCTTATTCTTCTCATCCCTCTACTAGTACATTTTTTTCCACCCAAAAAAATTATGCAACTAGAGAATCAGTTACTAACAATTATACTCAATCTACTAATAACATGCATTCCATCACTCAAGTGTTACCCAAACCACTAATAGAAATGCTAATGTTTCACACAATGAAAATAACACCACTCAAACCCATCAAATTTTGTTGAAAAATCTTAACCAAAGGAATGCTCCAAGCTAATAATGCAAACCAAATGATACAAATATAGAATCATCTTATCCATCTCTAAAATCACCCTCAATAGGTTCTAAAAGGAGTGCATAACCAAAATTACCCTACCTCCCCTTCAATATTACCATGGTAATCTTATCCCTCAACCTCCTCTTATTAACAAAATAATCAAACACCTTCAAAATGAATCTCTTATGCCTCAAATTACTAACATAGATAAGGAGGTATCACCCCTAACATTATTTATAATGGGTCAACCAATCCTATCCTTGACTTAAAAACATTTGGAAATCTATACAAATATTGGGTCAAGTTAAACACTATTACTACTACCAAGATCTCAATAAAAACTCTCTCTAGAGATGATTTAGATTGGTATAACTAACTCAAATATATTCCATCAATAGTTTGGAAGATTTAGTTAATGCTATGGGATAAGAGTTTCAAACTAGTGACCTCTCTAAAAATACCTTGGCTTATTTTATTGATTGCAACCAACTTAAGATATAAATTGCATAAGCTTCCATCAAACAGTGGAATACCTTGTCTAAAATGTGTGAACATAATATGGTAAATGATAAACTTTTTCATCTATTCATCAATGTTCTCTATTCTAAATTGTAATATCAAGTCTAGACTCTCTCCATAAACTTTGGAAGAGGCCATTGACCAAGCCAAGCACCAAGATTTCCTCATGTGTTAATTTGAGCCATCCCAACCTTCTATGGGCACTCATATGCTCATAAAAATAAAAAATGTCATGCTAATAATGATGTTGTCATTTATTCTAATGGTACCATTCATAATATTCAAGTTATTGTATCCAACCAAGCTCTAGATAAGATTTTCCTCCCAACCACATCCCTAATCCTTATTTCTCTCCAACAAATAACATCAATGTTCATAAACCTTTACCCTTTGTGGAGTTACAAAATCATCTACCAAGGCCTCTTCCATAAGATATTGATCCAACTCATCCCATGAAATCTTGGTATGATCCAAATAAATTCTATTGGTTTCATGTTAGTTGGGGTTGTTTCATGTAAATTTTCACTTAAGTTCTTATGAAAGAGAGAAAAGAAACTTGATATGGGTATGCTTAAAAAACTTATTTAGTTGTGTGCACATTGAATCAGAATATTGTGGAGAGCTCCTCTTTGGCTTAGGAAAAAGACCTATAGATAATAAATCATTAAACCAAACTTGTTTGTTAAACAAATAGTTGGGTGGATTGCCTAGCGATAGCTAGACCCTAGAAGTGAGAGCTTCCTTAGGGTCTGTCAATCCACATGTTTTGAAAAATCAAGTTGATAGATTGGAAAGATGGTACTTGGATTAATGATCAAAAGGCACTAAAAAAAATAAAAGAAAACTTATTAGAAAAATAGACTAAAAATGATCTAATTAGTGATAGACTAATTAATACTAGTGTAAACGGGTTAAGGTATGCTTTAAAAAATCAAAAAGGGGTCTGTAAGTTGTTAAAAACATAGAAAAGTGGATTTGGTTGGGTGTAGGTGGGTTAAATAATCTTGTTGATTTTTTTCCATATGTGACCATTAGTGGTTGGGGTAACTGTCAATGTTTAGGCCTGACCATTAGTAGTTGGGTCCAACCATCTATGGTTAACTATAGAATTTTGGCTTTGATCAATAGAAGATGATGGGATTCTATAGATGAATTTTAGGACTTAGGAAAGGTATATATTGATTTAAAAATGGGATAAAAGTGCTTGAATATTAATAAACAAGTACTTGTCTCACTAAAAGCTGGTTGGGTGCGTTGTTGACATAGTTAGCATGTTGGTGGAATTTGGCTTGATTCTAGTAGAGTAACAATACTTGAAATCTTGGTTGAGAGATGATGTCAAGTTGGATCTCAATAATATGGTTGATAATGCTTGATAATTTGGATGATGTTGATTGATCTGATTAACTTGATTGACCTATAAAAGAAACTCTTGAATGTTTAAGTTGATAATTATTGCAGATCCATTGACCTCCCCAGCCTCTCTCTCTTATAGAAATAAGAAATAAGTTGAAGTGAAGGTGTAATTGGGTCATCTAAATATAATTTATACATGTAAAGGCTCACAACATAAATTAGACAAGGTTATATTTATAAATGGGTTCATAAAGCTTACATGCTATTAGCTAAAAGGTGAATCCTAATCATCGATGGTCAGGGGTTCCCAAGGTTGACTGTCAATGGTCACGTTGACTGTCAATGGTCACAGTCCATAGGAATAGGGTCTTAAAGGTTAGGGTTACTCATCTAGGTGAAATTGAGTGCATATTGGTTGGTTTAGGCCTAATATGTGTAGGTTGGTCCTAAGAGGGTCTAGGGGTAATTCTAGGGATACTTTGATATTCAAAATCATAAGTGTGTAGAGTTTTAGTGTCTACATTTTCCCCCTTTTTGTTGTTTGGCTTGCATGAACAAGATACAAATTAAAAATGGAGTATGGGTTAAATTTTTGGTACCTAAGAGTGGGAGGAGGTGTTCCCCCTCAAATAAAGAGTTGGTAAGGTGAAGTTGAAGAGGGTATGGATTTGATAAGTGGTAGATGGTGAGTCACTAGGTGGTGACATGAGGTCAGGCATTTGAGATATAAATGTGTGCACAAAATGTGATGAAATGGAGTGATAGCCAAGATCATGTATAGACTAGGTTGATAATGTTTTTTAAAAATATGGTTTTTACTAAGAAAGATAAGTGATGAGTAAACCATGTGACTACCTATAAGCATAGTAGTTGGGAACACTCATAAACACAAGTCTTCTAAGTGATCACTATGTATCCTATGGGTATACAAGGTAGGAAGTGCTCCTAGGGAAAACACAAATGGTTTAAGAGTTATGGGTATCTGAGGTAGGAAGTGATCTCAATGAGGCACAAGTCTATTGGTATGTATGAGGTGGTACAAAATGAAAAAGGGTCAACATGGCAATGTTATCTCTGCAGTCAAAGGACTAGGTAGCAAGTGTCATAAAATTGCACACCAGATGGGCCAAAAGAGATAAATGATGAGGTGATGAGATGGTTAGGTTGGTGGGAGAAAGGCATCTCCAAATTAGGTAAGAACCTAATGTAAATTACTTTAAATTTGGAGATTATACATAAAAGGTGAAAAGTGGGGTTTAAGTTATCATGACCATTGACAGATAGGTCCCTTAGAAGGTGACCATCGATGGTCACCCTAACTATTGATGATCAAGGGAAACCATTAAAAGTCTACGGGGTAAAATTAAAAATCAAAAGTTAATTTGTCACTTTTATTGTTGAGCTTTGTTTGATTAATCTCTAGGAAATTTTGATGCTTTGAAAAGAGGGTGCATGTTGAGATGGATGTTGCTCATTGGATAGAGGTGTGTGGTAGAGTTTATGGGTCCAAGATGCAAGGAGCATGAGTATGTGTTTGGGCACCTATTTCAGGGCTCGAACCATAGAGGAGATCATGAAATGAGGTAGGGGGTTTACTAAATTGGTAGATAGGTTTGATTTTTATTTGCTTGTGTTTTCATGTGGGGAAGGTCTTTAAATTTTATATTTGGGCTTGCATGGCCTAAGTAAGGTTTTAGGGGTTTTGGGCAAATGAGGTGGGTAGAGAATCAAATTGATAGGGCGGGTAGGTGATTTGGGTAGCATGTTTAGCTAGGAATGCTATGTAGGGTAGTTTTTTAAATTTATTTCCTATTTTGGGTCCTAGTAGGTTTAGACATTCTAGCCATGTAATGCCCATAGGTGACCATCAATGGTCAATTCTGACCATTGATAGTCGACACCCTAAGAACTAGGGATCCCTAACCATCGAAGATCATCATGACCATTGATGATTATCCATGATAAGATGGGGTTTTTAAGGTGTTTAAGGCTTAGGCATGGTTTCTTCCTAGAGTTTAATGGTTACCATTAATATAAGTGGTTAGGCCTAAATTTTGGTTAGCTAGGTTGGATGCAAGGGGTAAATGGGTTGTGGTTATGATGAGGTCAAATATTTTATGGTTAGGGGAACAATTAAAATATAGGGTAGATAATACCATTTAGGGTTTAAGTCAAGCATTTTGATTTGGTGTAGACTTGGGAGTAGATAAAAATGAGTAACCATGTGCCATAGATCTTCCTTATGTTGATTGAGGGGATGACTACTAATGATTGGGCACATATGGAGGTAGTAAGTCTAGGAGGGATGAGGCACTACCAACACATGCCTAGGGGTGCATACATGATAGTAGTGCTCATCAAGATATGGGATCTTGTTATTAATACCTTCTTGGTATTGACTAGGGAGATGACTATTCTCTTAAAGGATGTCTATAAGATCACTTAGCTCCCACTACGTGGTGAGGTGATCTACTAGATTGAATAAGAGGAATAAGATGAGTATGTAAAGTATCTATTTGGAGGTGATAGTGACTAGTTCCATTGGTATTCTAGAGGGCTCATTTATATAACACTATATGAGAGGTCTCCCAAGGAGAAGAGATTGATAATAATGATGATGATCACTATTACTTGCTTTGGGCTCCTAGATTCTAGTAGTGAGAGATTAACTTATGTACTACTAGAAGTTTTGGTGGAGTTATTGCTAGGGAGGATAGTATTTGGTTGGGTCCTAGTATTAATAGTTCAAATTTATAGAGAGCTATGGGGATTCAGGCACCATAAGAGGTATGGTGTTGGCGTGGATATGGTTTTATACTACTAGGCTTATGAGCACATCTAAGTTTTGAGGCCTATGGGCTTGATATGGGTGGGGTACACATAATTGAAGTTCTCTATTGGCTTTATGAGGTGGAGGGATGAATATGTTGTGTCAAGGGTTAGAGGTGGAACACATGACATTGAGTGGTTTAGGGCTACCCTGGGTGGATTAGTATCTATAGACATCACATGGAGACCATAACTATAGTTACTTATTTAGCCAGGCTATTGGAGAGAGACCCTCACTATACAGAGTTATAGCTGGATAGTGGGCCACTAAGAGTGTGAGGTTGAGTTGATTCCTTTTGAATAAGTGTGGTGTCATTTGAGCTTAGTATAGGGTATATCGAGTTCACATCCATGGTATAGGAGGTAAGGCTTAGAGGTTTAGTTATCAGTACCCTAACTTGTTCAGATAGTTCTGGATGGTGGATTTGAGGAGCTTCTTATTAGGGCTCTAATAGACGATGTAGGATACATAAATGGATATATGGCTTGGTACTAGACTATCTATGTAGCTACAAATGTGGGTGGAAATGACAAAAAGGATGAACTAATGGCTGTAGATCTAGCTGGTCAAGGTGTATAGGTAGAGGTAGTATTGGTCACAACCCAAGCTTAGATATAGGATCTATAGGGATAAATGGCCACATTATAGGGTTAGATTCATGTATTATAGGGTCAACTTGCCACCATTATAGGTGAGATAAATCTATTCAGATAAAGGGTTGGGGATGATGTAAAAATAGGAGGGCCAGTAGATATAGTTCCCCAAGCACACTATCTAGCTATTATGGCAAAGCTTAGATATTATGAGGCAATGGTATTAGACTAGCTACCCTAGGATATGAGGTATGTAGAGTATAAATAAGCTTGGTTGGTGGGCCATTGATAGCTACTCTAGGTTAGTGGGCTTATATAGTTAGAAAGATAAGGTTACCAGGGGGACCACCACCAAGTATAGGTGTAATCATAGATGGGGCTAGTGGAAGTGGTGTAGGCTCATGATTATGTTGAGATATGTTATTTTGATGTATTATTTTGATACTATCCTATGCATTAATGTAGCAAGATATATATGTTTTTGAGAGAGCCTAAAATATTATGACATGTATTATTTTTTGATGATTTGATGTATTAATATATGCTTATGATGTTATATATGATAATCACTTATGGTTTGTGAGTATGTCTTATGGTTTCAGCTCATATTTATGATGTTTCACTTAGTAGCTTAGGCATGTGATGATAGAAAGTTAGCTATGATTATTTGATTTTTCTCATGGCTATGATAAGATATGTTATGGATGGATACATGTTATGTATTTATTTATGGTTATATAAGTGAAATGGGAAATGGCATATGCCCTGATGTTTTGCTCATTGATTTGGTTTATGTTTGTGATGGTGTAATGACATGCTTATAGATGCATATGATGTGATTATTGTTCATGGTTTGTTGTTATATGTTTACACTATTTTTGACTTATTGATAGATAGATTCCATTGCTTGTTGATAGAGTTCATGATGTTCATGCTTTTGATGTGATGCTTATTGTTCTTGCACATAGTGATAGGCCTACATAAACTAATACAAGATAAGAAAAGGATCATGATGCCTTATCATTGGTAAAGATTGACACAAAACCCAAAGGTGGATTGGCTTAGTGAAAATAATCATTTCCAATGCTTTGCATTAGCATGCTTATGTTGATAGATAGGGATCTAAATTACATTGTGTCAAGTAATCTCATAGTCCCATGTATATGATATACTAAGGGAGAATAGGTGAAATTGGAACCGTTAGTGAGGCTAGTATGCCTTTTCTGTAGGTGACAAAAGAGGTAGTATAAACAAGTCTATGTCTATATATAAATTATATACTGATCTATGTGGGAAGTCTACTAAGCATATCTGATTATGGCTTTCTAAGATTACTACTATTATGAGAGCTGATTGTGGCTTTCAAAATTCTTTTGCTCTTGCTTTTGCTTTTACTTAAGGGTTGGGGAAACTAATCGATGTGGGAAGCTTCTATGAAATTGTTGTCTTTGATTAATTCTTTACTCAACCATCCTTTAAGAGAGTGGTCTAATTTTATGTGCTTAGTTCAAATTATTTTGATAGCTATCCCTCAAGGGAGAAGTCGACCTTATGTTTGGCAATTTTAGAGGATTTTCAATAGCTATCCTTCAAGGGAGTAGTCTATGAATGCTAAGGATGACCCATAGTTCATTTTTGTTAATTGATATTCATTTTGCTTTTATTTGATTTTTCTTGACATAGACTTTCCCATACATGCTTAATGGATTACCTTTATGAAGGAAAAACTAAGATAACATGAAGGTTCAATAGGTAAAAAAGAGGTATAGGTGACAATGACCATAAAAATCGATCTCAAGGAGATGGGAAGTACTATGAGAATCATGTTGTAGATAGATTTGTGGTACCCATAGTTAAATATTGGGTTATAATTGTGATGGACAATCACATGATTTAGTTTTAGTTGGTTACCCCTAAAAAGAGGGAAATGAATGTAATTGTAAGGGATGATATTAAGTTAGATAAATGATGATTGTGATCCCTATCTAACAATAAAAGGGATGAAAATACGAAACATTGAGAGGTTTAGGTTCTAGTTTGACTTCGAAAGAGGACAAATGATAAGTTCTTGATCCATACTTATGGGTAATGGTATAGGGTCCAAGCCAATTGAAAGCAAAATTTTCCCTTTTACTTTTCTCCATATTAATTACATGTTGGTTTTCTTTGAGGACAAGATCTCCAATGTTGAATTATCAAACTTTCAAGTGTTTTTTATAGGCTCATTTGATTCATTCATAATAGACATGAAGATGGGAAAGAGTGATCAAATGATGCTCATCAAATAGCTCAAGTTGACCTATATGTTATTGAAAACAATCATTTTTTGAAACAAGGTCATGTAAAGATATGTGAAGAGAAGGTATTTGAACTTCAAGAGGTAATACAACCTTAGCTCCAAACATAAGAGAAAAAGGCGTAGCATCTATAGGAGTTTAGATACTAGTGTGATATGCCCATAAGGTGAAAGGGATGTGTAAGTGCCAATATCAACCTGAGGCATTAACCATTTTGGTAAGCATGTTGTTAAGGGTTTTTTTAGAGGCTTTAATTTATCCATTTGCTTGTGGGTGATAAGATGATGAAACTATAAGTTTAATACCAAATACGTCATAAAGGCCTTGAACTTATTTGTTTTTGATAGATTTACCATTGTTGATGATGATCTTATGGGGAAACCAAAATGGTAGATGATATGGTGGGTGATAAATTTGATAATCTTTTTAGCTTTCATCAAGATAAGGGAAATAAATTCTACCCATTTGGTAAAAAATTTAGTCATGGTAATGGTAGAATGATGTCACTACGAAGAGTGGGGGTTAATTTCACTGATAAGGTCTAGACCCCATTATGAAAAGAGCCAAAAGTATATAAAAATGTGAAGACTATTGCTAGGTGTGTGATGTTAATTAGCATGTTGTTGACACTTGACACACTTTTTCACATAATCATAATAGTCTCGGTTAAGGGTGGGCCAACAATAGCCTAGGTAGAGGATGCACTTAGCCATATCAAGTCTACTAAAGTTCCCCCCATAGATAGCCTCATGTATCTCCTTGATAACGTGAGAGGTTTTTAGATCATGAAGGCAATAGAATAGGAGGTTATCAAAACCATGTTTTTAAAGAATTCCTCCCATAATGGTGTAATGAGAGGTGATCTAAATAAATGCCTAATGGGCATTCTTAGAGATGCCAGAGGGAATTATGCCAAGGTAAAGGTAGTCAAAGGTTTGTTTATACCAAAGGTTAGGAAGAATATCTTCCACATTAAAGATGGTTGGAGTGTCTAATTTGGTGTAAGAAGGTTTAGTGAGGCAATGGCCAATGATTGATAGTTTGGAGTTTGAGGGTGCTAATGGAATCTGAGAGGTAAGAGAAACCATGGTATTGGTAAACTTGTTGGTGGATCATGGGGTGGTTTGAATATGGTAGTGCTCAAATGAGGGTAAGAGTTTTTTAACTAGTTATCTATATAGTTGCATCATTTCATTCTTATACTGGTAATTGTTGTTGACTTGGTTGACCATAAGTTAGGAATCACCAAAGATATTGATTGTTCTGACTCCCAAGGCTAAGGTAGTTTAGAGACCTATTATTAGGGATTCTCAACCACATTATTGGTCCCTTCAAAGTTGAGTTTAAATGACAAAGGAAGTAGTTCACTAATAAGGGAGATAAGGATGATACCCCCCCTACCACACTAACATTTGGAAGCATAAAAAATGGTTATGTGATTGGTAAAATACACCTGAGATAGACTTGCGATTGACTCATATAGAAATTCAAGAGGGGAGGTTGGGTGTCTATTAGGGGTGCCTTAGACAATTGATCATCAATGACCTACCCCTTGATCAATTTCTAATGGAGAAACTTAAGGTCAAAATTAGCTAAAAGCATGAACTACTTAGCCATAAATTGGATTTGGTATGGTTTGGAATACATGTACTTGAGTGGATCAGTATTAGTTATGACAAAAATTTTGTGGTTAAGAAGGTAGTGGTAAAGTTTGGTGGCCATGAAGACTAGAGACAAGCATATTTTCTCAGTATGTGTGTATTGAGTCTCATACTCGATAAGTGTGCGACAAATGTAATAGATAGTTTTCTATTTATGTTGTTCATCTCAATGGGCAAGCATTGATCCTAAGGAATTGTTAGTGGTTGATATTTAAAGGTCAAAAGGTTGGTTATCCTTAGGAGGTGTGAGGATAGGTGGAGATAGAAGGTACTATCTGAGTATATCAAAGGCCTTTTGACAATCAACATTACACTTGAAAGAGATGTCATTTTTCAAGAGTTGATGGAAAGGCTGACACTGATCAAAGAGTTTGGAGATGAAGTGATGAATGAAATAAAGCTTCCCCTATAAACTAAAAATTTGTGTAATATTAGTTGGAGGTAGCATCTTGAGGATGGTTTTAATTTTGGCTAGATTGACCTTGATTCCTCAAAATGAAATGATGAATCTAAGAGGTTTTCCTAATAAGAACCCAAAAATACATTTCTTGGGATTGAGGTAGATGTAATAGTGGACAAGTTACTCAAAGATAATCTTGAGAATGGCTAAATAGTCTTGGCAAAGCTTAGACTTCCTAACAAGGTCATCCACATAGTCTTCAATTATTGTATGGATAAGGTCATGGAAAATATAGTTCATGGCATGTTGGTATGTTATTTATGAGCTCAGAATATGGCTCATTATTGACATAATATTTCCCTCAATCCATCTCTTGAAGGATATTATCTTATGTAAATCTTAGATTCTTAGATAGTTATTACATGGAAAATAAATATTTGTCTTGTTTATATTAAACCAAAGACTAAACCTTTACTCTATCATTAATGTATAATACATAGCATATTTTAGTGATATTTGGTGTGAAGAATTCTCAGGGAAAAGACACAGGCTTATTTCTATGGACTCTGTAGGCTTATTTCTACAGACTCTATAGGCTTGTTTCTATGAACTCCACAAGCTTATTTTTACAAACTCTGTAGGCTTGTTTCTACAGACTCTATAGGTTTGTTTCTACAAAATCCATAGGCTTATTTGTATGGAATATATGGGCTTGTTTCTAGAGACTTTGTAGGCTTATTTCTATGGACTCTATAGGCTTGTTTCTATGGACTCTATAGGCTTGTTTCTACGGACTCTGTAGGCTTATTTCTATGGACTTCATAGGCTCATTTCTATGGACTCCATAGGATCATTCCTCCCAACTCTTTAGGGTCAATTCCAAGAATTATGTAAGTAAAAAGCCACAAATGGGAAGCTAGAGGCCAGATAGGATAAGAAAAAACCATTCCAACTGGAATCAAATAAGGAATATAACTGATTGCTATTTCGAAGGACTTGCTTTTGATAAACTTGTATGTAATCAGATTTTAGGACTATTATAGGATAGGATATTTATTTCATAAAAATAATTAGATCTCTTGGGAATCCAATCTCCTATCTTTGGATGAAGGGATCGACCAAGGAGTCCTATTCTTTTTCATCCTATTTTGAGCTGATTGTAATAGTATAAAGTGCAAGACTTTTGACTATGAAAATAATAAAAGATATAGAGAAAATAGAGAATCAAGAGTTAGATATTATAAAAGCTTATAGGTTTTGGCTAGATTGTAATTATTTCATTTATAAGAATTAATACTTTAGTTTCCAGCACTGATTAATCTTTGTTCCTGAGTTTGAGAGGAGCAAGGGCCCACTCTCCTTGGAACCAAGAATTGTGTATAGTATTCATGTTATATTTTATTAATTCATTGTTATAATTAATTAGGATATTGTTACTATTTACATTTATTTATAAAAACATCAAAACAAAATCATAGTTTAAAAAGAGCATTTTCTTATTTTATTTCTTTTCTATGCAAAGTATGTTTTCTTTTACAATAGAAGAGTGAAGAAAATTTTCTTTCATAAGTAGGAGTGTGAATTTACTTTCCTTACAAACGTAGAATAGGAGTGTGATATTTTACTTCTATAAAAAGAGTGTATTGATTTTATTTCTTTCTTTTTCTTAGCAAAAGCATGAATCACCTAGTTTAGGACACATTCCTTTCTTTAGTCAAAGATAGAATAGGATCAGCAAGCACCCACACCCCCATAAGTCACCTTCTAGATCTACCATCCCATACCTTACTACAAATAGCTCTGGACACTAGCCCTAGTTGATAAGACATCAATTGAATATTGATTAAATGAGGAGATATATGACACTCATCATTTTTGGCACCATTGACGGGGAACATAAGGTGTTAGTAAGGTAATAACTATTGGTATAAAGTGAAAAATTGAAAAAAAAAATTGATGTAGCATCCTAGAGATTCTAAAAGATGATTTATTCCAAATTTTCCACCAAGAACACAAGTGGACACTCTTTCAACATCTTTGAGTAGTGAACCAAAAGATACAAGTGAAACCTATTTGTAATAATCTTCTAAAATTGGGATAGAAACTAGGCCATTGCCACACTCAAGCCCCATAAGAAAATTCCTCAAGATCAATCTCTTACATGAAGACATTATTTAGAAATTTCCAAAGACTTAGAAGAAGTATTTCAAAGATCCATAGCTAAAGAAAATTATGAGAACTTGGAACAATCCATAATTGAGACCATAAATATTCAGTGGGAAGATCATCCCAGCTTTGAAATATCATCAGAAGAATAAATGGCTCTCCAACAAAATCAACAATTCGCACAACCAGGAAGGACTTTTTCCTTTCCTATTGTTACAGCTCCTAATGATCAAACCCCCATGAAAAATATTTCACCAGCTAATCTACCAAATTTCTAGGGATGATCTATAGACTATCCTGATCAATTCTTGTTTGAGTTTAAGGTGTTATGTCAAACCTATGATTACACAACTGATAGCTAGAAATTAAAACTATTTCCCTCTACACATAAAGATGTAGCTATGAGATGGTTCATGGGTTTACTTGGAAATTCTATTAGAACATGGGATCATATGGAAATAGAATTCATGAAAAAATACCAAGATTACTACTGAGTGTGAGAAAAAAAAGAGGATTTCTTTAAAATCAAACAGAATGAGGATGAATCTTTAGAGGATTATTTGGATAGATTCATGTTCACTCATAAAAGAAGTAATTATCCACTCACTAACGACGTTTAGAAATTGGTTTTCTTGAAAGGATTGGATGAAGACACTAGAGATGCCTTAAATCTGATGGGTAGAAGAGATATAAATAAGCTGGCTTTCAATCAAATTTTTGAGCTTTGTACCAACTACTCTCAAATTAAACTTGGAATTAGGAAAGGAAAGTTGGGGAAATATAATGAAGTAGGTAAATTAATGGAAGAATTTGCTAATCTAAAGATAGATATCCAAGTTACACTAAATAGTACTTTGGATGGCCTTCAAGCTAAAGCAAATGCAATAAAACCCTTAGCAATCTACTATCCTAAGTGTAGATAAAAACGCACCCTTAGAGACTGCCCCCTAGATAGAACCAATGTTTCATCATGTGGGATCTGTGATGCAACAGATTATGATACTAAATATTACACCCTTCTACCTATTTTAAAGAATCAAATGAAAACACAAGTCTAGTCCTCTGAAGAAGTAAATTATATTTAGAGACAAAACTTTCCCCCACAAAACCAGGCTCAAGGATAGTTTAATGCAAGAAATCTAGTTAATCCATGGATGACACCATGGAATGTTTCAGTTCCTTCACCATTTTAGAATCAACCTCAAATTCCATCAATTCAAAATCCATGGGTAGGACAAGATTAGATTCCAACACCTCCATAGATGGTGACACAGCCACAACAATAATGGGTACCATAGATGCAATAGATGCCACAACTATATCAACACTAAAATTAGTAGTGGAACCCATAGTCACAATTCACCTAACCAAGAAGACCACTTCAACAGCAAACCATTATGCCACCCCTAGTTATTTAATAACAAGGACAAATCAATTAGCCCTCAATACCTGCACAACTAATAGCAAATCTAAAAAATAAATAACTAGCACCTATTTATGTTAATGAACAGGAAGAAACAATTAATGTTAGAGCTATTGAGTGTTTAGACATACATTTGAGATTAGGGAAAACTATACAAAAACCTCCAATTCTCATTTCTAATATACCTAATGAAAATGAAAAGATAGAATCATCTCAATTAAGTACTAGAGAAGCTAAAATCAAAATGAGCCCTGAAGTAAACGAAGGAAACACTACTACACCAGTAGTTCCTTTTCTTGAAAGATTAAGAGAAACTGATATTAAACTAGACTCAAACTTGGTCCATGAGTTGCAAAAGATCAATATTGAGGTACCCCTTCTCCAAGCTATTAGGGATATACCTAAATTAAATAAGATTATAAAAAACCTTTATATTAAGACACCTGGGAGGAAAGTAAAATATCTTGGAACCATTCATGTTGATGGAAAATTTGCTGATTTATTAGCAAGAAAACTATTAGTTCTAAAATATATAGATCTATGAAGCCTAGTGATCACAGTTACAATCAGAGGAACAAAAATTTACAAGTCTTGGTAGATTTGGGAGCAGAAATCAATGTCATGACAACTAATACTCTCCATGCATTATTTGTTATGAAAATGCAACCTATAACTACCATTCTTCAAATGGTGGACCAGTCGGTAACGAAACCAGAGGGGGACTATAGAAAATGTTAAAGTGCTAATAAAATCTTGGGAATATCCAGTAGATTTCATGATCTTGCAACCCAAAATAAATAATCTATAATATCTTATAATCCTAGGTAGACCATGGTTGGCTACTGTAGTAGCATTGATTGATTGCAGGTTAGGAGACATGACCATTTCTAATGGGTTAAAATCTAAATGTATCTCCTTGTGTCCTCCTGCAAAACCATCAATAAATTGCACACAAGAACTTTGGACAGAGGAATCAGACAACACATTAAACAACATTTCCTCCTTAGCCATGTTCATAGTTAAAAACCACTTGGAAGAATTGAATGGAGACATATACCCAAAATCTATAGACTCTGCCAGTCCAGAAACTACAGACTCCTGCTAGGCTGGAAGCTATGGACTTTGCCAGTCTAAAAGCTACGAACTTGGCTAGTCTAAAAATAATGGACTACCTTAGTTTAAGATTCTTGGGTTAAATAGAATATTCTAAAACCTCCACTTCTACTTCTAATATTTATTTATTATATAATCATAGATTGATTTAGGAAAGTGTGTGGAAATTCGCAAAACAACAACAAACTCATTTCTTAGATGCATTTAATTATTCCTTAGTAAGATTGATTCCTCTTGGAAAAGAGTTTGTTGATAATGTAACTATGTTTCATAAGATAATTCCTCATCCATGTCCTCTAAACTCATTAATTAGTGAGTTTAAGCAAATAAAATCCAACTACCCAGGTACAAAACCAATCATGGTATTACCTGGAAATATTTTGAACATCAATAGTTGGTTAACAAATGAAGAATAAGATCAATTCTTTGAAGTATTGGAAATACATACCAAGGATTTTGCTTAGGATTATAACAACATGAAAATAATTCACCCCAGCATATGCACTGATCACATTTATATAGAATCTGTCAAATTGGTCAGACAACCACAAAGAAGAATAAACCTAGCATTAAAGGAAATGGTCAAAATAGAAATTCAAAAGTTGTTGAAAGTTGGGTTTATTTACCCCATCTTAGATAGCCAGTGGGTGTCACCTCTGGTAAATTTTCCCAAAAAAAATGTAAAGTTAAGAGTATGTGTAGATTATAGATAACTAAACAAAGCAACATTAAGAGATTACTTTCTTTTACCTTTTATTGATCAAGTTCTTGATAACTTGGTAGGAAAAAAATATTTTTCTTTCTTAGATGGGTTTAGTGGATGTAACCAGATAATGGTAGCAGCTCAAGATCAAGATAAAACTACATTTACTTGTCCTTGGAAAATTTTTGCTTACTGAGTACTTCTATTTGGACTCTATAATGCTCCAACAACCTTCTAAAGAGTAGTTCTAGCAATATTCTCTGACTTTACAAATGATTGTATTGAGGTATATATGGATGATTTTATTGATTATAGTGAAACTTATGAAGAAGCTCTTACCAACTTGGAAAGAGTACTAATCAGATGTGAGGAACATCAATTATCTTTGAGCCATGAGAAATGTTTGTTGATAATGGATGAAGGAATAGTCTTGAGACACCATATTCCTATAAAAGGCATTCAAGTAGATCCAAATAAAGTTGAAATAATTTCCAATTTACCCATTCCACAAACACAAACTGAAGTTAAGAGTTTTTTGGGGCATGCTAGTTACTACAGACGGTTCATAGATAAGTTTAGCTAAATAGCTGCCCCTATGTTTGCCTTGCTTATAAAAGATAGTATATTTGAATAGAGTGATAGTTGTCAGTAGGCCTTTGAGACCATTAAAGCTATACTTGTTACTACTCTAGTATTGAGAGGACCAAATTGGACTAAGGCATTCCATATATACACAGATGCTTCCAATAAAACACTAGGAGTAGTTCTTGGACAAAAGGATGAAGAGGGTAACATGTATGCTATATATTATATTAGCAAAAACATGACACCTACTAAAATAAATTACACCAAAATTGAGAGGGAATTCTTAGCTATAATTTATGCAATTAACAAATTCAAACACTAAATAATAGGCTATAAGGTATTTGTCTATATAGACCATTCAACTATTAGATATCTTACCAATAAACCAATTATGGGAGGTAGGATTATTAGATGGCTACTGATCTTACAAGAATTTGATGTTACTATTATAGACAAACCAGGGAAGTCTAATGTGGTTGCTAATTTATTATCAAGAATGAACACTACAGGTGAAGAAGAACTAGTGGAAGATGACTTTCTAGATGAACAATTATTTGTTATTTCAACATAATCTCTATGGTTTGCTGATATAGCCAATTACCTCACCATAAAGATGTTTCTTTTGAAATTTTCATAAAAAGAGAATAAACATTTAATCAAAGAAAGTTATTATTTTAAATGGATTAATAGAATGTTATTTAAACTTGGACCTGATCATGTGTTTTGTAGGTGTGTGATAAATGGTAGAGCTTATGATATCATCAGAGCTTGTCATGATGAACTAGGAGGAGGTCATTACTCAGCTCAAAGAACCATACATAAAATCTTAAGAGTGGGATATTATTGGCCTCATCTTCATCAATAAGTAGAAAGATATGTTAGACACTGTGATGTTTGTCAACAAATTGGACAGCCTACTCTTTCAATAGAGATACCTCTACACCCTCATCCTCAATTGGTTTTAGAACCATTTGAGAAATGGGGAATTGATTTTATCAGTCTAGTAGATCCTATTTCTAGAGGAAAGGAATATTTTCTAGTTTGTACAGTCTACATGACCAAGTGGGTAGAAGTGGAAGCATTAACTCATGCAAGAGAGGAGATGGTAGCTGATTTCTTATATTTCAAAATCATGCAAAGATTTGGTGCTCCAAGAGAGATAATCTCAGATCAAGGACCACAGTTCATGTCAACATGATAAAGTATTTCATGCAAGTGTATCAAACTCAACACAAAAAAACATCTCCATACCATCCACAGGCTAATGGACAAGTTGAAGTCACCAATAGAGAACTGGAAACCATTTTAACCAAGGTTGTTAATTCTAGCAAAAAAAATTGGGCAGATAAGGTACCAAAAGCTGTTTGGGCCTATAATACTACTTGAAAAACAACAACTAAATTTTCACCTTATGAATTGGTTTATGGTAAGAAGTCTTTATTCTTTGTTGAATTTGAATTACAAACTTTGAAAATAGAAGTAGGAATTTAATTAGAAGAAATACAAAAAAAAGACTCCTACAACTTAATCAATTTGATGAAATGAGGATGGAAGCACTAAAAAGAAATGAACTGATACAACATCAAATAAAAATTTGGCATGATGCACAAATCAAGCAACGGAAGTTTCAAAAAGGAGATTGGGCATTGCTATTTGATTCTAAATTTCAATAGTTCAAAGGAAAACTACAAACAAGATGGTTGGGACCTTATGAGATTGAAGAGGTCTATGAAAATGGTTCTATTAAACTGATACCTATTGATGATAGCAAAAGAGCTCTGTTAGTCAATGGACATAGATTGAAGCTCTATTAGAAACCTCTCAATAAAGATGAATTTATTCAAAAAAGTAAGGATCAAGTATTTGTTCTGGAAAGCTTTGCTTCATCCAGTGAACATGCTCCTTGATAATCCTAAAATCAAAAAAAAAAAAAAATTTAAAAAATTAAAAATAAATAAATATAAAAAAAATCATCAATAGTGAAAATCCTTCCAGGGATGTTATTGACAATGCATGCCTAGAAAACCAACTTGCTGGCTAGATATGCATTGCAAAAAAAGGGCTTTGGCTAGAAGACCAACAATAGCTAGCCAAAGGGCAAAAACAAAAATTTATAAGAAAATATCATCATGACACTATGATTGGTTGTCTCCATGCAATAAACTAATCCATGTAAAATTATTTGTGTAGGAGACATGGTGAATAAAGGATAACATCTAAGGTTAAAGTAAGTAAGACATATATTTTATTTATCTATGTTTAGTTAACTAATTATCTTCAATTTGATTAAGGCACTATTCTCTAGAGATGACTCAAATTTGAATCTTTAAAAATAGAATGACACATGCCATAATGAAAAAAATGCAACTGAGTCACCAAAGGTGTATGGATAAGTGTGCAGCTTTGATATCATCAATTGAGTCATCAAGTATCATAATGATGGGATGTCATATAAAGGGGTTTTAAATAAAATAATGAATCATTGTCACCATTAATATGACACATCATCATTTCACATAACTTGTATTTATGAGACAAAATGGATGGCACACTCTATAGAAACATGCAGTGCCTAACTATATCAAATCATCATACCAAACTATAGACTCATGTAGCTATAGAATTTCAAATGAACTATTTCCTTTCTATAGACTTAAATAGAAGCTGGTCTACCAATCCTCAGTGATTGTTGCCTACTGACTTCAACAAAATATTAGTCTACACCTTAATTGGAGTTAAAGGAATCAAGCTGACTATAACTCCGCATAGAAATGGGATAAAAGACAATATCAGAGTTGAAGGATCTAGCAAAGTTTCATAAAGACAAAAAATTTATAGTAGTGTTTAGAGCTAATGGTTGGCTACCTTTCATTGAAAATTTCTAGGGTTTTGATGAAATAATGGTAAGTGAATTCATTACCAATCTCACCCCTAAATTTTTAATTGTTAAAGGCATTGTTATTCCTATTACAAATCAAATTATAAGCCAAATTATACAAGTTCCAAAAGAGGGAATGAGAGCTACAGGCAGAATTTAATTTAGTGATTTAATTAGTTAGTTTAATGGTAATGAATAGACCAAAACTTCATGTATAGTAGATTCTCAGGGAAAATAAAAAGGGATTAAAAGAAATTCACTTTTTGAACCTTGGAAATCTATAGCCAAGTAGGTACTTAAATATATCATTTGTGAAGGGCAACACAGTCTTTTAGGGGGAGATGCCATGAAAATGTTAATAAATATTAAGCATGGGAGACAAAACCCTTAGTACAAAATTAACCTCCCATCTTTCATATATGGTGCTCTGTAAGTTATGTCTACAACCTCTAATGCTGCTCTTAGGCATCATGGCCTTATTTAGCTTATTATCTAGCATCATTTCCTTCAGCAAGGTCAAGACGTCTGGGAGGAATTTTAGAATAGTAAAGCACAACAAATTCTAGATTTGCCTACACAAGAAACCCTAAATTCACCACAAGAATGCTCACCTCCACCTGATATATTAGTTAAGAAAACAACACCAAGGAAGAAATTATAGACTGTAGTCCTAACAAAAAATCCTTCTTCTTCTTCTTCTTCTTTAAGAAGAATCACAAGGTCTCAAAACTCTGAAGTTTTAAGGTCCCCACAAGAACCTCATGAGTCTATTGTACAATCAGTTCCATTGTTAGGAAGAAGAAAATTAAGATAGAAGATTGCTACGGAACTTGAGAATACCAAGGGTTTGGTTGTTGATAAGGAAAGCCAACCAAGTGTAGCTCAAAGAGTAACTAAAAGAAGGAGAAGGCTCATTTTAATAGAAGAAGATGAACAAGAAACTATAAATATTTTAGATAGTATTAAAATGGTGTTTCCTTTCCCCACATATCATAATATTCCTACACCTACAGATATTGAAGAAATTCCTTCTGAAAGCAACTCTCCAATCATAATGGAGGAGCCAAATCTAGAGGAAGAGCCACACACAGCAAAGGAATTAAGTATGTTAGGACAACCACCTATTCCAATTGAAACTACAATGGATAAAGGGAAAACTATATGTACCAATGAGAAAGGTGAATCATATAATCTAAATGATCCTATTATGCAGCTAACTTTGTATCTTTCTCAAGATCAAGCTCTTGAACAACAATAGATAGCTACCATTGCAAACTTGATTAGTCAATTGCAAAATAAGGATCATCTCAACTTATCTTTGGTGTAGAAATTAGATACAGTGTTTGCTGATCATGTAGTAAAAATTCATAGATTAGAAGAAATAATAAAAGAACATGAAGATGAACAGATCAATCTTTGGATATATGCATAAAGTTTGAAGAAAGAAAATAAGAGATTACAAAATTTGATAAACTCTTCTAAAGCACCTACTATTACACCTTCTCCTCCTTAGGTATTTGTTGACCATGGTTGTCAAACAAGTGATCTAGGTATTCCTCCCTTGCAAATACTATATCAAATAGAAGAATAATATTCTATACTTAAATAGAAACATAAAGGTGCAACTTCTTCAAACAAACTCTTAGAAAACGAAAAGAAAGAATTAAAAGATAAAGTCCAAAAATTAGAAGAAAATTTGCAAGATGCATGCAAATTAGGGGAAACTTTTTTGGCATGTAGAAATCCTTATCCTACATACAGTTTGTTTTTATTTAAATAATTTTATAGATGGCAGATTTTGTGGATCTCCTATCATCTTCCTTACAAATTTTTGTAACCAACAACATTTTTAGAAATTTTCTATAGTGCTGAACCTGATCAATAGGATTTGCTTTGTGAATTTTATTTGTATGACTTGATTCCAGGAGACCATGAGCACAATACATTTTTGATAAATCTTCATGTAAGAGAATTTCAACTGAGAGCATTACATTCTACATTCAAAAATCAAATAGCATGGAAAGGCAGATTTGAGGACTATACAAATCATGTTAAGAATACATGATTATGTGTCAGACTAGTGTTTCCTATTCCTAGATTGATCAAATAAAATTTTAATTGTGCTTTGTTAAATGATGAAGTTAAAACACATTATTTATAGGCTCTATATGATTGTGTTTTTTCTTTTGATTTATTTTCAAGATAAAGTTTTGATTCAGTAGTAACTGCAAGTGTAAATAGATGGGACCAACTTTTAATGCCTCTTAAAAGGTGAGAGGTCATGTCCCCAAATAACTTAAGATGGAGTATGAGGAGAGCATCCTCAATTTTAGAAATTTTAATAGAGGTAATAAACTCTGGGGGAGAACAAAAATGGATTGGCATGAGATATAGACCCTCTTTACTCATCATACCTATTCTAGGATGGTAGAGTTGAGCTCCACAATCAGAGGAGCAATTCAATATATGGAAACAAATGATTTAAACACATCAGGGATTTACAAGCAATTTAGATAGACATATAACAAATGAATTTGATAAATATGACTTGAGTCATAGTATAGAAAGCAGAAGCTAGAGTTATGAATGCCAATAAATGTTTCCAATGGGACTTGAAAAAGGTAAAGCTTGGGGGAGATGATGAGCTCAGAATATGGCTCATTATTGACATAATATTTCCCGTAATCCATCTCTTGAAGGATACTATCTTATGTAAGTCTTAGATTCTTAGATAGCTATTACATGGATAATAGATATGTGTCTTATTTATATTGAACCAAAGACTACACCTTTACTCTATCATTAATGTCTAATATATAGCATGCTTTAGTGATCTTTGGTGTGAAGAATGCTTAGGAAAAAGACATAGGCTTGTTTCTATGGACTCTATAGGCCTATTTCTATAGACTCTACATGCTTGTTTCTATGGACTCCACAGGCTTGTTTCTACAGACTCTACAGGCTTGTTTCTACAAAATCTATAGGCTTATTTCTATAGACTCCATAGGCTTATTTATATAGAATCTATAGGCTTGTTTCTAAAAAATTCGTAGGCTTATTTCTATGGACTCTATAGGATTGTTTTTATGGACTCTACAAGCTTGTTTCTACAGACTCTATAGGCTTATTTCTATGAACTTCGTAGGCTCATTTCTATAGACTCCACAGGTTCATTCCTTCCAACTCTATAGGGTCAATTCCAAGAATTTTGTAAGGAAAAAGCCACAAATGTGAAGCTAAAAGCTAGATAGGATAAGAAAGAATCATTCCAGCTAGAATCAAATAAGGAAAATAACTATGTTGTTTTAAAGGACTTGCTTTTGATAAACTGGTATGAAATCAAATTTTAGGACTATTATAGGATAGGATATTTATTTCATCAAAATAATTAGATCTCTTAGAAATCCAATCTCCTATCTTTAGATGAAGGGATCGACCAAGGATTTATATTCTTTTGCATCCTATTTTGAGTTGATTATATTAGTATAAAGTGTAAGACTTTTGACTATGAAAATAATACAAGATATAGAGAAAATAGAGAATCAAGAGTCAGATATTATAAAAGCTTACAGGTTTTAGCTAGATTATAATTATTTCATTTTTATGAATTAATACTTTAGTTTCTAGCACTAATTAATATTTGTTCCTGAGTTTGAGAGGAGAAAGGTCCCACTCTCCTTGAAACCAAGAACTGTGTATGGTATTTATGTTTTATTTTATTAATTTGTTGTTATAATTAATTAGAATCTTATTATTATTTGCATTTATTTATAAAAAACATCAAAACAAATTCATAGTTTAAAAAGAGCATTTTCTTATTTCATTTCTTTTTTACACAAAGTATGTTTTATTTTACAATAGAAGAGTGAAGCAAATTTCCTTTCGTAAGTAGGAGTGTGAATTTACTTTCCTTGAAAATTTAAAATAAGAGTGTGATCTTTTACTTCTAGTCAAAGAGTGGATTGATTTAATTTCTTTCTTTTTCTTAGAAAAAGTGTGAATCACCTAGTTTAAGACACATTCCTTTCTTTAGTTGAATATATAATTGTTGACACAAGAAAATGCACCCAGTGGCAGGAAGTTGAGATTATACCTTCTCCTCACAACATGGAAACTCCCCTCTTACTTGTGGGACTAGCAAAGCTGGAGGGAAAGTCTCTAGATAAGGGCTAGATCCCTTTTATGCATCGTGTTCATTCTAGCAAGTGCAAGCACAAACACGCACACACACACACACACACACACACACACACACACACACACACACACACATAATGGGGGGGCATGAAAAGGGAGAGAGATTCAGGAAACAAACTACTCTAAAGAGGTGATGCACCAAAAATAAGTCAACCTTCACACATCCACTCTTGAAACTAGACAAACACATACATACACTTCAGACGTGGCAGAAGGACTAGGCTGCTAAAAACTGGCAGGGTGGCTTTCATGGAAACACAAAAAAATAGGGGCTTTACCAAGGTGCTGTGGAATGCACATTGTAAGTAATCTCCTCTATTCTAAACTTTTCAAATACTACTCTTCTCTTGTCAGCTGCAGAGATGGCACCTTGTAGACAACATGTATGTTAGTGTTGAACCTGTGAGAGCATCAAGAAATAATAACTGAACACAAACAACACTCAATACATACTCGGATATATCTATCTAAGAGAGAATTAAAAACTACATTTATTTAATTCAGGTGAAATTTTTGCTAGGGCTACGCCTTACAAATGTGGAAGATCCCTTTACAAATGACAAGTTCGCAATATATAGGAGAAGCAAGGAGGCTTATTTGGTGCCCCTTTTTTACAAGTGGACAATTCGTGTCCCCTTATTGGGAAGAGGAAAACACTATTGCCAATGTCATCTTTCTAGAAGAGGCCTACTAGAGCCATGCTGTATAATCACCAAATTTGACTTTGGCATTTGAGCATTAATGTGAAACACAGGCTGCACCCTCTTTTTCTACAAACAGATTGAGATTTGTCCCCTTTTCAATATATGAGCCATGTCATTCATTGTTTGTGCTATTTGGGAATTATCAAGCAATAAATCACCTTCACTTTGCCCCTTGGACTGCTTCATCCCTTTCTTATCTTGTCTCTTTGTCTTTTCTCAATTTTGTCTCATCTGGCTCATTTGGCCCCTGAGGGTGAACATTCTAGCAGGTCACTGCATTTTGGGCTCTCATGGCTAGCACTTTTGAAAACAAATGGCCATTCCTCTTTGTTAATTTTGATGTCTTCTGGGATGTCACCATCCCTATCACAATGTCAGTGGGCCTTCATTGGCTTTCTATGGCTTTGCTTCCTTGAAAACTGTCTTAACATTTCCCTGAAGGGGAAGTAACCCTCTGCCCCTTTGAAAGTGTCCCTTTTGTACTTGGCCAAAAGTCCCCCACAAGGGCACCTGCCCTTCGAGGTCCTTCATTGAGTCACTTTGTACTCTGGATCATGCCTCGAGCTCCCACAAACATTTTCCCTAGGTCTTGCTTGCTTCATGTATTTTCTCCAGAATTTTGTTTGTGAACATTTTCTCACAGATAAAAAGTCCATGGAAATTTTGTTCTCCCTCCGCTTTGACTTTGGACTACACCCAAATTCCTTCAAACTTTTTATCTGAAGGAATTCCTTTGGGCAAAAAGTCTGAAGGAATTTAGGACTTAGTCTATTTCAAAAATTGAACTTTGAACTTTGAACTTAACTTACCTAGGTCCTTTTCTTTTGAAGCACCGGCCCTCCACTAGGGCATTTTGAACTTGGAGACTCCCCTTTGGCTAAGGGCATACCCTTGAGCCAAGCCATTAAACTAAAAATGGTTTAACGGTTCAAGGTTTTAACCATTACGCACCGATGGACTAGTGAACCAAAGCCGAAGAACTTTTTGCATTGAACCAAACCTGTTAAACCAAACCCATTGAACCAAAAATGGTTCAACAGTTCAATGGTTCAACCATTGATGAATCAAGATGTTGAACTTGAAGATGGATGAACCATGTGCCGAAGAACCATGACATGAACCAAACTCATTGAACTTGCACAACCCAAAATTAACTAGCATTGAATAGTAAGGGAGAAGGTGACCAAATTTTTGCCTATGGGCAAAATTGGTCAACAGATTGGTGACTCATAGGGGAAGCATGCCTGCTATGCTTAAAGACCAGCTGCCTCAAAAATCCATTGGGCACAGAGTCAGATGGTAACTTTGAAAACTAGTGATAGCTCTGATAAATCTTAGAACCAGTCTCGTAGATCTACCTCCAAGGAAATGAAAGCACACACAAGACTAAGAAAACTAATACTTGTGCAAATTGCACTTAAGGAAAATAGGAAAGACAACTAAAAACAAACTATTATATATAGCTAACCAGGAATGCTTGCCTCCCTCCTGGATCAAAGGGAAAACTTCTCAAGTCCCCTCTCTGGCAAGAAGACTTATGGTGCTGGGAAAGTAGCTGAATGAAAAAGAGAATTGGTGACCCATTCTTCCTACCTGTCACTTGGTTTGGCTTGTATCTAAGTGGATCTAAATCAAACATGCTTTTGACATATATGTACTCTACTTGTCCTTAGAAGCCTATTGAATGTTAGTCCCTCATATTGGCACTCCACACCAAGAAATCAACGGCCATTGGCTCATCACCATAAGCCCTTTGATCTGTGCATTCCTTCTACAATGTATCATGGTCTAACCTATTTCCTTCTACCTCATTAAAAATCCTGTTAGACTCATCCTTTGATTGTAATTTGCCTTCTTGAAGAAGGGTGTCTGTGGTGATGTCTAAAATGGACTCACAAAATGATTGTTCATCCCATAGAACATCACCTCTCTATTCAAAGCTCTCTTCTTCATGGCACTCCTCTAGGAAGACAAACCTCTCCTTTTCTTTTTTGCTGATCAGGATCTCTAGATTTTCAAAAATATCCTCCTGATCCTCCTCTTTCTTAGGCTCCTCAGTGTAGTCATCCTCTTCATCAAAACAAAAAGGAAGTTCATCAAATAAAGGGGAAGAGAGCTCACCATGCATTTGTTCCTCCTCATATTGCTGGAACATCTGCATATATGCAAGATCTGCATCTTCTCCATTGCTAATAAGGTCTTCACAAGGAGCATTGATGATGATTTCCTCTTCATTGTCACTCATGACAGCCTCTTGAAGAACTATAGATTAGATATTCTACTCGCCACTCACCTCTTGCAGAACAGGTTCTTCCTTAAGAAGGGGGGAAATGGAGAAAACATGTGGAAGAGGAGGCAGTCCTTGAGCTAGAATCGAATGATTCTCTTTTTTCCACTTAGTCAAAACTTCATTTATATTAGGCATGGCCTAATTTCTCTCTTGGAAATGTGTAGGTGGGGTGTTTTTAGACATGGAATGTGTTGTTTAGTCCAAACCGTCCATCACACATTGGCTGAGGAATTTCTCTCTGGACTCCAACTCCACAATTCTCCTAGCTAGATCTTCTTGGAAAAGCTTTTCCTGGAGGTCATCAACATTATCATGAGTAGGCATAATTTCAGCTTTTTCAATGTTTTGAGAAAAACCTTGTTCTTCTTCCATTCTACCCCATGATTCTACTATTTCTCCCTAGTTCAGGATCTCTGAATTAGAATTCTGCTCTTGTAAACAGGCAGTAACTTTGTTTTCTCTAAGGCCCTAGGGCTCCTCTACAAGGTCTAGAAATTTTAACTCTTTTTCAAGAAGCAGCTTCATTCTAGCCTCTAAATCTTCAATTTGCTTGGCTAGATTATCCTGAAGGAGTCTTTCTTAGAGGTCACCAGCATTATCCTCTTTAAAGCTCTGAGTTGGTCCCTGGTATTCCTTCCTCCAATTTGAGATCTACACATTATGCTGAAGGACTTAGGGAGGTTAGGGAATGCAAGGAAAAGACTGTTGGTGCACTAGAGGAGTCTTTAGAAGAGGGATGCACTAGCTAGCATTCCCCCTAATAGAAAATTCACAATCTAAGGAGTTGAGAAGATTCATCTCCATGGGAGCTTGTTCTAATGTCTTTTGGTGTTGGAAAGACAGGCACATAGGATTGAGAGCAAATGCATTTGATGAGCTAGAGTGGGTGAGTGTTATCTAATAGAAAGGATTTGGTGTAAAAGAGGGGTTTTCTTTAGGATAGGAGGGGGAGCGCAAGGCTGACTGCCTTGAATAAATGGATTTATCCATTTTGCTACCTCTTCCTCCATGGACTACAAGCCATGTGCTTGCCCAAACAAGCACTCCTCTTTATACATTAGCTCCTACTAATATCTGTACTACTCTTCTAGTCTGTTAATCTCCAATTCTAAGGCCATTTCCCCTATCATTACAAGGCAACTAGGAGAGCCACTTGAGGGGATTGCATAAATATTTGAAGCCTGATCATAAATATATGAAGGAAATAAGACCCATGATTTTGCACAAAAGAAATATACATACAAAAAGTGATTTTTGATGGCACCAAGATCTTAACTAGCAAATTTAACTCAGAGTCACTAGATGCTAAAAATATTTGATTTGTTATAACAAGACCAACATCAATCCTAAGACTCTACTGAGTTATCAAACTGTGTCCCACCGGGCATGCCAGAACTGTTGACATAAGAAAATGCACCCAGTGGCAGGAAGTCAAGCTCCTACCTTCTCCTTACAACATGGAAACTCCCCTCTCACCTATGGGACTAACGAAGCTGGAGGGGAGAGTCTCTAGATAAGGGCTAACTCCCTTTGATTCATCATGTTCATTCCATCAAGTGCAAACATACATATATATATATATATATATATATATATATATATATATATATATATATATATATATATATATATATATATATATATATATATATATATAATGTGGGGGATGAAAAGGGAGAGAGATGTAAGAAACAAACTACTCTAAAGAGGTGATGCACCAAAAATAAGTTAACCTTCACACATCCACTCTTGAAACCAGACAAACACATACATACACTTTAGACTTGGAAGAAGGACCAGGCTACTAGAAACTGGCAGGGAGGCTTTCATGGAAACACAAAAAAATAAGGGCTTTACCAAGGTGCTATGGAATGCACACTATAAGTAATCTCCTTTATTTTGAACTTCTCAAATACTGCTCTTCTCCTATCAACTGTAGAGATGGTGCCTTGTAGACAATAGGTATGCTAGTGTTGAACTTGTGAGAGCATCAAGAAATAATGACTGAACACAAACAACACTCAAGACATACTCAGATATATCTATCCAAGAGAGAGGTAAAAACTGTGTTTATTTGATTCAAGTGAAATTTTTGCCAGGGCTATGCCTTATAAATGTGGAAGATCCCTTTACAAATGACGAGTTTGCAATATATAGGAGAAGCAAGGAGGCTCATTTGGCACTCCTTTTTTATAAGTGGACAATTCACGTCCCCTCATTGGGAAGAGGAAAACACTATTGCCAATGTCATCTTTCTAGAAGAGGCCTGCTAGAACCATGTTGTATAATTGCCAAATTTGACTTTGGCATTTGAGCATTAATGTGAAACATAGGCTACACCCTCTTTTTTTGCAAACAGATTGAGATTTGTCCCCTTTTAAATATACGAGCCATGTCATTTACTATTTTCATGATGTGGGGATTGTCATGCAATAAATCACCTTCACTTTGCCACTTGGATTACTTCATCCCTTTCCTATCTTGTCTCCTTATCTTTTCTCAATTTTGTCTCATCTGGCTCATTCGGCCCCTGGGGGTGAACATTCTGGTGGGTTGCTGCATTTTGGGCTCTCATGGCTAGCACTTTTGAAAATAAACAGCCATTCTTCTTTGATAATTTTGACATCTTCTAGGACGTCACCATCCCCATCACAACGTCAGCGGGCCTTCTTTAGCTTTTTGTGTCTTTGCTTCCTCAAAAATTGTCTTAACATTTCCCTGAAGGGAAAGTAACCCTCCACCCCTTTGAAAGTGTCCCTTTTGTACTTGGCCGAAAGTCCCCCGCAAGGGCACCTACCCTTCGGGGTCCTTTGGTGAGTCACTTTGTACTTTGGATTGTGCCGTAGGCTCCCACAGACATTTTCCCCAGGTCTTGCTTGCTTCGTGTATTTTTCGTGGACTTTTGTCTATGGACATTTTCCCACAGACTTTTTCTGTTCGCCCTCTGCTTTGACTTTGGACTGCGCCTGAATTCCTTTAGACTTTTTGTCCGAAGGAATTCCTTTGGGCAAAAAGTTTGAAGGAATTTGAGACTTAGTCTATTTCAAAAATTAAACTTTGAACTTTTAACTTAACTTACCTAGGTCCTTTTCTTTTGAAGCACCAGCCCTCCACTAGGGCATTTTGAACTTGGAGACTCCCCTTTGGCTAAGGGCATACCCTTGAACCAAGCCATTGAACCAAAAATGGTTCAACGGTTTAAGGGTTCAACCATTGCATGCCAATGGACTAGTGAACCAAAGCTAAAGAACTTCTTGCATTGAACTGAACTCATTGAACCAAACCCATTGAACCAAAAATGGTTCAACAGTTCAATGGTTCAACCATTGATGAATTGAGATGTTGAACTTGAAGATGGATGAACCATGTGCCAAAGAACCATGACATGAACCAAACTCATTGAAATTGCACAACTTGAAATTAACTGGAATTAAATAGCAAGGGAGAAGGTGACCAAATTTTTGCTTGTGGGTAAAATTGATCAACAATAATAAGATCAATAAGCACCCCCATAAGTTGCCTTCTAGATCTACCATCCCATACCTTACTACAGATAGCTTTGGACACCAGCCCTAGTTGATAAGATATCAATTGAATATTGATTAAATGAGGAGATATATGACACTCATTAGTTATGCTAGTGTTATTAATACCAAAGGGCATGACTCTATAACAAAAAGTCCCCCATGGGATGATAAAGGTAGTTGTGTGTTGATCTTTAGGGGTAATCAAAATTTGATTATAACTCAAGAATCCATCCATGAGAGATAACATCTCCTAGCCTATTATAAGATAAATAAGTTGGTTAATTATAGTTAGAGTAAAATCATCCTTTAGGTAGGTGAGGTTGAGGTCATAAAATTCCACACAAATATGTAGTCCCATTGTGGCTTTAGTGATAGGCACAATGTTTGAAACCCATTGGGGATAATCAATGAGTTAAATGAAGTTGACATAAAAGAGGCATTGAAGCTCTTCTTTAACAAGGAGAGGTATGTGAGGATGCACTTGATGAAGTTTCTATCTAACAATTTTGACATCACAATTAGTCACAATGTTATGGGTGGAAATGGTTGGGTCAATACCAGGCATATCGACATGTAACTAGGCAAATGAAATACTATGGTTTTGGAAGAAGGTAGAAAAGTCCTATAATCCTCAAGGGTGAGAGTCTAGCTAAGTTTGATGACATGGGGGTTATTTAAAGTGCCTATGTCAATATATATGGTAGGTTCATTCAACATCATTGAGGTCTTTAAAGGTAAGGATTTGTGGATGGAAGAATCAGGTGTACCAAGGTAGGTGAGAATAGAATCATCATCTTGGCACTATATGGTATAAATGGTAGGAGAGTCTTGTCCCACTAGCTCAAGATGGATTAAATGGATGGATATGGGTGCCCCTTTTATAAGTGAGGGGTCTAATGGTTATCATGTTGATGAAAAAAAAGTTAGGTTGGATGATGTCCTCATCCTCACACTCAGGTGGAGGGGTTATTAGTGAGGAAGGGGTTTCTTATTCAACAATGGTGATGGTAGGTTGTTTGGATTTCTTCTTATTGGGTAGAATGAAGCTAAGGACATGTTTCTTATGAGGCTTCCAAGTCTTATTCAAGGTCAATGTGTGTGGTCCATGCTCATATCATCCTAAACCAAATCCCTTCTAGGCACATCTATGAAGGTACAGGTTGGCAAAGTTAGGGTTGTCTAAGTAAGAGAAGTTAGAGGTGAATGATTAAGGTGAGGGTTAAGTGGTGGAATTATTAAGTGGTTTTTCAATTCCCCCATAGATAAATTGAGTTTGACAATTGGGAAGTCCTAAAGGAATAATGGATCTAATGTTCAGATCCTAACCTAGTTGATGGTTGAGATTTATGTATTCTTGAGGAGTTTGGAAGGCATCAAGGGTGAGGAGATGGTATTCTCTAAGGGTAAGGCATTGGAAGTTTAGTTGTAAAAGATCAGTGATGGGTATCTAGTTAGTATGAATAGATGAGATGGTAGATGCCTCAATGGAAGGGGAAGTAATGGCTTTGACTTCCATGGGTGAGGGCTTAGTGGTGGATGCTTGTGGTGTTTTGGATGGAGGTAGAAGAATGTCATTAGGTCATTATGTCATATTCCATGCTATAAAAGGGCTAGGGTTAGCTTGTATGGTAACAACTTGAACTTCATGTTCAAACTTGACACATCAATGGAGGGTGGAGTGTACACAACCCATGGCATAGATCTAAGGTCTCCTAAGTAAAACCTTGTACTAGAATTCACCTTTGACCACATAGAAGAGTTCAGGAAACATTCAAGGTCTTAGATGGATGTGAAGGATGATCATTCCTAAGGTGGTGGTCATAGTGTCATTAAAATATATAAGGATGGTTGAAATTACATACATGACATTTTTTAGTAGCTTGAGTTAGTCATAGGCATGGGAAGAGATAATGTTGATACTAGCTTCCCCATCAATCATAACCCATTTGATGCAGGTTTGGTTGATATGGGTGGTACTAAAGAGAGGGGGGTTTGGGTGCTCAAGGTGGATAGAAGGTGTCTCTAAATCCTTGAAGGTAACAAGGGTGGAGAGTTAGAGAGCATCAATAAAGGCCTCTATAGGTTGGGAATCCCTTGGTCTGACTTTCATTGCCTATATAGCCTCAATCATGGCCTGATGATGGTGAGGTGAGGTGAAAATGAGCTCATAAAGGCTCATCTTAGCTGGGGTCTAATGGAGTTGTTTAATAATGACCCTCTTGATGGATTCATCGGGGTTAGCCTTTGATGTGCCTAAGATGGTAACTTTGGGCTTAGTTGAAGGTGTGGAGGTTAGGATGAGTTAATGGGTATGTCCAAGGCATGGAAACTTTGGCCTTCCCTTTATCCTTTTGTTTTGATCATGTGACCACATTAATGGTATGGATAGAGGGGAAAGGTGGGATATGAGTTTGGGTAGGCTCTTGGTCACTTTGAGGTAGGAGTGTGGGATCAAGAATGTGTTGGCAACTGACTATTAGGTGCATTGGTAGATGGGTCAAAGGAGGTTCATCTAGTAAAAGATCATCCTCATCATAGAGCCGATGGATAATGGCTTGGAGAGCTTTGTAGTTCTTTGTGTCATGCCCAGGTGTCCTATGATAGGAATAGATTCGATAGTCATTATAATAAGTTGGTTTCAAACCAAGAGGATTGAAATGTTTGATAAGTGGTAAGGTGAGGTAGGAGGTTTGCAACAACCTTTGAAAAATGTTTGAATAAGACTCAATCAGAGGTGGGAAAGGTCTAGAGGTTATTGTCTTGGTTGGTAAGTAGGATGTTTTGGTGGAAATAGGTTTGGTGAGAGATGGTTTAGGTAAGGTGGTGTCTCTATCTGATGGTTTTAGTTTGGTTATATTGGTAGGTGGGGTGTTTTAGGTTGATAGTTTGGTTAGTGGTAGTTTAGGAATGACTAGTGTATTTGATAGTAAATGTGTTAGAATAACTAATAATATTGGGTGACATATGTTAAATTAGGCCTACTTCTTAAGTAAGGTTGATGGATGAGGGCCTAATATAGAAGTCAAAGTGGAGGGAGGTAAAACCCTACCCATGTGTCTATTCCATGGTTTTACCTCTTTGGTAGGTTTGAGTCAAGGTTTAGGTGTAGACTTGGAATGGGTTAGTTCCACTTTCAAGGATGGGTGAACCAAACTCTAAAAAGAGAAGGTACTAAGGTTTGTAAAGGGTTTGGTTGGTGACTTGGTTGCTTGAGGTGTGATTAGTTTGGTTGGTTGAGAAGGTGAGGGGTTGGTAGAATTTCTAATTAGTATAAGAGGTGGTGGAAAGGTGGTAGATTGGTTGGTTGAAGGTGTGTTAAAAAGTTCAAGTTTATTGATGTAAGGGAGCCCTAAGTGTTTCCAAAAAGTTGTGTGATCCATGTCTAGCTTTAGGTAAAATTCCAATTTTTGCACTAATGTATAAAAAGGTTTATGTATTATTTTTGCTCTATGTGTAGTGGATGCAAAAGATAGACTTGTAGGTTGGGGAAGATGGTTGGTAGGTTGGTTGATTTCCTAAGGTGAGGGAATTAAGGTTGAGATAAATGGCTCATCCATGGGAGATGTTGGTAGAAATGTTTTTCCTTTAGGAACAATATCCATAGGAGTAATGGTTTGTTGGGTAGTTGGTGGAAGTGGTGAATCAGGAACATTTATTTATCTAGATGTGCTATTTGAGGTAGTATGTGATGATTCCAAAGTTTCTATGAGGGTAGCTAGGGAGAAAGGAACTTCTTTGGTTTTACTATCCAAAGGAGGAGAAGGTGAATCCATTACCTTGGTAAGTGAGATGGGGGAGGAATGGGTAGGTTGGATGATTGGGTCCTCATGGGTAGGTGTATTTCAAACCATGTTGATAATGTGGGCATAATGAGAGAATTCGGATTGTGTGTCCTCATTTTTGATATGGGCATGGTTGGGAAAAGGTTGCCTAAAGATGTCAAGATCTTGATTTCAAGGGGCATTTGGGTTATCCAACATGAGTTCCCCCTTGTTCATGAGGCTTTGAACAACATTATTAAAGGTATTACATCAGTTGACATCATGTCCAATTACTCGATGAAATGTGCAATGGTCATTCTCATTATACCAAGTAGGTGCTAGATGAGAAGAATCAAACTATTGGTGAGGTTTGATGGGAAACTATATAAGATTAGATTTTCTAGAACTAAGGCGTAAGACTCTCCAAGTGGAGTGAATTGTTTTTGGTTTGTTTAGTTTGGGTTCCATGAGCTTTGGTTAGAATAATTGGGAGAGTTTTATTGAGTGATATTAGGTCGTGGGGTAGCCTTAAGGACCACTACATTCATAGTCCCCTTGTTCTTAGTCCCAAAGTTAGCTTGATTTCTTGTTTTAGATAAGGAAGTTTCACTAGTTTTGAAGGTGGATTTATTGTTTCATAACTTTAATTTACCCTCATCTATGGATCTATTCTCTAACTTATACACCATGGTAAAATCTTCATCAAAAGTTTTGAAGCTTTGGACATGTAACATAAAAGAGATATGTTTGGCACAAGCCTGAATGAAAAGTTTTATAAGTTAAAGTTGGAGTAAGGAGAATGAAAGTTGATTAATCAAGCTTCTCTAATGGGTGATAAAGTTATCAATGGACTCATCATCAAATTTACTGATAAAATAGAGGTTAGTGGTAGAGACCTTAGAAATTTTGATGGAGAAGTGATCTAAGAAGACCTGTGCTAGTTAGGTGAAAGAAAAGATGGAATACTTGGTAAGGGCACTATACTAGTTGAGTGATGGACCAGATAAAGACATGGGGAAGGTTTAGAGGAGAAGGGAATCATTGTAAGCAATCATGTAACATCCATGCATAAAATCCTTAAGATGTTGATGGGGGTCCTCCTTGCTTTAAAATTTGATCAATTTTGGAAGCTCCCATTGAGGAGGGTAAGGTTTGATAGGAATTGAGGGATGAATAGGCTTGTTACAAATTTGATCATAGGATAAGATTTTATGATCCCCTAAAATAGATGAATCAAGGTTGATCATCTTGTCCATGAACATTTTCATTATGTCAGTTTGAGGTGGTGCACCAAAAGGATTGTAAGATTAGTATTTTTTTGAGGTTAGGCAACATATTGGTAATTGTTTAGTAGTTGAGAGGCTACCATATATTAGAATGTAGATGATAGAGGCTGGGTAGGGTAGTTGGATGATGGTGGTTTGGTAGTAGGTACATGCCCTTATGGGTTATGGATGTATCCTAGATTGGGTGTAATAGATACCTATTAAGGGGTTGCCATAGATTGGGCGTGTATGGTTATTAAGTTGGTAACAAGAGGGGAGGTAGTAACCTTTGTGCTAATAGGGGGTGAAGCGAAAGGGATAAGTACCCATAAGCTTAGAAAAGGGGTATTGACCAATGAGTTGGGTTTGACAGAGGAAATGTTAGTAGTTATAATGGTAGATGTTTTAATAATAATTAGAGTGTGATGGATTGATGGTTGGGTTATCCCAAAGGTAGACGATTCATCGGTAGGGGTGGAAGATGTAAGGGTAACATTTGGTTGGATAGGCTAGTTTTTAGCTATGGTGTCAAAAGGGTTAGTGGATGAAGATGCCTGGGTGGTTGAAGGTTTGGTAGTGACTATGGCAATAGAGACATCCCCCATAAGGTGAAATAGCATGCCATAAAGAGGATCATGAGATGGGGTTGAAACCAGGGCATGATAAGGGGAGGTATTAAGGTAGTGCTAAAGGGAAACTAGGTTATTATCTAAAAAGGTGGAAAATTCCATGTCTCCTTAGGTAAATACCTAAGGAAAAGTAGGGCTTCCCAATGGATGGGGTGAATCTTCTACCTTAGATATGTACTCTATAGATAAGGATGTAGAGGGGGCTATTTGATTTTTCTCTACTAGGTCTCTTCACCACTGGCAAGTGAAAACCATATAATAAAAAGGGGAGAAAAAACAAGAATAATCTCACCACTCAAATAAGAAGAAGACAAGCAAATTATAAAGGCAATCAAGACACACACTATGAAGTATGTTTAAGCCTAGAGGTTATTTTTAATCTTGTTTTTGGCTTATGCCTTAGTTTATGAGTAGTGTGATAGAAGTTGGCTTGTAGATCAGGTATTAGAGAATCAATTTATGGTTGGTTCTAGGTTGTTTAAGTGATCCAAATAATATGTATTGGAATCAATATGTGGCTTGGTATTGGGGCTTACCCCCTCACTTCACGATCCCACATCGATAAGAGTGTTGGGTGATTAGCAAATATATATTGATATCTAGAGTTTATACTCAAATAGAGAGTTGAGTTGGTTCTCCCCTTGGTAATGACCTCTAAGTAGGATTGTCAAGAAAGGGCAAGGTAACTACTAGGTGATGAAATCCTAGTTGGGCCCTGTCTCAAATTGTTTTGATGTTTGATTGATTGTGTGGTTTGGCTAGTGTGTGTAGCAAAAAGTGGTGATACAATGAGATTATTGTGATTTAATTCAAAGTAAACTAATGTTAAAATCAAGTAATATATGACATTGATTTTAAACCCAAGAGAGAATTTATTTTCAATTATGAACATAGATAGAGAGAAAAGCATATAGATGCAAATAAAATGTGAGTAAAGACTCTAGGTCCCACCGAGCATGCCAGAATGTTTCACGTAATTTTTCACTTAAGTTCTAGAGAAAAAGAGAAAAGAAACTTGATATGGGTATGGATTAAAAACCTATTTGGTTGTGCACACATTGAATTAGAATATTGTGAAGAGCTCCTCTTTGGCTTGGGAGGAAGACCTACAGATAAGAAAGCACTAAATCAAACTTGTTTGTTAGACAGATAGTTGGGTGGATTGCCTAGTGATAGCTAGATCCTAGAAGCAAGAGCTTCCTTAGGGGATTTCAATCCACATATTTTAAAAAATCAATTTGATAAATTAGAAATATGGTACTTGCATCAATGATCAAGAGGTACTAAAATTGAATACAAAAAATCTTGTTATAAAAATAGACTAGAAATGATCTAATTAGTGATAGACTAATTAATAATAGTGAAAATGAGTCATTATATGCTTTATAAAATCAAAAGGAGGTCTGTGAGTGGTTAGAAATATAGAAAAGTGGATTTGGTTGGGTGTAGGTGGGTGAAATTAGCTTGCTTATTTTTCTACCATAGGTGACCATGAGCGATTGGGGTGACCATCAGTGATTAAGCCTAATCATCAATGGTTGGGTCTAAACATTGATGGTTGATTATGGAATTATAGGTTTGATCAATAGAAGATGACAAGATTCTAAAGATGAATTTTGAGAGTTAGTAAAGGGCTAGATTGATTACAAAATGGAATAAAAGTATGTGAATATTAACAAATAAGTGCTTGTCTCACCATAAGCTAGTGTGGGTGGTTGGTTGATGTAGTTATCCTATTGGTAAAATCTAGCTTGATGCTGGAAAAGTAATGATACCTAAAATCTTGGTTGAGAGATAATGGTAAGTTGGATCTCAATAAGATGGTTGATAATGATTGACAATGTGGATGGCATTGATTGATGTTATTAACTTGATTAACCTACAAAAGAAACTCCTAAATGCCTAAGTTGACAATTATTACTGATCCATTTGACCTCTCAGGCCTCTTTCTCTTATAGGCATAAAAAATAAGTGGAAGTAAAGTTGTAACTATGTCATCTAAATATAATTTGTGCATCCAAATTCTCTCAATACAAATTAAACAAGGTTATATTTATAAATGGGTTAGTGGAGTTTGCATGCTATTAGATAAAAGGTAGATCCTGACCATCAACAATCAGGGGTTTCCAAGACTGACCGTCGATGGTCACTCTGACCATCAATGGTTAGGTCTATATGAATAGGGTCCTAAAGGTTAGGGTTACCTAGATAGGTACAAATGAGTAAAAATTGGTTGGTTTAGGCTTGATAGGTGTAGGTTGGTCCTGAAAGGGTCTAGGGCTACTTTGACATTTAGAATCATAGGTGTGCAAATTTTTGATGTCCACAAGGGTCATTCTCATGAGACTTGTAGACAATTGTGTAACTTAGCTATGGATTTCCTCCTTATTCCTAATTTTAACCATGATTTCATCATTCATAAATGTTAACAAGCCTATGACCTTGCCTTCAAAGATGATGAAACATAAACTAAAATTCAAGATTTAAACCAGGATAATGCTCATTTGGCCATCTGCAAAGACCCTATTCCAAATCACCAAGATAATAATGATAAGCCTACTTCTACCAATAACATTGATAGTCTTATAGACCCAACTCTTGAAAAAAATGGGATAAACATGAATAATATGTAAAGGGTATTTGCCTTCATTGATTCTCATCCCATGCACACTCACTAATCATCTCATAGTTTTTATGTTATCCAAGATTATTCCCCAACTCAATTAGTGGAGTTGGGGCAAGAAGACCTTATATCTTTAAATGAACCAATTCCAACACTTCCATTAGACAAAACTTCTCGTATAATTTCTAAAACTCCTCCAACATTTTACCCATCACCAATGTTACTTAACCTTATACCATCACTTCTTTAAATTCATCTCAAACCAAACTTGCATTAACTACCCAATCCTTTCAAGATAATCAACCAACTTATTCCCTAATTAAACCTATCACATCCTATCAATACAAAATTTCATGTACTTTTGCTCCTCCTTATAAGTAAATCCTCCAATACTATGCATCTTTTTCTTACAATCCTCTTATGGGTTATGATGAATGTGGTCATATCACATAACTTACTAATCTCCAATCTCAAATCCCATTTCTTAAACTTATGTAAACTTCTCTATATCATCGTAACCATCTTATGAAAATCTTGTTCAAAATGAACATCCCTCATCCTCCCCTAGTAGGATGTGAAGCCACCTTATATGGATCATAAGATAACATTTTAAAATAGTTCAAAGAGATGTTTATACACATTGATGAAATAATGGATACTTCTCTCTCCCTAAAATTCCCCATTGATTTTATGATTCCCAATGATATTTTTCCTTGTGTGGATGATCCTCCCCTCTTTATCATTATCTAAATTGGTGATGATGAGGGTTTAGGTACTTGTGTTACCTCTTTCAATTTCATTAAAACCCTTGCATACTTTGAATGTAATCTTAAGTCCACATGCATAACATGCCAAGGCTATGATTGAAGGTAAAGTACTCCCTTAGGTTGTGTGTGTCCCTATCATCATTCCACTTGTAAATGTTCGAGTGAAGGTTATGATATTCAATTTTTCTCTATCCTATAACATCTTGATTGGAAAGCCATAGACTCATTACATGAGATCCATTACCTCTTTTGCCTACCAATGTGTCAAATTACCTTACAATATATGGGATTCAAGGTGACACTAACCCTTCAAATTTTGAATAATTCTAACACCATGGTGTTTTTAAAATTCCAACCCTTGAATCCTTGCCAAGTGTTCTATTTCATGAATCTCAATAGTTCAAATTCCATATAAACTCTATGTGAGGTTACCATGGTCACCCCAAACTCATTAGTAATATACCACCTAACCTCTTATAATTAGATGACAATGATCCTAATGATATTAATCTCAAGATAAAAACCTCTAATCACTCTCCTAATCTCATTTCTCAGCTTTCACCTTGTTTGAAGTTGCATTCCTATCAACCACCTAGTGATGATATACTTTTATTCTTAACTAAGGCTTGACACTCCATTCAGCATGCCACATCTGATGAAAATTTCATCCCCACATGTATAATTTATCTTCATACACCTAACTATGATGAGGGTTATACAATATATGATTTATTTTTAGGAGGTCTTATTGAGGCTTGAGATGTTGAAATTATTTGTTATCATTCTTCTTTACTTTAGTCTTTCCATATATATTATTACATTCCATACTATATAATTCCTAATTTTATAATTTTTACTTGTAGGGTATAGATGGTGTGCACACCTCCATTTTTTGAATAATCTCATAAGATCATGCTTATGTATCATGCTACAATTGGTCCCTATCACTTCGCTATATTCTAGGACCTCTATATCTGACTTACCCTTGATATGGTTTCTATTATTCTTCAACCTTCTATGCATCTTTCCCCTCCATCAATTGAGCCCAATATAGATCCTATTCCCACTCCCTCTCTAGTCAAGTCTCTTCTTATTTCAAATACTAGTGTTCCTTTAGTTGAGTCTCATCTAATCTCTCCACCAACCCCACCTCCCCTTGGTGATGGTTTACTCCTTTACCATAGCTTGTTCCTTTGCCCACCAAATGGGCTAATCAGCCACACTATGATATTCTTAGAGTTTTGGTCATTGGACTAGAGATTTTCCCTACACCAACCTTCCCTAGCTTTTTTTCCACTCCCTTTGTTAGTACACCTACATAGTCTAATAAAAAGTTTAAAAATTTATTTTGCATCATAGATAATCATTCCTCCATGCATTGTTGAAATCTTTGACAATATATAGACACCTTGAATCCCACTCTTCATAAGCCCAAAGATAAGGTTATACCTTCCCCAAAATTATTATCTAAATATATTCCCAAATATGGAGAGGTATATTATTTGTGGAACCAATGTGACACCCATCACACTAATTATTGTCACATCCTTTAGCATCATCTCAAGGATCACCTAATGACCATTCATTCTCCTACCCTCACCTCACCTCAAAAGGGGGAATATTAGTGGGCTTTGTCATAGATACTAAAGCTTCCATGCACATATTTAAACATAATATACAAATTTTATATTTAGATGTGATTTATATATCATATTAGGACTATTATTTATAGTCTTTAGATAGATTTTGGGGACATTTATAATGCATATGTACTCCATTTACACTCACAAGTGTAACGTATTTTAGATTGATATGAATTGATGATGTATAGATTAGTTTGATGGTATACTCTCCAGATTTTCACATGATTCTACATGACATAATATATTTCACTTTTATAATTAGGCAAGTGACTTATAGGATCCATCCTTCACCTCAAAAGGGGAAACATTAGTGGGATTTATCATAGAGAATAAAGCCTCTATGTACATATTTGAACATAATATAAAAAATTTAGAGTTTATATGTGATTTAGATATCAGATTGGGACTATTATTTATAGTATTTAGATAGATTTTGGGGGCATTTTTAGGGCATATGTACTCCATTTTCACTCTATGACTATAATATTTTAGATTGATATGGATTTAGATACATTTGGAGGCATGTGAAAGGCACATGAACTCCATTCTATATGACAAATTTTAGTTGGACATAATTTTGGTCTATGCATATTATGATAGTTTACAATTGGCACAAATTAAATGGGGCATGATATTGGTTCATGTACATTTACACATTTGTACCCTTTTAATAGTTTCAAGTATTTCAAGGGTTTTCAAGTGTGGACAAAACTTGAATCTATAAGTCCATTTGAAATGGTTTATTCATGATTTTTTAGGTAATATAAATTGAGGTTTAATGATGCTTTAAAAACATGGCATTACCCATAGTGAACTCATTATGTGGTTCTAACTTTATCATCTTAGGGTTAAAATATTGGTGTTGGATTAGTTACATATGGGTAAGGGCTTTTGTCTTCCAATCCATAACCCTTTTGTTAGTAAAATTTTAAAGTGGGGATTGATCACCCTCAATCTCACCATACTCTCCATGTGATTTAGTAAAAAAACACAATTATCCAATGCTTTGACAAAGAATCATCATCTAAGTTACAAGGTAACATAGTTTAATCACATACATGTGTACTCCTTAATTATTATTTCAAGTTTTAAATTTAAAGTATAATTTAGATTTTGAATTTAAATTTATGGACATTTACTACCACATTTTTATTACAAGTTCTACTTGGGTAAACTTTCATATTTGGATCTTTATCCCAAAGACAAAGTTTTTCTTACACTCAAGTATATCTTCATCCTTTGGCTTTAGTATTTTCATTACATTGTAATACTATATTAAAATGATGGAATTTGTATATAGTAAAATATGGTATTTTACACTTAGAAAATTTCAATCTTAACCTACACTTATCATACATGACTTGTGTATCTCCAAACAATTCTCACTCACCATTCCCACACACTTGCATGCTAGTTATGAGCTTGATCCATTTTAAGTTGTTATTAGTCACATATAGAAGCATTCTATTTTTTTCTAAATCAATGAAATATCCTACCAAAAAACTTCTAGAATACCATATCTACCTTTATGTACACTATAAAATAACATCATACTCAGAAAATAATGTTGATGTTGTCATCCTAAGGCTGACATTACAATCCTTTGCCTAACAATAACTATTTTTCAAAATCAAACCTTCTGATAGGTCAGCCCATTCACCTAACATGTTATTGGAATGATAAATTGCCCAAATGAGCTCATATAAATAGAAATAAAGGTCAAGCATATTCACATTTTGGCATTCTCAAGTACCTATCAAGTATATTATTGTACATTGAGCAAATCTACCCTATTATTCCAAAATTACAAATCAAACACTAGGAACAATCATCAACCAAGTCTAAAACACATTAATACAATTCAAGTTCCAACATTATCAAGATTCAATCCATATTTATAAGTGAATTCATATAAGGGGAAGAACTATGTGTGACTTTAATTCATTATTTGAAGTGGTGGATACGTATGTAGTGGTCAACCATTAATGGAGGTGATTGGGGTTAGATCAACCAAATTACACTTCCTTAATTTTTACATGTTTTCATTTTTCATGAGTGGACTAATCTGATTCAGAGTGGAGGAAAAGCTTCCTCTAATTTAATCTACTCAGATTCTATAAAATAATAATAATTGAAGAGTGTAATTCTACTCTATAAAAATAGAACACGCATAAAAACTAATGCAATCATAGGTGGTATAAAAAATATACTTCTCCATTTCTCAAACTATGAGTTCTAGAAAAAAAATGAACAATAGATAATTTCATGAATTTACACTTTTCATATTCATTGCTCCCTCTTCCCAAAAATTAGGGATAAAGTAACTAAAAAATATACTTTACTAAAAATGGTAAATATAAGACCAAAATCTATTATTTTTACTATATAATTCCACTTTAAATTCTATTAAAAACAAAAGGTTTCAATCATTTCCCTTTCATTTAATTTTTATTGTGCATCAACATTGTAAGTCTAATGTCTTAGATCCTCCTAGATCAGCCCCCCTTATTAAGGAATCTCAACTCCTATTGAGTTTTAAAATTAAAGGTGTGGATATATATATATATATATATGAAACCATTTTTCTTGACTTGGTAACTACCCCTTCCATCCCACATAAAAGGTTTCAGTCTTACCCTATCTAGTTTCACTAATATTTTTCTCCAAAATAAAATATACTTCCAATGGATCCTCATGCTCCACCCACATGTCATCAACTATAGTAAATATTAGAGTTTTTCCTCAATCATAATCCAATATAGAAGGCTTTAATATCTTCAAATTATCAACATTTATAATGGAGTACATTTTCATGTAAGGTAGAATGTCAAGTTGAAAGACATTTTCACCTAGTTTATTCAAAATCTAGAAAGGCCCATATTTGATTGCCTTTAAATTTTTACCTTATAATTTTAATCTTTCCTTACTCAAATATATCCATACCATATCCCCTTAATTTAAATTTTAATTGGTTTTGTGTTGATCTTGTTTGTTTTTGCACTTCTACTATTACCTGCTCAATTACCTCTCACTTCTTCATGTACCTTGTGAATTCTCTCCAAAAAATGTTATGATTTTATTACATCATCCTCATCCTTCTTATATCTTTGTTTTGAATTCATTATTAAATTAAAATAAAATGGAATTTTGTGAAAATAGCCTAAGCATACCTCAAAATGGGATTTATGTATAAAACTATGCACAACCTAATTTTAAGCAATCTGCAAGTAAGGTAGAGATTCATCCCAAGTTTTGGGATGCTTAGAATTATATCCTCTAAGAATATATACCATGATTAGATTCAATACTTCAGTCTATCCATTGGTTTATATATGGAAGGTTATGTTCTTATTTAGTCTATTATCCATCATTCCCCATAATGACTTCCAAAAATGGCTCAAAAATATACTATCTCTATTAGAAACAATTGAAGTAGGCAGGCCAAAATTCTCCCAAAATTCTTTAAATAAAAATATTTCTACTTATTCTCCTATAACACTTTTATTACATGGAATGAGTGCCACCATTTTCCAAAGGAATCAACCATCATTAACATATAATCATATCCATTCCAGGTCCTTATCAATTGTCCCAGAAATTCCATGGAAATACATTCCCATGGATGAATAGGTATTGGCAATGAGATGCATAGTCCTAACTTTCTATTAAAGGGATTTGAAGTGTTACACATCACACATCCTTTAATGAAATGGGAATCATCCTTCTACATATTTATCCAATAGATGTATCACCTTGTATTCATTAATGTTTTCTCTAATCCAAAGTGACAAGCTACTTTGAAAGTGTGGGCCTCTCTTATCTAATAGGCTCTATCTGGTTATGAAGGCATACATAATTGATTATGCTTATACAAAAAACCATATTTCCATTAGAATTCAAAAGGCTTACTGTAATTTATCTTTGAAATTTATATCTATAGATATTCATATTGTATATATAACTCTTTATGCTTATAATGGAAAAAAGGTTAAGTATGCATGTTTACAAACATGCTTGACATAACAAAGTGAGGAGGTATAGAAATCATGCCATCAAATTTATTTGTGGAACCCTTATTATACCAAATCACCAAGTTTAATTATTACATGACATTTATTTCATATGTCTAGCCTACTACAACTTCAACTGAATTTACAAAAACTACAAAGGTTTATTATCAGTATGCATAATAACTTGCTTGCCTAGCAAATATGGCCTCTAATATTTAATTTATTGATGTAAATCATACATTTCCTTGTCATAGGTAGGATAGTGTAGTATTTCACCACTGAACATTTTTTAGTGATACATTATTGGTCTTCCATCATGTAATAAAATAACTTCTATGGCATATCCTAATGCATCTACCTCAATATCAAAGGGTCATTGTAAATTTGGGATTGCCAACACATGAATTTAAAAAATGTTCCTTTATAGAAGATGTAAGGAATATTATTGATTCTTGGTCCATTAAAATATTATATAATACTTGGTCAAAGCATGTAGAGGAGCTACAATTTGAGAAAAATGCTTGATAATTTTTCTAACATATTGGTAGGCTCTAAAAAAATTTATTATCTTTATCACTATATTCAACCATGCCAACTTACAATGGTTTAGCTCTTCTTTTGATCAATCCTGAGTTCACCTCTTTCAATCATGAACCCTAGATACACTAGAGACTACTTTCCAAATTCACATTTATTATAATTCAACTTCAATTGTTGTTATTAAAGTACCTTCAACACCTTTTCAATGTTTTGGATTTGTTCTTCAAAAGTATTACTAAAAATAAGAATATCATCTAAACATACAATAATAAAATCATCAATGAAGCATATAATTACTTCATTCATTAACCTCATAAATGTGGTAGGGACATTAAAAATATTGAACAAAATTACCATCCATTTGAACAACACTTAATTGGTCTTGAATGAAATTTTCCATGTGTCTTTCTCCTTCACTTTAACTTGGTGGTATCTTGAATTCAGGTCCAACTTGGTGAAGTAACAAGCATAATATAATTGGTCTAAAAATTCATCTATTATGGCTAAAGGATATCAATTATTCACCATAATTTTTTTAGTGCTCGATAATAAATGCAAAATCTTCACCCTCTATCCTTTGTCATCACCAACACCACTAGAGAACCACATTGTGAAAAACTAAGTTTGATAACCTCCTTATTAAGAAGATCTTAAATCTATCTTTTGATTTCCTCATTCTTCATCACATAATTTATATATAAATTTAGATTCAACAAAAGAGAATCTAAAACTAACTCTATTTCATGCTCAATGACACACTTTGGGGTCATACCCTCTACTTATTTGAACACAAATTTATACTTGCCCTTCAAGTATTCTACTTTTTATTTCTTCACCAGCTGTAGAATTTATGTAAAGGATTCTACTTGATTATCTTTTATATATTTTTTCCTCAGCATCAACATCAAAAAATTTCCATAAACACTTATTAAATGCTTTGTTAAGGTTGTAGATATTAGGGAGATCTTTGCCTAAGGATGAGTAGCATTAATAATGAACTCCTTTCCATCCTTCATGAATATATACTTCCTTTATATTCTATAGTGGATATCATATTTATCATACATATAAGGGATTACAAGCACAACTTGGAAAACATCCAAAGGTACAAATTCTTAGGTCATCTCATCATTAAACTTGTCAAAAAACACAAAATGAAAAATGCACTACTTGGTGATCCTCATTTCATCATATTTGCATATCCAAATGAAAAGATAGGGATTAGGATGTGGGGTAGTTGTAAATCCCAATTAATGCACTATATTTTTATAAATTAGATATTTTTAACTCCTCATATCTATGATGGCCTCCAAAATATTCTTATTAACTTGAATTTTCAAATGGAAGAGTTATTCCCCTACCTCTATTTTTTTCTATTTAACTTGAGGATGGGTCATGAGTACCAGATTATCATTAAACTCATCCATTTACTACAAATATTTGGCTTTAGATAACATTAATTTGAACTTTATTTTTTTACTATCATTTTTTTTTGGTCTTGGACCTTCTTATTCTTCAGATGAAGCTCAGGGTAAAGCTTCCAACATTTATCTCTCACATGGCCACTAAGTTGGCAGTGATCATAATAGTTATTCTCCTAAATTGTAGTTATATACTTCTTCCCAATATCCTTCTTATTATTATAACTCTTTTGTCATTTTTCCTTAATTTTTTGAAATCCACATTTTTCCTCCTACATGTTCCTTTTAAACTTATCTTTGATGGAAATGTCTCTATGGATCAATGTTCTGCACCTTAAACAACTCCATCTCCCACCTGATATACTCATGTAGGCTGCCAATGTATTTCATCAATGTGTCATGGATTTATACCAAGATTCCGAATAAAATGTATTGTTTATAGAAATAAGTGGTGTATTCTTGAGTAGTGAAACCCTTCCATTGGTGCAAATACTCCCATTAAATCCACTATTCCTCTTCATAGCCTAATAGGTAGAATTATTTCTTTATCAAGGCTTTGAATCTATTCCAAGAAATTACAGACACATCTACCCTTTTTACATTTGCATTCCACTATGTAGGGAATGTTTAGACAAATTTAATTGGGTAAAATTTATTTTTTTCTCATCTTTATAGCCATAAATCATGAAATAGGTCTCTAACTAGTTTAACCAGCCATCAAGAGTCTCTACATCTACAGTCCCATCATAATTTGAGATATCTAAATTTGTCTTTAATTTAAATGGGTGTATGGTATTTTATCCTTACCTTCTTGTTTATTCTCTTATTCTTCACCATGATCCCTTGATATTTCATGTGATGGACCACTAGGCTCCCATTATATCTCTTCTTTTTGATGTCAAACCAAAAGTTGTGAGATAAGTTCAATGAGGTTAATGATGGCTTGTTCCATCTTCTAGAAGCACTCCTTTGGACTTACTTCCTCTCCTTAAATTTTAAACATACTTATTCAGGTTATATGGTCAATTTTTAATGGATACACCAAGGGTTTACCTATCTTTCAATGGCTATTGCATGTGGTTACTATTGACCAAATTTTGACCTCAGGTCAAAATTGGTCAACCCTCTATTTTGAAACTTTCATGAGGTTATCATGTGGTATTATCATGCATTATATGGTTATTGGAGAGTTTTCAATGATGTAATGGTGATGTTATGGAGGTGTCAAATTGAGTGGATGAAATTCCTTGATAGTCTAAGTGACAATGACAAAGTGTGCAATGTGTTTGACCTAGTATGCTTGAAGGAGGCTTGGGTGATCTTTAGTTTTGACATGGTTAGAGATGTTTAGGGATGATTATGGATTATTGAGAATGTGAAATGGGTCATATAATAATTTTAATATGAATTGAATGATTTTGTGCATTTATATATTTCATTTGGTTGATCATTGTTTTCATCTAGACATTTTAGGTCTAGTGGTAAAAAATCTGAGTAGGCAATTTGTTGATGCCACTATTACCACATGTGGATGAGGTAGGGGGATTTGTTCATATATTTATGATAAAATTAGTCCCTAATTTATATGTGTAAAGTTCAAATTCATGTGATGAAGTTAAAAAAAAGATCTATAAGTTCAAAGTTGGGATTTTAGGCAGTTTGATAGTGTTTTCCCATACTTAGCCAAATTTTTAATGTGGTAAGAAGAGTCGAGTAAGCATATTGATATAGTCATATTTTACACATGTGAAGGTGTCAAGATAATTTAATCATATGGGTTTGTTTATTTTTGTTATTATTTTATTTTAAATAAAATTTAGGTCTTGTGATGAAGTGCATCAAAATATATGCATGTTCAAAGTTGTCATTTCCAAATAGTTCTTGACATAGTTGGCTCTATGGGAGAAAAATCTGAGTAAGCAAATTAATGGTATTATATCTTACACATACAAAGTTTATAGGATTATATTGATATATGATTGTATTATAATATGTTAAGATATCATATGGTCCAAATTTGAAAACATGCAGGTAATCAAGGTAAAAGATATGATTGTGCAAAGTTGGCCTTCTAGGTAGATAGCAATGGTCCCCATACTTAGTCTATTTTTGCACGATGTTAAATATTAGGACCAAATGGAGATATAATGGCTTGTATGTAATTTTAGAGTGAATATATATGGTGTGAAACTAGTCAAAAAGGTCAAACTTTTCATTGGTTAATGAATTTAAAGATTGAGATCCTTATAAAAGGATCAATAGAGCGTGTTCATTCCAAGTTATCTGGAAGTAACGAGATGAGGATAAGTGCATAATGTTTAACAGTAAAAGTGATTAGAAGGCATGATAAGGTGAAAATTTTCATGATCATAGGGTTTTTAATAAATATTAAATGGTGAGAACTATAAGATAAAGACCTGTTTGATCCATAGAGATAGATGATGCATGTTGAGTCAATATTGCAAGATTGCATGAGATGAGGTTAATTATTTGAGATTTAATGTTTGGTAGTGGCACACAATGGGTTAAAGGTAAAGACTCATAAAATGAGATCAATGGTGCATGATTAATATAAATTAGTGAGGACATGAGATGATATAATAATGTTTGATGTTTAACTGTGACCATTTAAATTCAAATATTTGAATTTAACAAAGGAAAGACCAATGTCTAGTTTTTGAGCCATAACTTTAGATCTATGCATAATTTGATCATGGTGTAAAAAAAAAGTGGTAAAATAATCCAAGATGCATATATAAATATATATTTAAATATTTTAAAGTGTATATATTCAAATATATTGAGGTTCATAGTTGATTATGTTATTCATGTTCATCTTTTAATAACCTGATAAGGATATTTGAGCTCATTTTGATGGAATTTTGATGTATCATGATGAATTAGATATTGGATCATGTTTTATAATCCATAAGGACCATATATTTTCATTATTAAGGTTTAAATAATTATATCCAATATGAACTAATGTTTAGAAAGTGATTGTGTTCGTTCATGGTGACTATGTGCACAAAATGTTGTTTGCATAAATTATGCTTTAGCAAAAGAGTGTTTTGGTAACTATGATAATTTGAGGATGTCAAAGGGGTCATGTGGAATTGGTCCATGTATTTTTAAGTGCTCTTAAATTCCTAATTTTTTGGATAAGTGTCAAAGAGGTGAATGGGTCTTTATAGACCTAAAAGGTGACTTAGGCCTTGTGCTTGAAGGTGACCCATGTAGATGCCTTAAGGGTGAAGGAATGTATTTTGGCTGATAAGTAAATATTTTGGTCTTGATAATTCATGAAGGCTTTATAAATATTGAAATAAAAGTTGATTATTTCTAGACTTTAAAAGAGGAGTGCAAGGCTTGTGTGAGAAGAGTGTTTATTAAAGTGAAGGACAAAGAAGAGTAGGTGTGCCTAGTGGATGGATTGATAAGTAGAGAATATTTTTGACCGTGTTTATGACTTGTAGGTTATATTTTTTATGTCAAAATAGTTCTCTTATAATTTGAGGATATGCAAAGAAGTCTAAGTGTGCATATGAAGATAGTTTAAGTGAGGAAGTAGAGAGATTGTGGCATGCCTTTTTGAGAGGCATGTATGAGATTAAAAGGGAGTTTGTGTAGGGGTTAGATAATTAGAGATACATAATTAGGTGTTAAACACATCAGTTTTAAGGTGGAGGTGTTCACTTCAAAAGATGGTCTAAAGGACTTGATCTTCCTTAAGGGTAGTTGATCCTTTTGAAACATGTGTTTCACTAAAGGCCTTTAGTCAGGAGGAATTGATCAAGGTTTTTGTTCTAAAGGACTTAAATAGTATCTTGTTTTTAATTTATTATAGGGCAAGTAGTCCATGTGTTGCAAGCTTGAGAGAGGGTTTTATTTCCCATGAGGGTTTCCCATAGGAACTATGTGTTGTGTGTTTGATGTTGTGTATATATTTAATGAATGAGCTCTCTTGTCAATGTTGCTTGATCAAGTTGATACATGTTGATTGTCTAATTGTTTTAAAGGACTGGAATTGAAATTAAAATATCTAGACTCAATGATTCACCTCCCATTTATTTTACCTCTAACAATGGTGCCTAAAAGTCTTCATCAAACCTTATAAACATTATTTAAGGTATGTTTGGAGAAGTTAAGGTAATGTCTTATTTTGGTCATATAGTCATATAGACATGTCATGGAGAGATAATTATTTTTAAAGTGGTGTCATAAGTTTTTATGAGTCTCTAAAAGTCATTTTATGTCTTAATCACTTTGTCATAACATTTCATGGTGTTTTGGAGTGATTAAGTTTCATTTATGAACTTTAAAGTAGTGAAAATGAGGAAAAAGGTGATTTTTGGATAACATTAATTTATGTCAAAGATACCCAAGTGAAAAATATATAAAAAATGCCTTAAAATGATCTTATATCAGTTACATAGTTTCCACACCTATCATCAAGTCAGATAAAGGTTAGAATCTTTAGTTTTAATGTCAAAGAGAGGAGTTAAGAGACTTGTATGGACTTATTGAAGTCATTTGTAGGTAAAATTTTTTTAAGAGGTGTCCCTTGAGATTCCATAAGTAAAAAATAATCATGGAAATAAGTTTCAAATATCAAAGTTTCCAAAATATCTCTCTCCCCCTTCCATCACTCCATTCACAAGCTCATAAAGGCCAATTTCAACTGCATAGTACAGGTTCTACAGGTGGAGTTGGGGGATAATATTTTATCTATATTTTTTTACCCATATGGGATTAAATTTTTTTTTATTGGTAATTTTATTGAGTTCCTTATATTTAAGAATAATCGCTAAGGAGCTAGACTACTTTTTGAGGCTCAAATTCTCACAAATTGAGTTTTATGCAATTCCAATACAAGTGTGAATTATTTGGATAAATTAAAACAATTGGAATGAGTTATAAAAGGTATTTAAATGTATTATACACATTCATTCACCATGTTGTCATGTGGGGGAGGTCATTTGGCAAGAAAAGTTGCTCTTGTTCATAGTTTATAAGTGATTGTCGATATTTATGTGTTTCAGGGTTCTCCAAATGGTATAATGAATCTAAGTGTTCCTTAATTGTCTTATATTATCATCACAATCCATTAATATCCCTATAATAAACTAAAAATTATGTACTAGTCTCAAAAGAGTCACACCTTCATTCACCTTTTGTATTATGCTCTAGTGTGCCTACATAATAGAATGAATTGATTGGGTCTAAATATGTATTTACAAAGAGATTGAGAGTTATTACCTCTTTATGAATGTGTTAATTTAATTAAGTCATGATATTTTATCCCTAATAGTTATGTTCACACTTTTTAAATGGTTCTACATAGGGTTATAGACCTACAGGTCTATAAACCTATAAGTTTGTAACTTCAAGATGGTGTCAATGTTTAAATTTGTATACCTAAGCATGAAATAATTTTGATGGTTTCAAGTTGAAAAAAAATTCATAGGAAAATTAATGTTTCTAAGACATTTTAATTCAAAGAGAGTTGATGACAAAATAAAGAAGCCTAAGACACACCTACAGGACTATGTAGGGAGATAATGAAGGCAAAAGTGGTATCATGCCTTGAAAACACTCTATAGAGCTGGTAGTGAAATGAGAGGAGACATATAATGAATTATTAATTTTCAAATTGTCAATGACCTATTTAAATAAGATCATAATCTATAGACTTGACACTCTAATCACCAAATGGCCATTTGTAGTTGTACACATGCAGTCAAGAGAAAGAGGGTAAAAATAAGGAGAACAAGGTTAAAAGTGATAAAAAAGGTGAATTTAACCTTGTATAAAATGATAATGATACCTAAAATATGTATGGATACTGTGGGTATCATAATGAAATTGAGAAAGTCCAAACTCAAACTACATGCTCAAATAATCACCTACAATAACCTATTAAAGAGTTTGTCTTGAACAATGATGATTTAGAATGTAAAAAGAGTTTAAAGGCATTAAGGTAATTATTAAAATATTAATATCATGATATGAGTTTTAAAAGTTTTAATGTTGAAAATAGGGCTCCTAAAATACCAAGATTTTAGAGCAACCCCAAGTGCATACACACAATTAAATGGTCACTTGTAAATCTATTTAAGTGACTGAAGGTTTTTAAAATGTTGAAAATGTGGTTGAGAATATTTATTTTATAATTATAAATAAATTTATTATGTAATTAAGACCAAATAAACTTAAAAGGATCAAATAAAATAATCAAATGAGACAAGCTAGTGAAACCTTGCATACACAATCATGGGCCAACAAGGTTATTTGTCTCACAATGGACTTTGCTTGAAGAAAAAAGAGGTTAAAGACCTATGAGAGGTTGATAAATAGAAAAAAATGGAGGATATTTTCATTAAGCAATAGGATCTCTTTTGTCTATAAGACCTAATAAGATAGAACATTAGAACCCCTTACATAACCAATGCATGATACATGTCTACATTTTGAGAAATTTGTGCATGTTTAAGAGGATTAAAGGCCTAAGAGGGGTTTTAGAGTAATATAGTTGAATATTATTGATATGGGTATGACATGATTCCATGATATCCCTCAAACTCAAGTAAGAAATGAGATAAACATTAAAACCCTACATATTCAACTAGTCATATAATTATAACATAGTCCTACCTAAGTCTAAGAAGGAACTTTATTACTTAAAAGTTCTTAAGGTCTACATGAGGTCTAAGAGGATGATTCCATAATGAGGATACAACTCTAAGTATCCATTAAACTTAATAATAATGACAATATCTTGACAAACTCTACACCAGGCTTAATTACACACACATGTCTAAATGCATATACAAGCCTATTTGGGTTGTTAGATGAAATATGGATTGTTTAAGTGAGTTTAGAAATATATATACCCTTAATATATGGTGAGAATAATTTTCAAACATTTCATGAAGACCTATATTCCTGACATTAGGGGAGAAGAGAGAATACAATCAGCTAGGGTATTCTATGTAAAATGGCTTAAGAACCCTAGGCTTGAATAAAGAGAGTGTAGGGGACATAATAGAGATTTTAAGGGTTGGAGAAACATGTTAAAAATTCATTAAAATTGTCATTGACCTTCTTGAAGTGTTTAGAGGCATATTCAAACTCAAAATATGCACCTACAGGCTTCAATCCTTCCTAGACCTCATATAATGCCTACTTGCAGCCCAAAAGGATATCTTCCTTTGATTGGTAAGTAAAAATATGTTGCATGAGAAATTTGGATCATATGTGAAGTTATATACCTTATCATACTTTCAATTTATTTAATTGGTTGGTGGATTAATGCCTTGAGCTATATGAACAATCGTTAAGACCTTGAGGCACTTTCAGGATGTCTAAATAGGCCATAATTACCTAATGAAATAAAAATGGATTTATATGAATTTATATGGATTTGATTAAATATCAAATGAACTTAATAATTTATAATATTCCCATTATCATCACCCCATGCCACTATATTGTACTTATAGGTACATAACTATTAAAAATAGGCCAAAAATACTATTTTTAGCTACTTGGGAGGTTTGTACAAGGTGTAATAAATGAAAAATTGACATGGATAATGAGTAATAAATAATATAACTAAAGAACATGTTTATTTTATTTTTTTCATGTGTGGGAATCCTATAGAGTCAATTTTTAGTCTCTAGGCAGGGAGGCCTAATTGAGACCTAGTTAGGAGAGATAAACAAAATAAAATTACACTTCCACTTACTCTCAAGAAATGAAATTGAACATGAATATGTAACTAAATGCTAGGTCCTATGATATTAATTTATTTTATTATTATCATCTATACAAATATATACACAAGGAGGTTTGCATGATTTTAGGATTATAAGGAATGAAGCCAATTTGGAGTATTTCATGTAGAATGAGTTCTTGGGGCTAGTTTAAGAATTTAAAATGTATTTTTTCAAGTATGGTATGATTTTAATATACCATCCATTAATATTTTATGAGGTGAAGAAGATTAATTCATGTTTTGACACTTGTATGAAAGATTGGCTTAAGGAGATGAAGAGTCCTTTAGACACCTACCAAGAGAATGAAGTGATGTGTCAAAGAGAACCTAAAAGGGTAAGTTAAGAGGTATTAGGAGTGTATAAAAGGTGTAATATAACCTGATATGACCATAAATAAGGCAATTTGTCATTAAATAATCCAAAGCAAAGGGTAATTTTGGAGAGATAGTCAGGGTGTCAAGTATTCTAACTCTTATTCCACTTGGAGTAAGGTAACATATTAAATAGAGATACACATGGTTTTTAGGACATCTTAAGGTAGTTTCATAACTCTTCTCTTGTTTTTAACTCATGATACATGTGTCACGTCCCTCTCTCCTATGCCTTTCTCTTCATCTCTCTCACTTTCTCTATATATTAAAAATTAATTGGATAAGTTTGTATCTTCCACCTGGGTATGGAAAATCCTTACCCATTTGTATCCTTTTATTAATGAATAATAACATTTTTTAACTTATCCATAGACTAGTTTCAATGTGCATGTTTAACTAGATGATCTTGCTAAGTGATAGATTCACTTCCTTGACATGTTATCCTTATTATCATTCATATTCAGTTTGAAATTATTTTTGCAAGTTTCTTGAAGTGTCAAAATTAAGTGTGTATTATTTTAGTTAGGTTTATTTCATTAGTTTCATGTCTTGACCTCTTGACTAGTCCCCCTAGCTCAAGCTTGATTCACAAACTTCCATGAGAAATACTAATGTAGAGAGGCAGATTTGGATTAGTGTCATGTAAAAGCTAGGATCCTATTTGAAGTGTAATTGTATTTTTTTAGTAGTGATCATTTCATATTTGTTGCATCACCTCCATTAGGGTAGGTTTCTCTCCCTTTTCCTAATAATTTTTAGAGTAGTGTTTGAGCCTAAGTGATTCATTAAGGGGAGCTAGCCCTTTAACCTAGAGATTCATCTCTCCAATAGGTTACCCACAACCTTGAGGTGTTTCCATGTTACATCAAATTTTTAAGGCTTGAACTACATTCCAAAGGGTGAAAATTTGATGCATAATAGTTACCATAAACTAGGTACTCATGCTCTGATACAAACCTAATCTGAATATGAGAGGAGAAAAAGCTTCCTCTAATCTAATCTACTCAAATTATATAAAATAATAAAAATTAAAGAGTGTAATTCTACACTATAAGAATAAAACATGCATAGGTAGTAATGCAATTATAGGTGGTAGAAAAAAATAGACTTCTCCCTTTCTCAAACTATGAGTTCTACAAAAAATGAATGACCCATAATAGCATGAATTTACACTTTTCATATTCATTGCTCCCTCTTCCCAAAAATTAGGGATAGAGTAGCTAAAAAAATGACTTTCCTAAAAATGGTAAAAATAGGACCAAAATCTATTATTTTTCCTTTCTAGTGCCAATTTAAATTTTATAAAAAATTAAAGGTTTCAACCATTTCCCTTTCATCTAGTTCCGATCACACTTCAACATTATAAGTCCAATGTCTTAGATCCTCTTGGATTGGGTCTCAAAGAGAAATAAGTTGATTTATAGAGTAATAGATGCATTCAAGGGTCAATGATCACACATATAAATACTTATTAGGCATACACATTATACTATACAATCCTAGATAAATAAATCTACCTAAGATAGTAACATCAACCTCAGTCATTACTGTCAACATTTTTTCCCCATGCCTAATGGTACCAACCCTACATGCATAGAAAAAAATTTCTAGATATAAATGAATCATGGGCCTAATTCTATTATGTTTCCATTGTCACAACATAGTCATAATCAATAAATTAAATAACAAAGTTAAATATCTTGATCTCCTTAGTACTTTCCATAAATATTAAATTACATTATCAAATAACTCTAGATCAGTTACATTTAGATTTATGCCTAATTTACATATGTTGAAATATGAATTAATTATTAAATTTTAGCCTTTTTTGATTCACACTATTCTAAAAATAGGTTAAATATCAACATAGTTATGTTTATTGTGAATGGAGTTTTGAGCAAGTATTTTGAACCGCCTTTTCCATAGATGTGAAGATGCAACTACATGAAATTCACCTAAGACATTCATTTGGTACAAGAGGGTAATGCAAATGAATTAATATATTTAAATTTTATCAATAGATATGGCAAGGGTTTGTTTTAAATTGAATTATACTATAGATAATTGATACTTGATTATTTATATCTCTTATTCCTCTAATATTCCTTTATTATATGTTATTTTCAAATTACATGGGATTAATTTGTATAAATAGGATGATTTAGGACATAATTAACACTTAGGCCAACTCAATAAATAATAATAAGTGATAATAAAGTAATAGGGAGTGAAAAAAATGGTCAAGGGACCCCAAAAATGATGAAGAACCATATTGATAGGACCACCATTCTTGTGCCAAGAAAAACTATAGTACAAGGTTCAAGTAGCAACATAGGGATGTGTGAAATTAGGCTTAGGGTTGAAAACCAATAGGTTTAGATTTGTATTAGAATCATTTAAAGGTATTAAAAAATGATAAGTATCATAGATTAGGAGAAGTCCTAAAAATAAGTAATCATACATAAATTTGGCAAACATGACAACTCAGGGGGAAATATAACAAAAATGTTTTGGTACCAAATTTAAGTGTCTATAGTTCTAAGGCTTTTTAGACTGAAAACCTAAAAATTATTTTAATATAGAATATGACTAAAATTACCACAAAAAATAAAGATATATTTAAACCATACAATTGATTATTTCAAATTTTTGGCGACTCTAACAAGCTACTACAGTTATTGAAAATTTAACTTTCTAGATCTAAAGCTATCTGAGATACTTTGATAATAGATGATGAAATAAGTATAAAAGGGAGTATGGAATCCAAAATGTTTCATAAATTTTTTTGATCCTTTTTTTTATAATATGTGGAGTTTATATAGGTATTAGTATTTTTTTGGTCACTCCCATGAGGTTCTTTATGAATCTAATAGTTTTTTTGTGGTTTCTATACATATTTTCTAATGCCTTTGGCCTATAATATTATCTATCCTTTTATTTGACCATTTATTTAAATAATAATTAATAAGTAATATAGTAGTGAAAACAACTAAGTAAGCTACTCTAAAAAACAAGCCAATTAATGAATTTATATTTCACTAAACTTCTAAAAAGAAATACTAAATCTAAGCATATACCAAATATAGACAGTATAACATTCAATATTATGATAATACCAATATGAATGGAGAAAGTATACTTAGATTATACACTAATTCATAGGTAAAATTAAGTGATGTAGGTGTAAAAATAAAATGCATGAGGATTCTAATTCAATTGTCAGATTTTAAAAATTATATTTCTATCAACACAAATAATTGCATCAATGCTACTATCTATGCTTCAATGCATCCATCCTATATGGAATATTAACTATTAATTAAAACTTCCACCTAGGTATTTCTAGGTTTTCTATCACCTTTCAAATTATGTGTTTAGAACATGCACATAGGCTTTCAATACTAGGATATAATGCAAACCCTAGATCTTCTTCTTAGGTCTTGTCACATTTCCAAAAATGAGTTAGTGGCTCACAAAGTTGAGATAACCTCAATGACCCATCTATTAATGAGTTTTTCTTATATATCTAATAATATAAAGAGGGACTCATAAATATTTAGTTATCCCCTTGGCTTATGTGTTAATAATGGAGTATAATGATATATGCAGGTGCATGTTGTGATCTAACTTTTTACTTGAAAAATACTACCCATAGGCCATTCCTTGAATACCTCATGCCTATAATAAAATTATTATTATGATAGATATAAAAATAGGGAATAATATGGTAGTATAACTCAATTGTGAAATTGATTGAATGAGATTTAATAGGTGCTTTCTTGGTATTTTCTAGATGAATAATGAATTAGATTTAACTTCTATTTATACCACTTATTTTGAAAAGTTCTTAATGGAAGGGTTAATGAAACATAATAGGCAAACCTATACATTTCAAAATATTTTCCAATTTGAGTGTTAATAAGGCATGGAAACTTGCATTAGAGAATGGACTATAACAACAATGTTATTGTCTAATTCTGAATGTAACTATCTAGGAACAAAGAAGGTTGTTGGATCTCTAATATATAGTGAAGGATATATGTCAAAAGTTAAGCATACTATGGGCTATAGGTGATTTAGATAATTACAATAATATTTTTGTAATATAATATAAACATTTTATCCCAATTGAATATGATCCTATCGGCTACTAGTAAGATCAAGAACTAAAGGGTAGAACCTTGAATGATAGTTATCAAGTGTATAAGACTAGTTTAAGATATAAAACTAGATTTAAGCATCTACACCTTTTTTTGTAAGAGTATCCTTTGTTTTAAAATTCATTTTTACATAATTAATTTATAATTTTCATCCATATTAGGACTTAATTACTTCATAAATTTATTTAAATTTAGTCACACAATAATACTTGTAGAAGTTCAATTCTCTCTATCACAACTTTCATACACTAAGACCTAGGTTTACTTTATAGGGTTCACAAAATAGACACATTTTTTATACTTAGGACTTGAATTCACTTTATAAAAATTATTTATGGCTAATTTCATAGATAAACCTATGCCTATATTTAATTTATAAAGTTCATTCTTCAGAACTACATGGCCACTTTAGTATACTTTAGGTTTGCTTTACTTTTTAAATATTTAGTAATGTAGCCACTTTTTATATATACATGGAAGCTTTATATTCAATTTTATAGACTTTACCCAAGACTTAAGTCGTGATAAATAAATTAATATATCTAAAAAATATAATAGGTATGTATAAGGCCAAGAGAATAGTCTATGAGTTTGTGACTTTATGGCTAATAGAAATTTGTTGCATGTCTTACTCTTAATGGTGGTTTGCCATAGTTTCAAAATATCTTTTACGTATTCAATATACCATAAGTGTATTGAGTTATGTCTAATGATTTATTTTGAAATTATTGGTCACTACAAGGGTCTTATACAAAATAGGTATTTGGTTTGAGGTCGGGCATAAGAAAATTTAGTGAATTAGAAAATTTTTGGTCATGTATCTCAAGAGAAGGTGAACTGAAATGAAAATATGAATGGGTCCATGTGGTGGATCTCCAAAGCTAAAGTGAATAAATTTATTATATGATATGTGACCAACTAATGGTTACCAATTGGGGTAATAATATACTAAGTAGGAATATAAAGGTGAGGGGAACTTCATGAATCTAACCCAATCAATGAAGGCCACATGTCTCACTGTGATTGGCCACATGCTGTGAAATAAATAATAAAGGATGAAAAATTCAATAATTTTGTGGTACATGTCTAATAAAATGCTAACATGTGGAGTAATCATGTACTATGAATAATAAATCAAACCAAATTGAGTCTTGAAAAATCTATGGTCTATAGCCAACTAGAGGTCACCATGTGTTTAATCAGTGGTCCATTCAAGGGATGTCACATGGATCACTTGGGTATCACAATATTAAAGTGAATAATAAAAATAAGAGAGGTACATGATTATGTTATCTATGACCTATGAGATCTTGTTGCATGTTACCAAACAAAAGTGGTCACATGTCATTCTATGTAAAGTATAGTAAGGGGTCATAAGACAAAGGTAAAGTTGAAGATCTATAAATGCATATGGTGTTTCATCCTACCATGAGGCTGTAGTGGATCCAAATGGAGATGAAATATAATATACAATATAATAATGTGGATTTATCCACATACCCATAAACTTCATGGGATAAAATTGAATGATTGGAGGACTATATGAGCCCTTTATGACCAATTAGTGATTTCAGCATGGATTAATTAGTAAACACCATGTGGACACTAAAATACAAAAGGGTGAAGATAGATTGGAAAAGTGTGAATAAAATGGACTTAATAATTCCACAAATCCACACAATGGAAATGATAAAGGGGGATCCATGAATTTTATGGTACATGGTCAATGGGAAGCAACCCCATGTTTTATTTAGTATATGCCACATAGATCAATCAACAAGTGCTACATGGACATGACAAGGAATAAAGAGGTGGGTCCCATAATAAGACATGTCATAAGGTATCTTACCATAATTTTGATATGTAAATTATGAAGTGGAAGTGTCATTAAAAAAAATGATAATATTAAGTGGAAATGTAATAATTCAATGCACCAAGATGATCAAAGACTTATGGAAGCCAAGGGAGAACTCTGTGAACCTATGGCTAGTTATAAAAGGCCATGTGTTACAATTTAGTTTGGAATGTTAAATAAAAATTAAATAAATATTTTTAATTCCATGATTGTGAGGCCATGGGATTATTCCATATGGGTGGCCAAGTTACACTGATCATAGGGACCTTAATTTGACTAGCATCTCCATGTCAATTGCTTGTCATATAGCCATAATGAACAATTTAGAACATAAATATAGGGGACTAGTTTCTAGATCATAACTTGAATTATCAAATTGATTTTGAGATTGGGAGGTATCATTAAAAAGGACTAGTTTTTATATCATAATGAGAGATATAAGGTTGTCTTAAGTCTAATGGTAATTTCAGTGATTTATAAAACTTGTTCACAATTGAAGTCTTGGTCTTTTTACTTTTAATGGTGATCATCTGAATTAAGATGGAAATTAGAAGCACAAAAAATTAGAGGTGATTCCAAGTGTTACAAATTTCCCCATGGATAAATATTGGGTGATCATTTCCCTCTCTCTCCTATGAGATTAATGGTTGATTCCTAGGGATTGAATTGGTATCTCATTCCATGTGTCACTATAGAGGCTCACCCTTGCACATTTTCTTGATATCACACTAAAAAAATGAGCTTAAGGGTATTATATTTAGTCTCATTATTGATCTTTTTTATTATTTCAAGCTTCAATATGCATCACAAAAGGATTTTTCTTTGGTTAATTTTGATTTTAATCTAATTTCATGAGATTAAAATTAATTAAATATTTAGTGGGCTTGAGATATTCTACCACTTTTCACCTAATTCCCCATGGACAAACTCAAGTAATTTATGTTTGAGAAAAGATGAAAAGTGATTGGTTGAAGTTATAATTCACCCTAATGTAAACACATGTCCTCTCATATTCCATTGATGAATAATTCTCTATTATTTGGTGTATATGTGATAGTTCAATTACACACACACACACACACACACACACACACACACACACACACACACACACACACACACACACACACACACACACACATGTAATTGAACTGTCACATATACACCAAATTACATGATGATGGAGATATTTTAAAGTATGCAAAGTTAAAATGTCTTAGAGAATAATTTAATAAAAATGAATATAAATAATGTATTTAATTAATTATGGTTAATACCTCCTCTCCATTCGGCCATGGATTATTTTTATAATTCAAATGGATATTCCAAAAAAATACAATAGTTTACATAATTATTGTTAGATATTTCATAATTCAAAAAATTAACAAAAAAGCCTAGATTAAAATATTTTTAGTCATCAAAATAGAGAATCGTAGAGTAATTAGAAATAAAATAATGACAACATTAGTTTAAATAAGTATTTAAATTACAATTATTCTACCAAATGGCATAAGGATTTTTATAGTTACACTAAACAAAAAGATTACACATCAACCCTCTTAGTTTCACAACCAAGTGACTATTGATAAATTCAACTAATTTCAAAACTTTGCTCAGTCTTATACAAATGCATCACTCTTTGAATTATGTGATAATTATAATAATATAGAAAAAAATTAGATAGATTCAAACCTTAGGAATAGAATTTCATTCCATATCCAAAATATCCAAATGAAGGAAACCTTCATGTATTTATAATTTTCCCTCCACACAATATCATTATAGAGAATTATTCATCAATGGAATATGAGAGGACATGTGTTTACATTAGGGTGAATTATAACTTCAACCAATCACTTTTAATCTTTTCTCAAACATAAATATATACATACATACACACACACTTAAAATTATGAACACCAATCCTGAAAGATTTAAATAGAATCATTCACTCATATCCATTGTATTCTTTGTCTTAATTCTGATTAGCATTGGTTATGTTGTTAGTGACAATAAAATTTGACAAGATAACCATAGTGGCCATGTATATCATCTAGATTCATGTTCCTTGAATCTTAATAAGTGTGACATTTACATTATATACTATATTAGGGGTTCATCCCTTGGTTTAGTAGATTCAGAAGAGTAATTAATAAATCACATGTTATATTTTTGGGTCAAGTTGTGCTTATTTTTTGAGGATAAGTTATAGATACCTACTATAATATAATTTTTGTTGGTTGTCTTATTTTATGAAGGATATTTGAGGGTGCCAATATGGGAGACAACAAGGAGACTACAAGGTGGGAAAATATTAAGGATTAATATAACATATGTAATCCAATAAAGCTATATGGTGATTTGATAACCACATGATCCCTTATCAGTAAGTCTCTTTTTGACATATGTTATCCTATCACTTTCATAATTTTATTTTCCATTCCTCATACTACACCTCATAAATACCCACACCCAAAAAACTTATCAGTACATATGTCAAATATCAATAATATAAAATAATAATCATTCATCATGATCCTTTAAATAAATAAAGATAATATAATTAGTTTAAAGGTATGACAATAAACACATTTAAAAATAATTTTAGATACAATTAAATTAACAAATGTCTCAATTAAAATAATATTATATATGTATCATGATGTAAGTAAAATAAACAACACATAGTCAATAAAATCCAAATTACCATGTCACTCTATGAGTTACATAGTTTTATTTTTTCAAATATTTAATTAAACATCAATTTGTCTCAAAATATGGGATTTTATGTTTGCATAAATACCTCTCATAGTTATCAACTTACCTATCTTTGTAGGTCATCGACACTTTTAGTAAGGTTTAATGTATTGTTAGATAATGAGACATGTGATATATTACTTGGACACCCATGGATAAATAAAAATAAAATGATCCCATCTACATCACACAAATGTCTTAAGTTTGTTCATGATAATAAACTCAATACCATTCTTGACACACTTATGAGTTACCTATACAAAAAAAATAACAACATAAGGTATTACTCAAATTTATTATAAAACAACAAATAATACAACCTCAATTCACATATTTTATATATGCACCTCCTATAATTATGGTCCCTATAGTTCTCACATCTATAATTAAAACTCATAGAATTAAAGTTCCTACAATTATAGCTCTTAGAGTTACAATTGTTATAGTTACACCATGTAGAGTTACAATTCCTACTTATCCATGTCACAAGATTGTGTTATCACAACCTTTTGTGTATGTTCATGATAAAAACCTTGTAATGATTCTAACTATACAATGAAAAATTTGAGCTAATACATGTACTTGTTAAGAGTCAAAGTTGTTCTTTTATCTAATTTCCATGACAAATTTCTTAGTGATAATGATTCAATTTACCATACAATTTGTGATTATATTTTTTATACTTCTAGTGACACAAATGAATACCCATGTTCATGGTTCTTGATTTGTAGATGTTTATACAATATTATTTGGTCAACATCACTAGAATATATCATGAGTTTAAATGTTATAATCTATTGTATATAGCTTATTTTTATTATTTATTCTATATGTCATACCTTTCATGTGCCTTCCTCACTTGAGATTTATTTTTTACTCATGTTTTTTCTTGGTTTTCCATTTATGTTCTTGCCTTGGTTTGAATTTACATTCTTATAGCCCCTATGTCTATGTTTTTTGGTTTTTTGTTGTGGCCCTTGGCCTTTTAATTATTGATACCATTCCTAAAACTAGTTTGGAATTACCAATGATGAAAACACACACACACACACACACACACACACACACACACACACACACACACACACACGTATGTATGTATTTATATATGTATATATAGGTATATATATATACATATATGTATATATATATATGTATACATATACATATATGTATATGTATATATATATATGTATATATATATATATATATGTATGTATGTATGTATATATATATATATATATACATACATACATACATACATACATACATATATATATATATATGTATGTATGTATGTATATGTATGTATATATATATACACATACATGTGTATATATATATATATATACATATATGCATATATAGATATAGATGTATACATGCATGCATAAATACATATATACATACATACACACACACACACACACACACACACACACACATACATACACATATACTTATACATATAAATATACATTTACATATACATATAGAGAATTTTACCATATCATGCATTGATTTATAAGAGAAGTTGTAAGTTATTAAGAATCCTATTCTTATTTCTTCTTCTAATTTTTACCCTTTAGCTTGCTTCCTTGTGTCTTCTTTTTAACATTAATTTATATTTTTAAATCATTTTATTAATCTCTCCTTACTAATTCTTAATTACATCCTTGGATTCTTTCATGCTTAGTCTATTATTTTAGAAAGTATTAAAATTTTAGACACTAATATTTGGTATTAGACACTTGACAATGTCAAATTTGACCAATGTTTAACATACTTGACTTATTCATGTGTACATGACTCTTTTTCACATTATTCCTTAGCCATTCATCCATATATGGGATTTAACTTTCAAAATTTCCATTACTATTACACAAGATTGTTGTGACCCACACACACCATTTATTTTTGAGAAACGGAGACCCCTAAGATCCCTTATGAAATATTGAAATAATTGAGATAAGTTAGTGAAAACTATTATTTATGGTTATTTTATAAATTTTTGGAGTAAATAATAAATTTTAATAAACTCTTAGCCCCTGTTTGGTATTTTTGAACTCATGTTAAAGTATTTTTAAAATTATTTCATTATTTTAAAGTTCTTTGTTGAGTTTATTAAAATAATTAGCTCTATTTTTTATATGGTCTTGAATGATTTATACTTAGTTTTTTTTGAGAGAATAATTTATTTTGGTTCAATTGGTGTGAACTATGTAGGTTTATATAGAAAAATCCCTCGCATGTTGATGTATTGCCATATCTTGCAATGGGGAACTTTTACTTTTTTCTTGAATTTTTTCACAGAGATTTTTGGCTAAATTAACTCTTTTTGTGAATGTATTTTTAGGTCTTGAAGTCCCACATTTAATAAAAATATTTATAATTTGAGAGCTCAAATCCAATCAAAACCTCCCACTTATCTAGTTACTATACTCCCATGATTCACCATACTCTATTAATACATAAAAGTTAGTATATATGAATGGTATGACATGGGAGTCCTTATTTAATTATAATGAGCCATGTATAACCAAAAATACACTCACACTCATATGATGCACAAAGGATAGTTAAAAATTAAAATAATTTCATGGTATGGAAACTCTAGATGAATTAGATTTGGCCACATTTCCTTACTATACTATTGAAATATGTAAGTATATTATGTAAAATTAGAGGTATGATGTAGGATTTGAACCAATAAAAATTGGCCACATGTCACTTACCATACTCTTGTATATCCATTTTCAAGACTATGCACATGTCGAGGCCATACACTAAGTACCTTATAAGTTACATGTGGATCATTCCTGTCAACTTCAGGACCCATGTCATCAACCAAAATATAGGTAACAAATAAATCTCACTATCTTGAATGTTATGGTAGATAATGTGGAATTTTATTAGCATGCTTATGGTGATAAATAATAAATCTAACAACCCTCCATGGACTATATTATCCACATGATACTGACACATGTATAGGAAAAATGACACCATAAACCATTAAAAATTAATTATATCTTTAATAATTAAAATATGGTAAGGTAGATAATTCAAATGGGAACATCAAATTAGAGTTAATATGCACACTTGAATATCTAATTTACATCACACTTAGATACTATTTTATAAAATTTTAAAAGACTCCCAATAAAATTTTAGACCTCGAGGTCTTAAAAATAGAGACCAAAAGAATAAATTGTGAAATTTGATAGCTAAAGATTTTTAATTACCAATCAAGGTGATTTATTACTTGTAATTTGGCATAAATATATTAGTATTAATATCTACCATGGCTACAAATCCTTCAACCTTTGGGCATGTTAAATAATATAGAGACATGATATTTGTGTTTAGGATAGTGAGATATAAGCACTACAACAATGTATTCAAGGAGTTATAATAAATACATAAGGTCTCAAACAACACTGGTTCTACTTAATATGAAATAAAATTATTAGAGGGATTACTATCTATAAAATAATCAAGCCTCCATAAGACAACTATGAAGCTAAAGGTATTTCCTTATGGGGATTTATTTTACAATTTATTCATACATTATGCTTGTATGAATGACTTAATTTAATCTTCTAATAGAAAGTATATAATTGATTTGATCTCAGGTTTGGCCTTCAAGAAGTATTACCACCCACCCTAACCCTGCATCTCATATAATAGATACATTTTCATGCAATGGATGGATACCTATGATGTTATGGAGACCTTGAAGAACTTGGAAGAAGATTCAAATTAATGGGGTCAATTGTGAACATATTGACTCCTATACTATTAAAACATTAAGGAAAGGTGTTAAGGTAGGAATGATACTATTGAATAGAATATTTGGGTCCATTGACATATTACACATCAATAAATTTTGGTTGCCCCTATAGAGTCTAATTATTGATGAGAAATATATTGTAGCACTAGGAGGCATCATCACCTTCAATTTGGCCTAACAATCACTGAGGGAGAGAAAAAGAAGAAAAAATTATATGATGTCCTATTTATTAGATGCCTACTATGCTTTTATCTCCTTCCAAAATCCTTAATTTCCTCAATAGACACCATTTGATCCTATAATACATCTTTTTTTTTCAAAACTATATATTCATCAATTTAGAGCACACATCAATGATATCTACAATCACTTCTACCCTCCCTTATATCTAACTATAAAGAAGATGCCTAGGTTGTCATAATAAATGAAGGCATCAATCATAACCATTGGGACAAACTTGTATAATTAGGATTTCAAAGTGATCAAGGTTGAGGGGGTTCACATAGCTCCTCTCAAGTTACCCTATTATGTGCTAGATAAGCTGATAGAGTAAGAAATTATGTACCAATAAGTTCAAGGTATTATAAGACACTAAAATATTAAGATACATGATCCCTACCCTATTTTACCTCTCAAAACTGGCCATAAAAAATACAAATTCTTCCCTACTGCATAGGTCATGTCAACCCATAGGCCATCCTACACTATTTTTTAGTACCATGAGAACATGCAATGGGATCCTCAGGGAATATTTGAAAGGAATGTATATGCACTAAGTAAAAATATCAACATTACTTATATCCATGAGGTTCAAAGTGATAATAGGTTCTATTTGAACCCAAATGATGACAATAAGGTGATACCAAACTAAAGGTTTCCAAGTAATCGGAGCCTCGAGAGCATGCATGGAAAATTCTAGAGGAGAGGCTCAATGAACACCTACCATTGGATGACACACCAAGGACTAATAAAAGAATGAAGTACATCCTCTTGTGAGTTTTCCCTTAGACTAATCCATATTCTTTGTTATGTGTTATAATTTATTCCTACATGAGGACTATTCAAGTAAGGGGACTAATGCCTACATGCCTTATTTACATTAAAAGTGACATTGAATATAAAAGAAATACATTTACCATATCCACCCATGTCATTTGAGCCATAAAATACTACTTCCTTTTTTCCCACCTCATATGTGTTTGCCACTCTAATTAGGCATATGCCTAGTTTGATTTCAATAGACACCCTTGCATATTAAAAATCTCATGCATCATCTAGTTACCCTGATTCTACCCCTCTACTAGTATCTATTGATAATCTTCATGGATACCTAAGGACATCTAGTTTTACATAAATATATACAAGGCATGCCATAGTGTCACTTGCTACTCAAAGTATTCAAGTTACAAGTATCACTACCTAAATTACCAGCCAAGTTCCTAGATCCATTCCAATCACTCAAACTATATGTATAATTCCCACACAACCTAATAAACTTGTGATAACAATCCTTACATTTGATCTCTTCACACTCACTATTATAACTCAAACTACTTCTATTATTGGTCATTTCCATCAGTAGATTAAAAAGACACCAAGTATGGTTGCTACAATGACCTAATATCCATACATTTTAGGCTCCCTAGGTTCTATTATTATTAGGCCTATCTCTTCTTTGAGAGTGATGACTATCATCCCAAGATTTGTTGGTCTCTCCATCTATATGATGTAAGATCAAGTCTATGCATATATGACCCATTTTAAAACTATACCAATTTTTCAAATCATAATGGTCTCCCCTATATACACATAATCTTTTCAAACTTTTATTGATTACTAACACTTTGTATCTTACAGGAACCTATCGAGTCTCAATCTCTCTGAGTCCATGCCTTAAGGGGTGCATCAAAAAGGGCTGGGTAGACCATTGGTGCTTCATAATATTGTTGTCCATTTTTACACTTTCCACCTACACACTTATCTCCTAAAAACCATTAATCCTAAGTTTATTCTTCTTAGTCTTACCTATTCTAGTATTTTCCTCTTTCCATCCCTCCTTTTATTTCCATAACACCCTTTTGGATATTCATATATACTAGGTTGACTAGGTTGACCTAGTATAATTTAGGCATATTTTTCACTTTCTTAACTTGTTAGCCTTTCAACTAACCTAGCTCAGACCTAGTGAATTGTCCCTAAAAACACACTAGGTCGACTGGGGTGAGCTTATAAAATTTATGTTTTTATGAGGATTTAGGGTAAGATTTGCTTATATATACAATTTAATTTCCAACCATTTCATAAGAAAAGAATTAATAGTGAATAAGTGCAAGTGAACATCTACTTATTGACCATTCTACTTGAGGAATGAATCTTAGGGTTCTATACTTTCTTTAGAGATACAAATCTTGTCTTGTGGAGAAGTATTTTAGATGCTTAGATAGGTTATGTAGCCTAGATATAATTTATCTTGGTTATCCTTACATACCATAACAATCTCTTGTGAATCACCTTGGCCAAGGGAGAGATTGAGGCTCAGTGGATTCATCTTCAAAGGTAAGTATTCCTAAATTTATTTCTCCTTTGTAAGAGTAGATAGAGTGTGCATTTGTATTCTTCTCCCATGTATTAGGATTACATATACATTGATCTGAGTATATGTCTTCTAATACATGTTTAGTTTAGTTGTTTTATTTTTTCTAACCCCAACTTTGTGCCAAAAGCTTTGGTATGCACTAGATTAGATTTACTTTTTATAAAAATAAGTGAAATGATTTAAACCTTAGGAATCCATTAGGGTTGTTGTGAAATTATGTTAGACTGTAGGCTTTGGAACCCTTCTTATCATGGTATGTTGTAACAATTGATCCCTTAATTGGGTCTAATAGATCCCCATATTGGTCATGCTCCCACTTAATAAGTGTATCCACAATCGGAAATGTAGGTATGCTCTATCTTCTCTGAGCTAGGATTGATTTAAAGACATGATGTATTTCTAATTGCATACATTATAGTGAACCTAACATGAAACTAACCCTTGTAATATTTATTTCACTTTGATTCATTCTTTTGATGATCACGTTTATCATATATTTTGACATATTGGATTTATTCTATTGACCCAAATATTTTTAACTATGTGCGGGTTTTTAAGAATAGTCAATTAGATCAACCTAGTCAACCTAGTATAGGTTTTCAACCTTTTAGACATCCAATTTAGCCTACCAGGTTAACCCAATCGACCCCTTATAGTTTCAACACTTTGTATCAAGTTCCTGCATAGCTTGATCAATCATGTTGACCTAGTTTATAGGTTTCTCAAACATACTTCAAGGTTATTCATCAAAATATTCCTTCATTACATATTTGATCCATTAAGATTCCTTTATACCTCTATGTTTATTTATTTTTCTATCTTTCATTTCACATTTTGTAGTCTTCAAAACTACCTTTGCATAGTCAACTAGATTGACACTACCAACCCAGTTCTCTGTGTTGTCTAAAATAAATACGTTGACCGTACTGACCCTATACATTTTTGGACCTCACTTATGTAGTAGATGTTAACCCTATCAATTTTATTATGTATTGTTTACATATAGTGTCAGCACTATACCTTGTTTCAAATTTGGAATTAACCTCATATCTATTAGTAATTAGCTCACACATTTCTTTTCATATTTCTTGCATGTTTAGAATAGCTCACATAGTTTAATTAGGGGATTTTTAATCAATCACTTAGTTTCACTATTTATATTTTATTCACACATGACCAAATCACAAAAACATAAAAAATATCTATAACATTTTATCTACCCTAGGCCAACCTACTTGGATTTCATCACCAAGGGGGAAGTTGACTTGATGCTCTGGTCAAGTATAAAGCATGGTTAATGGTATATTATGGCTAAGCACCCAACACCCTTATTTCTATGGCATGTGAATTGAGGGGGTAGGCCCAAATACCAATCTTGTATCATTACCACTACAATCCCTTTCAACCCAAACTACTTGAAACCATCTTTAGATTGTTATTTAGTACCTTGCTTACAACCAACTCCCCATCACATTAAAAATCATATCTTCATAATATAATTAACAATCAAGTTGAAAAATTAGTTAGATTTAATTTTCAAGTTGACTTATTTCTATTTGATCAATTATGTGTGCAAAAACTTGCATTAGCTAGCATTAGTGCAAGGTTTTTCTTTGTGTGCCTCAATTAGATTGGCTAGCATTGATCTAATTGACTATTTGTTTCCTTTCAACACTTACTTATTTACATTACTTAAAAAATTATCTTATTCATAATTTTATATCAACTTTCTCATATTCCTTATTTGCATTCTCTACGCCATTATGAATCTAATTTTTTTATGGTTTACAAAATGGATGAGTAGAAACAAAGATATAGGCAAAATAAGGAATATGCTTATTTTTAGCCTTTGTTCACTATATAGGATCAACCCTGTACTCTCTATAGACATTTTTCAAAAAAATTCCACTATACAAGATCAACCCAATCAACCCTATACTATTTATAGACCTTTTTTAGTCTCTATTTATTATACAAATAAACCTAGTCGACCTTGTATTATTTATAGACCCTTTTCAGACCCTATTTTCTATACAAGATTGACCCAGTCAACTTTGCACTATTTTATATAATTTTTTGCTCCCCTTATGTGGTTATCTAATCTTGTTTCATCATTATGACATCTTCCCAGCCTTCTCTTAGTCCAGAACATTGCATAATTAAGGATTTAGATAATAGCTTCACTTATTTCACTACATTATATGAAACTATCCAATTTCTTCCTTCCCCTTCTCATAAACCAAAACCACTCACTACAAAATGTAATTTATTTGAGTTCATTCATCCTAATCCTCCACTCAATACCAATTTTGGGAATCCTCCACTTACAAATAATCCTCCTCCCACCAACACTAACAATCCTTTTCCTATCAACACTAATACCCCTCCTAGAAACACAAATTTACCTATTGATAAAACTCAACATCTTGCCCAAGTCATAAAACAAATGAAAATCATGTAAACAACCTATCAATCTCAAATGATGAACATGCAACAAAATTTATTAAACATGACTAGTTAACCACCTTAACGTATCATGTTTCAACCAAATCCAAATTATATCCCCCCTCCTCTTAGAAATGCTAATGGGAACATCATCCCTCCACCTCCAATGAATAACAAATTGTTTCAACATCTTCAAAATTTTCATTTATCCCCATTAATTGCATCCATATATATTGGAAACATTTCTCCAAATATCACATATAATGGGACTAAGGACCCTACTATCTTTCTCAAGTCTTTTAGTAATATCTATAAGGAATGGGTCCAAACTAATACCTTTTCTACCATCAAGATCTTTTCCAAAAAAATTTATGGGTGAAGCACTTAAATGGTACAAATAACTTCCTAAAGATTCCATCTCACAATTAGAGGATTTAGTCAATGCTCTAGTGAAGGAATTTCAACATGATGACCTTCCTAAAAACTACCTTAGCCATTTCGTCAATACCAAGTAACTTCCTAATGAATCTACTCATACTTTCATCAAATGATGAAAGTCTCTTGCTCATAAAGTTTTCCATAACATGAATGATGATAGTCTTTTAAAACTATTTGTCACTTCTCTTAAACCTCCTCTTCAATACAAAGTTCACATCTTTCACCTCAAACTTTAGAAGAAGCCTTAGACCAAGAAAAAAGACAAGACTTTTGTATGAATTAATTTGAAACACCTAAGAAAACTACTAAAGAATATTTACAATAATTTTCTCATAACATTGACTCATCCAAGCCTCCCCAACATCAAAATGGAGCATCCAATTCAACCAATTTTAACCCAATCCACCCACCCTTGAGTCTATAACAATTTAAGAATAAATTACCACCCTCTAAACCCATGATATTTAATCCTTCCAAAACTCCTCCTAAATGGTACAATATAGATAAATTTTGTTGGTGGCATACTAATATAGGTCATTCTAATTATTTTTGTCTTGATCTTCACCAATTTATTATTTTTTCCTTGTTTGGCCCATATTTCAATGTTGATACTATCATAAAACAACATTATTAAGATTATCTTCAAACTTCTCAAAATCAATCTCAAGAACCACAATCACATCAACATCAACTACCTAATGATCAAAACAAATCATCCCATACCTATACCTCATCTACTAATTTTGTTAAAACCATAATTGATCCTTCTTCCTACACCAATAAGAAAAGGATAGCTAACATGAAAAACTTTAAACATATTATGGCATCCATTAAACCTCAACCTCTCAAGACACATGAACCAAAAGAGTACCTAGTTTAATTTCCTATTCCAAATAATATCATCCATGGTCCTCCTTTACCTCCTTTATCTCCTCATACCTCTCCTACACATCATATGTCACATTTAGTATCCTTAAAATCTACCAAACCAACATATATACCTATCTCCAAAAATACTTTCCAACCCAATGAAAATCATTTTAATGGTTCAATGTTACCTCACTCCAACTCACATGTTGGGGCATATTGCGATGCCCATACATATGTCCCTTTATAATTTATGGCATCTTGTGATGCCCATCCCTACATTCAATCACCCTTTAGGGAATCTTATGATTCCCACTCTTACTATACAATGCATAATACCAAACACATCCAGCTTCAAGAAACCTTTTGAGACTTATAGACTTGTATTTTACATGCTCATCTTTGATATATATGTTAACATAGATCTTACTTATTATTTTGGTCTCATATTTCTTTATTTTTATGCATTTTCTATCTTTTAATTTCATTTTACTAGCATCATTATCTACCTTTACATTATTTGGTTTTATTACACATCACATTTGGAATTTTCTTTCATTTTTGTCCTCATATATCTCTTTCATTTTTATATTTTTATGTCACTTTTTTCCTTATTTGCTTTATGATCGTTTTTGCTTCTTTCTTTAGCATGTACCTCTTGATGTACCATAGTATTATTTCTCTTTTGAAATTTGTAATTTGGCACCATTGTGGGTTTTTATTTTATGAGTTTCAGTATAATAATGTGGATAGGACCTACCCTTATAAAATTACCATCTTGTCATTCCATTTCTAGAAAATGCTTTTGATATTTGTTTTTAGCTTTTTTTGATAGATGGAATTTGCATAACAATATATGTTAGCATGTTTTCCTCCATTTCCCTAATTCTTATGATAATAAATCACACTATATTGTCATTTCATCCCTCTTTTCCCTTTATCACATTTTTTGTGATTTGAATTAATTCAAATTATTCTGTGTGCCACTCCTCTTAATTTCCCTTTCCTTTCATCTCCACATTGGATAAAATAAGGTCAAAGTCAAGGTAGCACTTTTATTTTACATAGATTTATGAGACTCTTATACCCCATGCTCTTTGAAGTTATCTCTTAGCAATCTTGTCTCAAGTATTGAATTGAAAGTCATCTTTAGCACCCGTGCTTGGTTTTCCAAATCCATATGGAGGAGGAATAGAAAAATACATCAATAAATTTAAAATCCAAATCATTTGAAAAAAAGGCAATGATTTCTAAAATGTAACATAAAAATCTCAAAATTCAAATTCACACAAAATATGTGATTACAAGCACATCTCCTATCTCTAATCGAAGCTAAAAAATCCACAGTTGTCCTCACATAGAGCCAAGGTCCTTTGGGGTGTATTAGGCTAGTAGATTGGAATAGGGGAATCTAAAGAAATATATGGTACTACTTAATTTCTCATGTAATTACCCAATCTTTTTAGTAGACTGATGACTCTATAAAGGGTCCTAAGGAATGGGGAACACATCATGAGGAGGATGGTCCATTTTAATTTTCGTGCATTTATCCTTCATGGGATGATCTATATACTATATTTGTTGACCTATGACTTGTGTGGCTAAGATAATCTCTTTAGAGTCCTTAATGTTGATAGTCCTCTTATTTTGACAAACCTAATTTGAGTGTCTTGACTTCGATAAAGAGTTTTTCTACCTTGGTTTTTCTTTGATTCTCCCCTCAACCCATTTCATTTTCCCCCTTGATTGACAAATTGTGATTCCAATTATATTTTCCCTCTTCTTTAAATTCCTTCTTCTTCACCTCTTAAAAACATGCTACCATTACTTTGTTTCAATTTTATCTATCCTTAGATAAAAATGTGTTTGAGTAACTATGGATCACTCTTTTCTTTCATTTTCCATTATTGTACTACCCTTCTATTTTGGAAAGCTGAGTTTTCACCCTTTTTCCATTATTACATATATGCCTTCTTCATGTTTCATCTTCAATTATATTTCATTTCCTTTATTTCATGTTTTCCTTTTTGCCTATCTTACATGAGCTTACATTTCACTTTCTTAAATATCTTTGTTCAAGTTTTCTTATATGGATATTTAATTTATCATTCATGTTTTACAAAATTCCCAATGTGATTTAGTATGTTTTACATTCTTTTTTTCCATTTATGATTTACATTCTTTCCAATATCATTTATTTCTTATCATTTGTCATTTATTTTCCATCATTTGTAATTAATTTTCCAATCATTTTCCATTATTTTGTCATTTATTTTCCTTCAATATTCTAAAATCCTTACTTTACCAATCCTAAATTACCAATTATCTTCTTTGTCATTCCTAACTACCTTATACCCATATTTCAAAAAAATTGATTTTTGGCTATTTTTTGCACTAACTTCTATATGTTCATCTAGTGTTCTCTACATTGAACACCTTCACATTTATTATAGTCTACTTCTTTATCTATGGCAATAAGATAAGTTAAAGGTATGTATTTTTCAATTCAATTATTTCATTTATTTTATTTGATACTTACTACACTTTACTTAGCATCAACATTATGCGTTATCATGTTTTATCTTGAAGCACCATCCCATGTTGCACTTATGTGAAACGTGATGAGATTAGAATGGGGTATATGTATACACATAATATTTTCAAACTTTTATTGATTACTGATATTTTTTAACTTGTAGGAACCTATCAAGTCTCAATTTCTCTAAGTGCATGCCTTAAGGGGTATATTGAGAAAGGGGTGGGAAGACCATCGACGCTTCATAAGATTGTTGTCCCTTTTGCCACTTTCCATCTACACACTCATATCCTTAAAACCATTAACCCTAAGATTATTCTTCTCAATCTTACCTATTCTAGTCTTTTCTTCTTTCCATCCCTCCTTTCCTTAACACCCTTTTAGACAGTTGGTTGTACTAGGTTGACCTAGTATAGTTTATGGTAATTTTCACTTTCTTAGCTTGTTAGCCTTTCATTTGACCTAGCTCAAACCTAGTGAATTATCCTTAAAAACACACTAGGTTGACTAGGTTGACCCTATAAATATAATGTTTTTGAGAGGATTTAGGGTAATATCCACCTATATATATAAGTTCATTTCTCACCATTTCATAAGAGAAGAATTAATAGTGAATAAATGTGAGTGAACATCTACTTATTGACTAATCTACTTGAGGAATAAAGCTTAGGGTTCCATACTTTATTTAGAGATATAGATCTTATCTTATAGACAAGTCTTTTAGATGCTTAGATATGTTATGTAGCCTAGAGATGATTTATCTTGGTTATCTTTGCATACCACAACAATATCTTATGAATTACCTTGGCCAAGGAGAGATCAATGCTTGATGGGTTCATCTTCAAAGGTAAGTATTCATAACTTTATTTCTCATTTGTAAGACTAGATAGATAATGCATTTATATTATTCTCCCATGTATTAGTATTTTGTATATATTAACATGAGTATATGTCTTCTAATACATGTTTAGTTTAGTTATTTTATTTTTTCTAACCCCCATTTTTTGCCACAAGCTTTGGTGTGTACTAGATTAGATTTAATTTCTTTTTATTAGAATAAGTGAAATGATTTAAACCTTAGGAATCCATTAGGTTTGTTTTGTGATTGTGTTAAATGGTAGGCTTTAGAACCCTTATTATCATGATATGTTGTGACAAGTGATCCCCTAATCAAGTCTATGGATCCCCATATTGTTCATGCTCCTGCTTAACAAGTGTATCCCCAATTAGAAGTGTAGGTATGCCTTATCTTCTCTGAGCTAGGATTGATTTATAGACATGATTTATTTTTAATTGTATACATCCCCCATCTCTTTCCCTTAATCCTCCCCATTTTTTTACTTCATCCTCCAAATCCACTTAACTTACTCCCACACCCATTGCCATCTCTTTTCTTTCATCCTCATAGGCTGCACCTTCCACTATTACTTCAAGAACATAAGGGCCAATCCAAGGAGAGAACTGGATAGATGTTATTCAAGTAGAAAAAATGCATAGACATAAAATGGTCTATATGGATGACCTATACATACAACTCAAATTTGTAAATATTATTGTAAAATTGAAGACCGTCATGACCTCTAGATTTAAATGAGAGGGAAACCCAATTGTATGGTAGATAAAATAATAATTATTCTCATTGATTAGAAAGAGAATAAATAATAGAGGAGAAAAAATTATTGAGGACATTATCTCAGTGCTGAAGGCCACAAATGAGTTGAAAAAAATCTAGTAGAAGATATGAGAATCCAAGTTAGGATGTTTGATTCATAAGTTAGAGATACTTCCCTAAAGATCTAAGTGGAAAAGTTAAGGATGTTATATCAACATTGCTTCATGTCTTGATGGAGATTATTGAAGCCTTATCCGAGGGTTTTTTTTACCAAAAGTCATAGGCATATCTAGATCAAATAATTTAAATGGAAAAAAAAATTGAGAAGTATGGTTGTAGTCATCAAGAAGGGAATATTACCTCACTTGATGGAGATGTCATTGTTTGATCTTAATTTATATCAAACATTCATTGTGAGAATGAAAAATTACTTGGAGGAGTGGCTAAATAACATGGATACCATCATTGGAAGATAACAAGGATAAAATTCTAGCCTATTTTAAAAAGGTTAGTATAACAATGTTATTTACATAAGATTGTGTAATCATCATAATTGATGAATTTAGGGTGCACCTCAGTATATTAAAGGCAACATTCAAAATAAAGGTTATGAAGGCTAATAATTAGGGAGCTCAATTAGTTGTCAATCTAGCTACCTAAGACACCAAGGGCACCAATAAGGTTAGTGTAGTTAAAGGTAATTTGAAGACCTTGTAGGAAAACCATGTCAATATTTTGACATATTTGGAGGTGTTATGTTATGACCGACTTGTCAACATTCCCAAGATGTAACATGATGCTAGTCTAATTTCCAAATCCTTGGAAAAACATGAGAGTTAAAAATGGTTAGGTGGTGGTGCTTCATAGTGATTTATAATAGAATGGAGAGAATTTGATGTTGAAGTGGTCCCTAATAGAGATTCATCATGATTTTGCCCTTTTATTCACACTTCCTTGTAAAAAATTCTCTCTTATGTACATATTGATCATTATAACAAACTCTACCATTATGGTTATGAGTGGAATCTTGTTTTCTTGAATGATGGGTCTTGACCCATGTTTTATAAGAGCATATTTATAAATCTTGTAAATTTTTTAGGGGAGGGAATTTTTAATGAAATGAAAAGATAACTTCAAAATTATTTTTGGAGAATGCTCATTAGTTTTCTTTGTTTTTTAGCTTCCTCAATTCTCAACACTGATATGGTAGACACTAAATGACTTCATGACTATGGTATGTATTATGATTTTTTATGTGGGTTTAGTCATGCTAAGTGAAGTAACCTAATATATTTGTTCCATTGGATGAGTTAAAACTAACTATTATAGATGAATGTGTTGTGCTAATAATTATTCTATGATGATTTATTTGACAAAGTAAATGTTATATATATTATATCCATAATAAGCCCCTTCCTTAGACTCTTTTCCTTGTTTATTTTAGTTTGAGCCTAAGTTTAACCATGTAGATATAGGGAAACCATAGTCTCATTTTGAAGTAATTCATGCAATTATTAGTGTTTTAAAAAATTCAAAGAACCTTCTTCTCTACCATACCCTTCCCTCTCTTTTACATTTATTTTATTTGACATTCACATAACACTTATTTATCACTATGAATATCCATCCTCGGTAATAATGGTAAAAATTTAAGTATAAGTGGAGTATAGACATAGAAGTGGTCCCTATATATAGTAACATCTACATCACTCACATAAATATTTAAAGAATACCATGTAGGAGAGTAAAATACTATAACTCATGCCTTATTTTACTTCTAGTAATCATAAAATGAGAGGGATTTATCCCATACTCCTTGAGGTGTGAATACAATAGACATAGACAAAGATTTATTTAGTCTTTAACTAAATAGATTAATATCATTCTTAGATTTTGACTTGAACTTAGATCATTATTCTTATTATCTAGATAGGTCTACACCTTGTTAGACAGTGCCACACTATGGATCTATCCACATGCCTTTAAATTGTCATTTTCTAACATTTAAATTTTCCATATGGGTTATCCTATACATTTTGCATGTTAGTTCAGAGGAAATAACCCAAAGATTCATCTATATAAAAATATCAAGCCTAAGCCTATATATATAGAACTTATCTATCTACCATTAGAAATAAATCTATACATTGAGAAGAACTAGTTTAAAGTTTCCAAATTTTAAAACCCTCAAAGGAGCAAGCCTTGAGATAAGTATAAAATACCACCATAAATATAAATCATAGGCTATCAAGTGTTTAAATACATACATAATATTTCACTACATGCTGATACTACATTGATTTCAGACACTTATCTAGGTGGGAAAGCTATGTTCAGTTATATGTAGGTAACACTTATCCATAGGGGTGGATGGGGTTATCTAAACCATCCCTTTCACCCTTTTTATATGTTTACTATAATTTCATCTTATAATACAAAGAGCTAGGGTTTCAAAGTAAAGATAAAGAAAATAGAATTGTTCATGTTAGATCATAGGTATTTAAATATATAAGAAGCACTAGTAGACATAGGCACAGTGAGAAAAATAATCACATAATCAATGTTGTCAACATAAATGATTTCAAAATGTAATAGATGGTTTTGTACTTTTAGAAGCATCTAAGAAATGTGGACTTATCCTAGTAGGTGTAGGTATTCTATTTTTAAATTTGAGAATTCATATACCCATTTTTTTTTATGAGTGTAACCTATCATAGACCTGCAGATTACCCAATTCTTTTAGTATTTTAACACATAGTAAGTTACAATAAATTAGTAAACCTTTACCAGTTACACTAATACTTGTATGTAAATTTAATAACTAATGCAATTTGAATTTTATATAGTTTTATCCTACTAGGTACACTTAAGCCAAAAATACATAAAATATATTGGTGAACTTGTTCCTTATCATAAGCATAACAAACCTTAGATTCCTTAGGGTTTCCTTCTTCCTTCTTTGGGTTTAAAATTTCCTTAAATAACTTTTATTTTTAGACTTAATTTATGATTTCCCCTATCAAATCATGGCTATAATGGATATCCATATTGTATATTCTTTTATTTAATATATGATAGGTTTAATTACATGTTTTTTTCATATAATCAATAATAATTTTAATAACCATAGATAAATAGGGTCAAATAGATTTTCAATCATTCTAAGGCTAAAACTAAGCATGAAGAATATTTAGATTGCATTAGTACTCTAAGTGTACCTTATTTTGTCTTTCCTTAAGTTTGTGATAACTACCATCCATCCCAAGAGGTCTATGATATCACTATTCCAAAATTAATGGTGATCCATCATATGATACAAAGTGGAGGTCATGTTGATGCCTGAATATGTATCACAGCTGCCCAAAGTATTCATGAATACTTCTCATTTTAGAATTCTAAGAATTTAGCTCATGAGTTATAAGTTATGATAATCCTATTATCTATTGATGAAATAAAGGCAAAACAAGAGGACTGTTTCATAATATTTATAATGTTTGGTGGTTGGGAGCCACCATGGCAAAATAGTCAATCTATGTCAAATATGAAGTATTCTATGTTAAGAATGGTGAATTACGATAAAAATATAATCTAAAGACTAATCTAATATGTATATTTACAATGACTAGAGTGATCTAGTTTTAAAAGATGAAAAAGGAAAAGTAAGGCATAGAATAAAACTTGTTGATTTTCATTCCAAACATCATGACAAAGTTTAAATATCATCTAGGCATGCACTTAACCAATGTATGACATGAAGTATCATAAGCTCAAATCCTATCACACATCAGGAAAAAAGCTAAGGGTGGTATGAAATAATGTAAATAAGAACCTAGTTCACTTTAAAAATTCACCCCTACAAGTACACAACATTATCCCAAATGTAAGAAGAGTAAGAAAATGAAATTAACTTAAACACTTTAAATCAACCTAGCATTGGCACAAGTCAATAGCTATACATTCAAATGTACACACTAGGAATTCATAAGAACCATTCAAATCTATAAGTCATAACAAGTGAGAGAGAAGCCAAGATCACAAAAGACACAAGCAAACTTGGACAAACTTTACAGAATTCCTTACTTAAATTAATTGCTCAAAAGTTATAATTAGATTCTGGCTTTAAGAACTACCCCCATTTTCACAATTAACAATGATCCTTTTGTAGGATGAAAGGAATCATGTTGGTCAGTCATATCTAATTACAAAATTACAAGTGTTAGGATAGTTGTCCTTTCTAAAAGTGTTCTAGAATACACTAGACTTTCCCCAATGGACTGATCTATAGGCAATGTGTTTTACAAGCTACACATACCTTTACAAATATAATATTCTATTTTCAAAATGTATAATTCTTATCTACAAGAAGAATATTATTAATTCAATTAATCTTTGGGACCCTTTTACTATTGAAGTCCCATATTATGGTTGTATGGTCTTCATTTCCCTCTGATGTTGTCTTGTCTCTCTAGTAGGATACTTATTTTGTAATGTTAATCTTTAATTAGCTCAAGGTCAACAATTGGTTTCATGAAGATCCCTTTAATTTGAATTTCTAAGATCTTGTGATCTTTGTCTACCCTTCTTAATGTTTTTTGATGTTTATGGCTTTACTTGATCTTTTCTTCAGCCTTTATCTTCCCTTGACCTTGGTTCTCCTATTTGAAATGAGAATTCCTATGATTGAATTGACTAATTAGGGTTTTGATTTTTTATTCAATACCTTGAATAAATTCTTGACTTGATAGATTAAGGCTTTACATTGACCAACTTGGCTTGCAGCCATTGTGCTTCATTTATTCACTACTTCTTACCTAGTTCTGATTGATTTTAAGGAATTCAACAAGTCAATTATGATATCCTTGTATAGCTTGAGTCTATCTTCTTGATTTGATATGATGATAGTATCTTTTAAATTTATTTTATTTCAATATTTCATTGATCATTATAGCATAATCTCTTTGTAGATATGTTCTCCTTTTGTGATGGGTTGTTAGTTCTCAATGGCTCAAAATGAGCTCGACCAATTATTGTCCCTTATGACATAAAACTATGCATCTTTAAAAATCCTCTCTTCTATATTTGAAGTCAGATAGAGCTCCATATCCTTCCTTTAAACACCCTTTCAAGATATCATGGCTATGGATTTATTTAAATTACTACTAGTGATATGTAGTTTAATTTTGGATCAAATTACCCTTACATAGATGATAATTCAAATTATTTGTCTTGATTATGGTGAATATAAGGCTAAACCAGGGCTTTTGTATGTACTTAGGGCCTAGTTTTTTATAGTTATCTAATGTTGGAAGCTACCTAAACTTGCATGAGCTTCATTACTTAGATCCAATTAGACTATGTGCTTATGCCCTTGTATTTATTAATACTACATTCTCTTCCACTTGGCACATTATAATGATGCAACTTTGATGTGGCATCACCATGGAATCCATGTGGAATTTTACTCACTCATATTTAAAAAAATGATTGTTACCTTTTAAAATTTTCTTTCTTGATTTTACACCATTGAATCATATTTATATGGATCAATGCAGACCTTTGATCTCAATCTAAGAACTTGAACACCATTGTCTACTCACTACATTCCCTATAATTATGACAATTTTCACTTTTGTATTTACCTTGACCTTTCAACATTTTCTACACACATTAATCTCAATTTCATAAATCAAATGTGTTTCATTAGATCATCCTAATTAATTGTACCTCCTACTCTATGGACTATTGATATGAATGTGTATTCTGAAATTTATACCATTGATATCTAGAAGATGCTCAGAATTTAATGTGTCCCACAACTATGCCACTTGTCACTTCTACATTCACCTCAACTTTTCAATGTTCATATTACACCATTGGATCATCCTCATTCAAGAAAATGTGATCCTTTGGATTATGATCCTTAAGGTCAATTGCCATTGGCTAATGAGTGTTCTTTAGCTATGATTATGGCACTTGTCACCTTCTAACTTGTCTTAGGGCTCCATTAAAGCTTTAAATCGATACACACTATTAGATCAATCTATCCTGAGTAAATACATGCCATTGATCTCATAAAGATGCTTGAGTTTTAACTTAGGATCAGGATCTTAAATTTTCAACTTTAATCCTATACCATTTATCTTGTTTATTTAGGAAAACATGGATTATTGATCCTATAAATAAAAATGATGTTTAAATCAGTGCTTGGGGAATACAAAATTTAAGATAAATTCTTAGACTAATGTTTTTATTCATATTACTAAATATGAATAAATTTTTTGGTTAAACTCTTAAGCTAAGTTTGAAACATAATAAAATGGGACCTCAAAAATAACCAAATAACATATAGTCTTAGGACAAGGCCTTTAATCTAAGTATATATACATAATAAAAGGTCTTGATGGTTAGCTAGACTATGTGGAAATAAAAGGGACCAAGGGGGATTGGGAAAATAAAGAGACCAAACATTAAAAAAAATAGATTAAGGTTTGGTCATGTTAATAAACATGATGAAACCTTAGGATAAAAATAGAATTAATTACATGGCATAATAAAAGGGACCCCTTGTTTAGTTATACCATGATAAGATAAAATGGAACAAAAGGGGGCTTAGGACATGAAGAACTTAGGATAAAGATTTTAGACTAAGGTCTTGGTTATGTTAATAAACATAACTAGGACCTTAGTATAAAATATAAATTAAGAAAAATTAAAGTGTTCCCATGAAAAATTGTCCCACCAAATTTGAATTTAATTCAAAGGGCATGAGTTAGGGTTTTAAGCTAACTAGACATTAATTCAACTTGATTACAACAGACCAAAGGCTAGTAAAAGATCAAATCATTATTAAATCATAAAACTTAGACATTTATCATTATAAATAGACTCCATTGGATTTTTAACCTAAAACATAAATATAAAATGTTAAAAACTTTAGGCAACATTAAATTAGAATTATGAAAAAATATGCCAACTAGACTATGGTGTGGATGATATTCAAATAAAGATTATGGAAAAACTTGTTAATGACATTCTGATGGTACTCTGATTGTACTCTGATTAGATGAATTTTAAAAATTAGGGTACAAATTTGCACAATTTAGGACAAGGGTCCCTATTTATTAAAAGTGGGGGTATGTTGACCTCAACAAATGGCAAATTTTTGGGGAAACATAGCAATATGTTAGAATTGAGAGACTTTAGTTTAGACTAATAATTAAGCTACTTATTCCATTTAATCAGGCACCATTATGAAGATTAGTTCATGGTTAAAACAAATCTTACACATGCATAATTAGGATCAAACATCAATATATATCCATGTTGTGTGTGTGTTTTGATTCCACTTATTGATTGATATAGGATTAAGAGAATAACTTCCAGGTTCATGACTTTGACCATTAACATTAACTTTTAGCATGCTTGGATATTAATTAAGAACCATGATTTAGCTCAAGTAAGGCTTGGGAATTAATTTACTACCATATAGGCATCTATATCCATGATATAGATGCCTTTGGCTCCATTCAAGGCCTTGCTCTACTACCAGTTAGGCATCCATAGCCTCAATAGAGATTACCAAAATCACCTTTGCCTCGAAAGCTCTTGAATTTTTTAATAAGGTTCTTATTTTTTATATTTTTAAAGTCATTTTGAATTTTTAGTAGAGGTTGGGAACTAGGTTAGCCAAGTTTTAGGATTTGGCCAAGTGTTTGATCTTCGAACAATCATCCTTGGTTATAAAATTTGTTCCAGGAAATTAATTTTTTAAAAGTGCAAGCATGACTATATCCCAATAATCCAAGCTTTCACTCTACATGTGAAATATATATTAAAACCAAGATTAGATCATAACAATGTTCAAAATCCTAGGGGACAATTATCCTAACCATCAATCTTTACTAGTTTCTCTAAACTATAACATTACGCTCATATTCCAATAATCCCATGATTAACAAATACTGAGAAAACATGCCTACATTCATGATCTATGGATTTAATTTTGAGAATCATATGATTATTGAGCTAAGGATTGTATAAAATGAATTTTTAAAAGCAAATAACAAATAAAAAAAGCCAAAAAACCAAACACAAAGCAAACAAGAAAACAAATATATACAAATATATGTATAAATAAAGGATAGGAAGGAAAGAATATAAAGAAACTAACCTAGCCTACCTACTCTAATACTAACTAGTATTACAGTCATTCCATAAAGACCCTAGATGGGATAGTAGAGAAATAATGCTTGAGATATTTCCCATTGGTGTGTAGTGTAAACTATGCTCCTTGTAAGTCTTTCAGCTTGAATGTGTTATCTCCAAGTATCTCAGTAATTTGATATGGACCTATCCACAAAGGTGTGAACTTCCCATGTTTACTTTTAGGGTTAGATGCCTTGTCCCAAAGAAAAACTAAGTCTCCTTGCTTGAATACCTTTATTTTTAACATTTATCAAACCACCTTTTGACTATGGTTTGGTGTCTACTAAAATTAGCAAAAGCCTCCTCTCTCATATCCTCCATTTGTATGATGTCAAACAACCTTGAATTTTAAAATTATTGATCTTCCTCTATGTACTCTTACATGAACCTATATATTTTTAGCTTGAGTGTGATGGAGAAGATGGGTTCTTGACCATAAACCAATAAGAATGATGATGCTTTGAGATCTTGTTTGACTCTAGTTCTATCTACCCAAAGGGCATACTTAAGTAGCTTGTGTCATATTCTAGGTTTATCTATTATAGACTTATTTATAGATTTCATAAAGTTCTTATTTTTTGATTTAGACACTCCATTATCTTGAGGATAATGGTTTGATGAGAACTTGATAATGATGTTGTTATCATATGCCCACTTAGTCATATCAATGGATACAAAGGCAAATCCATTTTCATAGACTAAGGTACAGGTGTCCTAAACCTTATGTATATATTTCCTTCTAAAAAATTGATCACCTCTTTAGTCCCACACTATTTAGTTACTACTTCTTTAGTCCATTTAGTGTAGCAGTCAGTGGTGGTTAGGATGTACTTGTGACCATCAAAGGAATTAGGGTTAATGACCCCCACAAAATCTAGTCCCCATTTGGCAAAGGGTTTATCAATCATTACTGGTCTTAGTGGCATGACTACCTTAGGATATTTAGTATTGAAGACTTGACATGAGTGGCACTCTCTCATGTGCTTGTGAGCATCCTTAAAGATAGTGGGCTAATAGTAACCAACTCTAAGGATATTATGTGTTATAGTCCTTCTAGATGGATGTTCACGTCCTAATTTTTTCATAAAAGGTGTTCATGATCTCAGTTGCTTCACTCTTGGATACACATCTCAATTAAATGCCTTCAAATTTATTCTTATACGACACTCAATCCTTGATCAAAAAATGAGCTACCTTGTGTCCTGGATCTATTCTTTGTTCTTTAATTAATCTTACAAGATAATAACCATTGATTAGTAAGTGGAAAATGGGATCATATCAATAATTAGGTCTAAAACTTTATTTCTCTACCTGCATAACACTTAGCTTGGGATTAGTATTGGTAATCAATTGAATTAAACCTTGGCACCTTACTAATTTGGTAGTCTTCATCTCAATGCCATATTATTAGAGCATAGACATCCACTTACCTCTCCTTTCTCTCTGTTCATTTTGACTTAACATGAGCTTAGTGGTAGGGTCTGCTAGGATTCCATGCAAATTATTCATAAGGTTATAATGCTTGAAATTTTTCACTACCTTGACCAAAACACATGCTTGTTTGTCAATCAAAAAGTAATTCAAATCAGCATTTTTAATGTTAGTGTTCATAAAAGCTACTAGATGGTCACATCCATCTATCTTCTGAGTTAGAAATGTAGCTATTGTATGATTTGAAGCAAAGGAGTAAAGATAGAAATCTTTAGTAAAGTATGAAATTATCATTACAAGGGATTTTCCAATTGCCTCTTTGATGTCTTTGAAAGCCTTCTTTATCTCTTCATTCCAAGTAATCTCAACCTCTTTCTTCAACATGTCATTCAAAGGTCTGACTATTTCTTCAAAACTTAAAATAAACTATATTAAAAAGTTTATCTTACCAAAGAATGACTTCAATTGCTTCCTACTATTAGGATGCTATATATTAGATATTACATCTACTCTATCAAGGTCTATAGAGATTACCTCCTTAGTGATAACATGTCCTAATAGTTTTCCCTCAGTAACACGTAAAATACTTTTCTTTGGGTTGAGAGAAATACCATACCTTCTACATCATTCAAATACCTACTGTAGGTACATAATATGATCCTCCCTATTTTTAGAAAATATAGTTTTATCATCCATGTAAATAATAATTCACTTACCTATGAGACCTTAGAAAGCATGATCCATAGCCCTTTGAAAAATGGATCCTATATTTATCAATTCAAAAATCATTCTCTTGTAGGAAAATATGCCCCACTTAGTAGTAAAATCAGTCTTCATCATGTCTTCTTGGTTCACCAGCACCTAATTATACCTTTAAAATCCATCAAGAAAAGACATCATGGTAGAACCATAAACAATTTGGATTACTTGTTCAAGAGAAGGTAGGGGAAATTATCTTTCTTATATGCTCTATTCAGATTTCTAAAATCAATGCATAGTCTAATATCACCATTTTTCTTCCTGACTGGTACTAAGTTAGCTACCCAAGTGGAGTGCCTAATGGGAAACACAATCTTGGCATCTAAAATCTTTTTGACCTCTTTGTATATCATTGGTTATAACATTAGATTGATAGGCCTCTACTTTTGTTTGAAAGGTTTGTAGTTTTTGTTAAAGGTATGGTGTGTGTTATGACCTTTGGACCAAATATCTTTAGGTCATCATAGGACCATGCTATGACATATTTATAATTGGTAAAAATTTCTTTGGATTTTTTAGACTCAATGCTTTTACAAGATGTACTAATATTAACCAACTGAGGTTGACCTTGAATTCCAAGAACAATTACATTATAGTCTTTCCCACTTAATTTGAGAATCTTGATAGTCTTAACTAGTCTGTCATAAGCATAGAGTCTCTCTAAGGATATCATCCCTTTGGGGATCTTATTGTCACTCAACTAAATGACCTTGTCATCAAGTTTTCTTTCAATTTTGTCATCATCAAGGGTAATTTCACTGGCTTCATAAAAGATTTAACCCTCAAATACTCCTAAACTAGTCATGAAGTCTAGGATTTGTTAGTCATCACTAAATACCTATAGATGGTTTATATTATCAAGGATTGAAGGGTGCATAACCAACTAAATACTAAGGTTCTAGGAGTCTTGGTCTAGCATAAGGTTGGAAGCTACTAATTTAATCATATTAGTAACCTTGTTCTCTTCCCTAGAGATGGAAACAATGTTAAAAGCATCAAAAGATTCAACCAAATCCTAGACTCTAAACTTGTATTTCTTAAGATAAGATAACTTGCATTAATATTTACTCTTAACCTAATTAACTACTAGTTCAAAATCACCAAAAACTAATATTTCCTTAGCCTCATGTTTTATTTTAAATTGTAATCCAAGAATAAGTGCTTCATACTCACCAAATTATTGGTACATGAGAATTAAAGTTTGTAAGAGGCATTGTATTCTTTCCTAATGGGATTGATTAGTACCAATCCTATGCCAGAACCTGATTTGCATCTAGCGCCATCAAAATAAAGGTTCCATAATCTAGGCATAGTATGAGAAGTTTTAGAGTTACATACCTTTGTGGTGTCAAGGGTGTAAAAACCAAGATCTAAGTTAACCATGTTGACCCTCTCATTGTTTGAATTATATTCAGTGATCATATGCTTCATTTTGGGTTCCCTTTCTATCTTGATTTGGTTAGGAACTCCCTTCTAAGGCAATCACATATGTGAATAATCTATTGACATATAACTGTTTAAGCTCCTAGTCTAGTCTCTACTCAACAACATCCCATAAGCATTAGGGATATCCACCACTTGGATATCAATGAATTTTTAAATCCTTGGCTCTCAAGCAATTTGCATGTGAACATTTCATAACTTATAAATTACTTTAAATCTTGATTTATCTAATTTAGTTATAACTCTATCAAATTTAATGGGAGTCAAACCTAATTGTTCACAAATACCCTTAGGCATAATATTTGTAGAAGCACCAGAGTCTAATAAATAATTATGTAAATTCTTACCAATGATCCTAATTATAAATAGGAAAGGTGGAACATCTACCTTACTTTTATGTATTTAAACATTAACATGTGCAAAATTTTGAGACTTATAAGGCTTTTTAGATAAATATTCCAATAATAAATCCATTTGATTTATAATCTAAGTCAACTCATGCAAGCTAATGTTAGATTTGATATTTTTCATGTCCTCTACTATATTATATCTAGTCCTTTTAGAATGATTATATGTATCAACATGTGTTTTAGATGTACTTCCCTTAGAAGGATCTAGATTGTTGTCTAAGGTAGTATCAAGAGGAGTCTCAAAGTTATTTAGAGGAGTTGAAGTGGTCAATGGTTTTTTATACTACCTATTTCTCAGAGGATAAGTATTATTTAAAAATAATTGAAAAGAATGAATTACTTCATTAGTATCCTCAGGTTCATTATCCTCTTAGAAACAGAACTTAAATGTCTCCACCATGAGAGTTAAATTAGATGATTTAGATGACCTTAAGGAACTAGATGTACTTGCATCACAATCCTTATTAGGAAAAACTTCAAAAGTATATAACTCTTCTTGAAAGGCTTCAAAATCATTAAAAAATTAAACATAATAAATTTCCCCATGTTTAGAAGTGTAATGAACTCTACAATAGTCAGGTAAAGCAACATCATCAAGATTTATATTAGGGACATTCTTTTTAGCAGATGGCTCATTATTCTTGTTGTTATGGTAACTATCATTCTAAAATTTGTTAGTGGTCATATTGAACCTTTGAAAGGAGAAATTCCTACCAGATCTCTCTTGAGTATTGCCTACTTATTTTTAAAACTAAAGGAAGTCGGTATTAAGCTTTTGAAACATTTTGAGGATAGAGTCATTCTCATTCTTTGGTGCTTTAAAATTATGAACTTGAGTATTGGAATTAGCTATAAGCATTAAATCTTTTTGATCCTATGGATGAGATCTATTGGTAGCATTTTTCAGGAGCCCCATGTTTTGAGTAAGATGTGTATGACTCAAAGGTAGTTGATTTAAGACTGGAAGTTGGTTCAAGGTAGGCACATTTTTGTTGGCATTGGGAATGACATTTATAATAGGTAAATGTGGATTAACATTAGGAATGGGTAATGCCAATTGTCCTTGGGGTTACATTTAGTCATTTATTATCATGGCCTCAACATAAGCTAAAGCTAATGTATTCATGGGCCCAATAGCTCTCTTTATAAACATAGAAGTCATGGGATCCAAGGCATCCTTATAGATTTCTAAAGCTGAAGCCTCATCAAGTCTGTAAGAAGATATGGTCCTACTAAACATATTTTGGAATATAGAATTGAAGGTTATTATGGGATAATTTGCATCTCTTTTTAATATGGTTAATTATTGGTATAAGACACAAGGACTAATGATTTTACCAAATTGATCAATGAAAACATTGTTAAAATCAACCCAACTAGTAGCATAGTTTTTAGAAAGGTTAAAAAACCATGCATATGTAACATATTTGAAATTAAAAAGGAATAGTCTACATGCTACATCTTCATGAGTCACATTTAATAATCTCAAAGCAACCTTGAAACTCTTAATGTGTTCTTCAGCAGTTATAATACCACTAGGACTAAATATTGGAAAATAATTTTTAGTATTACAAAGAAGGTCATGCCCCACACTTAGAACATTGATTTAAGAACCCCCTAGCCAAACAATGCCTTGATAGGGGTCAAACATAGGAGTACCCTAAATTGGTGAAGTTGGAAAAGACTTTGAAGGTCTATGCTTACCTTTGTCTTGCCTAGTTCTCTTATGAACTTCTAATGAAAGTAGAGGTTCTCTAGTCTCTAAACATTACCTTGTCATAATTCTTAGTAATTCTAGTTTGTGGGATTTGAATCCTATATGAAATACAATGTGTTAGTCTTATCTTTGTAGGGAACAACAATCATACTTGCACATTAAGCAAATTTTGCAAAGGTTTAATTTAAAGTATGATAAAGGATGGAAATCTTTAACCAAGTTAGCTCAAAGATATATCCAAAAACATAAATATGATTTATATTTACATGTTTAAGCTCAAATATACTCAAATTTACAAAATATCTATCAATCTTTGATCAAAACAACTATTACTAACCTTAAACTTGTTTAATTGACAAAGATTAAGCCCATAATTAAACATATACCTTCAAAGAACATCGATCTTTGTCTAAAGGAAGCATAAAGATTGGTCTAAGACCATGAATATCAATTATATTTAAAAAATTTAGCAAATAATGATATAATTGTGTAAAGAATACACCGATCTTTGAATACAATTCACAAGAATAAGCAAAATACTTCAAATCTATAAAGATCTAACTAGGCCCTCCTTCTAGCACCAATGAAGGCGCTCTTGTTGATGCCTGAATATGTATCACAAGCACCCAAACTATTGTATAACACTTCTCATTTTAGAATTCTAAGAATTTAGTGCATGAATTATAGGTTGTGATAATCCTATTTTCTATTGATGAAATAGAGGCAAAGCAAGTGGGCTATTTCACTATATTTATAATGTTTGGTGGTTGGGAGCCACCATGGCCAAATATTCAATCTATGCAAAATATGAAGTATGCTATGTTAAGAATGTTGAATTATGATCAAGAACTAATCTAAAGACTAATCTAAGATGGATATTTATAATGAAAATTAAGCTAGAGTGATATAGTTAAAAAATAAGTGAAAGAAAAGATAAGGTAGAGAAGAGAAGTTGTCAATCTTCATTCTAAACATCATGACAAAGTTCAAATATCATCCAAGCATGCACTTAACCAATGTTTGACATGAATCAACATGAGCTCAAATCCTATCACACATCAAACAAACATCTAAGGATGTTATGTTTTAGGAATTAAATGAATTAAAATCATATTTAATTCACCATAAAATCAGAATTTAAAACACATAAATTGGATTTTAAATGTGTAAATTCAGATTTCTCTATGCACTACTTGCATCATGGAATCAATTCCTCAAATCATCATAAATTTTGATTTAATGGAGAAAATAAAAATCTAACAATATAAACTAGTAATAACACATAAGATAAGTATACCATGGTTCACCCAATGTGAGACACATCCACCAAGAAAGTTTTTAATAAAATAATAATAGATCAAGAGTACAAACTTTCTAAAGAAAACCTCTCACAGAGATTGAATATCTCCTCAAGAATTCACAAAAGAATTATCTAAATTACTGATCCAAATCTGATGTTTATCAACAATCTTCCATAAATGATATGCCACACTTGTACCTATATAAAATCACACTACAAACTGCTATACCACACCCTTTAATAATGAACACCAATATGTAAAGTCACACCACCACCTATATATACAAATATGAAAGAAATCAACCCAAGAAGGGGAAACTTGCCATCCTTATCCAAGATAGCCTTATCCTCAAGGAAACATGCCATTCTCCACCCAGTCAATCTTATCCTTAATCCCTCCAAGGAAGGAACATGCCGTCCTTATCTCTCTTCCAAAAAAGGTTTACACAAATTACAATGAGATAACAACTAACTCCCTAAAAACAAGGAAGTCAATCCCACTTCCAAAAACACAAAAATCAACATGGAAATTAGATATTTAACAAATAAATCCCTAAAACAAAGACGTCAATCCCACTTCCACAAAACATGGAAGTCAACATAGAAATTAAAAAAATATCTAAGAATATTCCACTCACATGGAAGCAATGTTCCATAAAAGGTGGAGTCACAAGAAAATGCACTCCCTAAATTTGTGGGGCTCTCTAAGCCCCCAAAATGTTCTACCAAGGTCATTTGATAGACATAAAGGGTTCCACACTCAACAATCTCCCACTTGAAGACCATTTCTCTTGAACAAAATCTATAACTACTCCATGACCACTAAGACCAACCAAATCTAGAACATAGTCTCAACATGTCCAATGTGACCACCTTGGTCATCATATCTATAGGATTATAGCTAGTATTAATCTCCTCCAACTTCACCAAGTTATCTTCCAAAGATATCTTGATGAAATGATAATGTAACTAAATGTCTTTTGTCCTCAAGTGGAAAGCAGAGTTCTTTGCCAAATGAATACCACTCTAACTATCATTGTGTAGTCTCCCAACTTCCTACTCATGCCCCAACTCTTGAAAAAAGTACTATAAATAAATAATCTCCTTGATAGCCTATATGGAAGTAACATACTCTACCTCTATGGTTGACAAAGACACAACCTTTTATATCATGGAAATCTAACTAACCATTATATCTCCAACAGTAAATATATAACATATTGTACTCCCTGCTATCAATATCTATCACCATATCTGAGTCCACATAACTATGTAAAGTGGTATCTAATTTACCATAACATAATAAAAAATCCATGGTTCCTCTTAAGTACCAAATAATCCATTTCATTACTTGCTAAAGATCAAAACTAGGATTACACATATACCTACTCATAACTCCCACTGCATGGGTAATATCTAGCCTAGTACAAACCATGGTATACATCAAAATTTGAACTACCAATGAGTAAGATACCTTGGACATATTAATATTTTCATCCTCCATCTTGGGACACTAATCCTTTGATAATCTAAAGTGGCCTGCCAAAAGAGTACCATAGATTTAGCATCCAACATGATAAACCTTTCCAAGACTTTCTTCACATACTCTGATTGGGATAAAATCAGCTTCCTCTCCTTTCTATCATGAGTAATCCTCATACAAAGGATTTTCTCTGCTACACCTAAATCCTTCATATAAAATGAGTCACTAAGATGTTTCTTAAGTATATGAATATGTTGTATGCTTTTCTTGTAACTAACATGTCATCCACATACAAGAATAAGATAATAAAAAAACCATCATCAAAATGTTTGATATATATTCAATGGTCATAATTACACCTTTGATAACCTTATTCCAACATAAAACAAACAAATTTATTATACTATTTCCATGGATCTTGTTTCAGGCCATATAAGCTCTTCTTTAGTCTACACACATAGTTATCCTTCCCTTTGACATATATGCCTATGACTTCTTCATATACAACTCTTCATCCAAGTCATTATAAAGAAAAGCAATTTTCACATCTAACTGTTTTAAGTGTAAATCCTCAACTACAACTAAACCAAGAATAATCCTAATAGAAGTCAATTTACAATAGAAGAAAAAATATTATGAAAATAAATACCTAATTTTTGTGTAAACCCCTTGACCACCATCCTAGCATTATACCTTTTTCTCCCTTCATCTTCTTCTTTTATTCTATAAATCCACTTGTTTGGAAATGGACTCTTTCCTTGGGTAGCCTTACAAAATCCCATGTTTGGTTCTCCATGAGATATCTATGCTCCTCATCTATGGCTTACTCCCACTTCTTCTTGGCATCTACCTACATTGCTTCCTCATAACACTCTGGTTCTTCATTGTCAATCAGTAATAAATAATTCAAAAAAGGAGAAAAATGTTTAGGTGCTTTTCTTACCCTATAAGACCTTCTTATCATAGGAGTTTGGGGTCCTTGTGTAGAAGGTTCTTAAACTAATTCATTGGATACTTTTCCATCCACAATGTCATCTAATACTATGTACTCTTTATATTCCTATTCCTACAACTGATTCTAATACTTAAATTTTTTATTGAAGATTAAATATCTAGACCAAAATATTTTCTTATCTCTAATTCTCCATAAATGGAAACCAAAGTCATCCTCACCATAACCAATAAATGTGCATTTTTTCAATTTTGCCTCTAACTTGGTCCTATCCTCTTTCTTAATAAGAGAAAAATCCTCACATCCAAAGACTCTAAGAAAATAATAATCAACATTCTTACCAAACCAAGCTTATTCAAGAATGCCTCTACCAAAGGCATTGAAGGTCATCTGTTAATTATATAAACTATCATGATAACTACTTGTACCCAAAACTATAAAGGCAACCCTACATGTAACGTCATACTCCTAACACATTCCATTATTATTCTATTCATCCTTTTAGATACCCTATTCTACTATGGAGTTCCTAGAACCATCCTTTGCCTATGGATTCCATTATTAGAACAATAATTAAATAAAGCATTACTACAATACTCACCTCCATTATCTAATCTAAGACATTTCAACTTGAGACCTATTTCATTTTCAACCAAGGCTTTCCAATTATTAAAAGTTTCAAATACATTAGATTTATTTTCAATGCAATAAACCCAAACTTTCCTAGTTTCATCATCAATAAAAGTGGCATAATAATTGGAGCGACTAATAGAATATACTTGAGCTAGTCCCCATACATCTGAATAAACCAACTCTAACTTATGTTCTCTTTTTTGGGGCCCAACTTTTAGGAACTTAACTCAATTCTATTTCTTATACACATAATCTTCACAGAAGTCTAAATCAATTTATTATAATCTACGTAACTTGTCTTTTAATATCTCCATGCCCTTATGGCTCATATGACTGAGCCTATGGTACCACATAGTTGCATTTCCATCTACAAAAACTAAAGCACAAGAATAAACACTACTATTCAAATATAATCTACCAACATTCTTACCTCTTGCACCCACAAGAGCACCTTTGGTAACTTTCTAGGAATCTATAGTAAGCATTACCAAACAACCCTCACTACCTAATTACCTTATTGAAGCCAAATTCCATCTAATTTTAGGCATATATCTAACATATTTAAGTAGCCACATGTTGCCATTATACATTTTCACCTAAACATAACCTTTCCCTACTATCTCACATGGTTCATCATCACCAAGATAAACATTTCCTAAATTTTCTTGAACAGAATCAGTAAAATAATGCTTATATGGGGTGGCATGAAAAGAAGGCCCAAAATCTAATATCCAAGATTAAAAAAAAATATCCAAATAAAGAATTAAGGCATCCTAACATGATTTACTTGATGCCACATTTACCTCATTTATTTCTTCCTTTTTGGCATTCTTATCTTGAAGTGACCAACATTCCTTATTTGAGTGTCCACTCTTCCCACAATGCTAGTATATCATCTTGGCTTTAAATCTAGATTTTGATTTGCCCTTTAACTTTCCATGTTTCCTTTACTTCTATCATTTTTCCTCCCTATAGTTTCAATAGTCAAAGCATTCCTTGAATATGATTCACTAGTGCTCTTCCTTCACATTTTCTTGTTAAGAATCACACCTATAACATCCTCAAAATTTAAAACTCCCTTGGTAGGTACTGCACTACTCATAGCCATAACCAAACTATCTCAACTATTAGGTAAAGAATAGAAAATTATAAAAGCTCTAACTTCATCATCAAATTTAATTCTAGTGAATGTAAGCATACTTAAAACCATATTAAAATCATTTAAATGACTAGCAATAGAATCACTCTCATAAATTTTCATATTAAATAATATTTTCATAAGAAATATTTTATTTGAAGTAGAGGGTTTCTCATATAACTTTCTAAGTTTATCCATGAGATCCTTTGTAGATTTCTCATCTGAAATATTGAATGCAACAGAAGATACAAGGCATAATCATATGGATCCTAATGCCTTCCTGTCAATCAATGTCCAATCAACATCACTCATAGTTATAGATTACCCTCTTTTCCCCTCTAAGGGGAGATGAATTTCCTTCTGATACAAGTAATCTTCCACAAACCAAAATTTTTTCCATCAAATTTCTCAACTTTGAATTTGATCTCTTCTCCCATAGATCCCACTCAAGCTAATAACCCTTCTTGTAATTTACCACTTCAGAAAAAAAACACCACCAAAGCTCTAATACCAGTTGTTAAGAATTAAATGAATTAAAATCAGATTTAATTCACCATAAAATTAGAATTTAAAACACATAAACTATATTTTAAATGTTTAAAATCAGATTTCTCTATGGACTACTTGCATCATGGAATCAATTCCTCAAATCACAGCTTATGTTGCTTTAATGGAGAAAATAAAAAACCATCAATATAGATCAATAATAACACATAAGACAAGTATACTATGGTTCACCTAATGTGGGATACATCCACCAAGAAATTCCTCAATAAAATAATAATAGATCAAGAGTACAAACGCTCCAAAGAGAACCTCTCACAGAGTTTAAATATCTCCTCAAGAATTCACAAAAGAATTCTCTAAATTGTTGATCCAAATCTAATGTCTATCAATCATATTCTATATATGCTATGCCACACCTATACCTATATAAAATCACAACAAAAGATGCTATACCACACCCTATAATAATTAACATCAAGCTATAATGTCACACCACCACCTGCATATATACAAATATGGAAAAAATCAACCCAAGAAGGAGAAACTTGCCATCCTTATCCAAGATAGCCTTATCCTCAAGAAAACATGCCATCCTCCACTTAGTCAAGCCTATCCTTAAGCCCTCCAAGGAAGGAACATGCCATCCTTATCTCTCCTCTAAAAAAGGTTTACACAAATTAAAAATGAGATAACAACTAACTCCCTAAAAATAAGGAAGTCAATCCCACTTCCACAAAACATAGAAGTCAATGTGGAAATTAGATATTTAACAAATAAATCCCTAAAATAAGGAAGTCAATCCCACTTCCACTAAAAATGGAAGTTAACGTATAAATTATAAAAATATCTAAGAATATTCCACTCACATGGAAGAAAAGTTCCATAAAAGGTGGAGTCATAAAAAATATGCTCCCCATATTTGTGGAGCTCTCTAAGCCCCTAAAGTTTTCTACCAAGGTCATGTGATATCCAAAAAGGGCTCCACACTCAACAATATGAAATAATTCAAATAAGAACCATGTTCACTTTAAAAATTCACCTCTCCAAGTAAATAATATTATCCCAAGTGTAAGAAGAGTAAGAAAATGAAATGAACTTAATCACTTTTAATCAACCTAGAATTGGCACAACTCAATAAATCTACATTCAAATATACACACTAGGAATTCATAAGAACCATTCAAATATGGAATTTAGAACATGTTGTCCCCAAAATTAGCAACTCATTTTTGTAGTCAACATGTTAACTATTTTGGTCCTTCAAGCCAAAAAATGGTTTCCTTCCTTCTCAAAAATATTCTGAGCAATCAAGTTATCCAATTACCCAAGTCTTTTTGAAAAAAGAAATCTCTCATTCTCAAAGGGTTTTTAGTCAGGAAAATGAACAAGGAACAATCCAAAAGACTTGAAGGCATTTCCTAAGAATTGCTAAGTAAGGTTCATTGGTGAGTTTTAATGAGATGAAATAAACTATAGGGACTGACCATTGAACCTTTGAACTCTACTTCAAGGTTCAAGGTTCAAAGTTTAAACAAATGGTTCTAGCAAGTGGTTCAACTTAATGAATGTGACTCTTTAAAAAACACAAGTGTTGAACCATTGAACCATTGAACTGTTAGACTGGTCAATCTGTAAGAAGGATCAAGGTTCAAAGTTCAATATGAAGAGAAGCCAAAGGAGTTCAAACAAGTGGTGACGGGCCCGAAGACATCAAATTTCATCCTAATGAACATTAAACCATTAAACCGTTGAACTAGTCAATCCCCAAGAAGGTTCAAGGTTCAAAAGGTTTAAGTGACCAGTGATGTCCCCATGGACATCAAATTCAAAGTGATGGAATAACTGTTGATTTTCAAATAACACAAAACCAAAGACAAATTTAGTGCCCTGCCAAGAAAGGAGTTGGAAAAGCCAGTAGAAGGTGAGAAGATGGCCCCAAGAGCTCATAACATGAGGAAGAGACAAAATATAGCAAAGGAAGAGGGAACATGACAAGAATCCAAAAGCATCGGTAGAAGAGTTATTTCAGTAGGTGGAACAGTCCATTAGGTGGATATTAGAGAGCATTAACATTCAATGGCATGGCCCATTTTTCTTTAATAGAGTAAAGGTGAGTGGATAGTCATGTAAGTATCATAAAGAGGAGTGGCCTTGCCTCTCAGAAGACTAGATAACCCATGCCTATGAAGGGACATTAAATATGATTTAAATGCCTCCAGCATGGCCTCTTAGTAGGACTTTCTCTTTCCAATGAATTAAAAGTAGCATGGGCTACTTGTGGAAAGGAGTGCCCAAGTATTTGAGGGAATACTATATATTGTAATCTTGCATTTTGGAACCTGGAGGATCTTTGAGTTATCAGAAACAAAACTCTACCCCAAAATTGAAAGGCATTTTTGAGACTTTGAGCTTAGATTGTTAATCAAATTTTGCCAATTGAATGAGAAAGCAAGTGACCTTCCAAACTTTGTGTTTAAATAGCTTGTGTTATATAAGAAATTGTTCTTATGTCTATTTCCTTATATCATCTTATCTATCTGATCAAATAAGTAGAGAAAGTGAAGATAATTTGGGAGATGTTTCTAGAAGCTAATTGTGGAGACTTTGTGCTACATAATTATCTTTAGTCTATGTTTTCATGCCTTAGAACAGAGGATATTGGAAAAGGATTTGAACTACTTATATCTTGTGTTGCCTTATTCTATTGTAGTTTGTGGTGAATATTTTGGGCTACACTTCATTCTATGGTGTCCTATGTACTTAATTAGTAAGAGAAGCAATAAAAGACTTTGTGCTTTTGTGGGTTTCTTGTGGATTTAGTTACTACCTAAGAAGTTTGTCCTCTATTTTGTGAACATCATTTCTGAAAAAAGAGAAATGGATGGTGTGATTCTACCCCTAAGTTAGTATTAGTATAGGTCTAGTTTATAATAGTTTATAGGGAACATCCCCTTATTGAGAGGAGAGATTTATCTCATCATGTTGTGGTTGATATAACAATTTTGTCTTCAATTAGTTGACAACAAAATATTCACCCAATAGCTTTTTGGTGACTCCGTTGGGGAAGAACACGCAAGTTGAAGCCTCATGCTTTGAGTTGAAGCAGTTCCAGTTCTTTTCCATTCTACACTTTGGTAGATCCATAGTATACGCAAAGCTAGAGAGCTCAAGGTATTGTTGATCTTGTATTCGAGTTGGTGTAGCAAAATAGCTTTGATCTATTTCCTCATCGACCTCATCTTTAGTGAACCAAGAGTTTCCCTCCTACCAATATCAAATCTCCAATACTAGGTGAAGCTTCTCCTTTCTCTGCTAGTAGAGCTTTGTCTCTACATACTCCATAAAGGGTTTTTATCCCTCCTTTCAATTGTCATATCATGGCAGCCCAAGGCCCTTGGGGTAATACTTTTGGTCCCCTAAATCTAACCCCACCTTTACATGAACTACCTCATAGTTTAAGAAATAATTTTCCCAAGTTCTATGGTGATGGGAAAGTCATCTTAATGAGCATATTGTAGCTTTCTACATAGCCTATGGTGTGATAGGCATTGAATATGAAGATAAAGTAGTAAGACTATTTGTAGAAACATTTCAAGGTACTATCATAGATTGGTTTTATCATCTTCAAGCACAAACTATAACCAACTAGGACACTCTTAGAACCATGTTTGAGGCTAGGTTCAAACTAGTAGAAGATGCACGCACCTTATTGGCATAGCTTACGCAAATAAATATTGAGCCTCATGAGCCCATGTGAGACTTCATTGCCAAATTCAATAAGATGAGGAATAGGATTCTTGCAATTTCCCAACCAACACCTAAGAATCTCAAGTGCTTCTTTATCAATTCTCAACTTCCTAGAGTGAGTTTTTTGTTAAGGCAGGTTGTCCATATAGATCTTTCTACAGCTCAAATTTTGGATACCAAGGTCAAATATGATCTTATCCTTGCAGATAAGATAAGAAGAGATCTTAATAGAAATAAATTTTTCTCATCTGTTGAAATTTCTTCTACAAGCACTACTGATCTTATGGTACAAAAGTTAGCAAATGAATTTCTAGCTCTGAAAATTCAAATGGCCCAAGGTATGTCTGCTCCTTATCGAGATATACCAAGGAAGACATTTCCTAGCCATTTGTATCCAGAAAATGCTGCCAAAAATCAAGGGCAACCCAATCAACTTCCTCCCACATAGGGGAAGCTTACCATTAAAGCATCATAGGTCAACTCAGTAGTCGTTTACTATGAAGCTGAACGTGATTTCTCTTTCCAACCTATGATGGACCAAGAAGAGGATGCTAATATATTTATAGAAGAAGAAGAAGAAGAAGAATTAGCTAGCGACTCCAATATTGGTTTTATAGATTACTAAGATGAAGCTAAAAAAAAGGGAGAAGTGTTTGATGGAGCATATGTTGTTTTTACTAGGTCCCAAAATTAGTCAACTCAATAAGCTGATAGGGGAAAAGCAGTAAAAGATCCTCAGCTAGTAATCTTGATTGCTAAATGGATAACTTCATTGTCTTTCCAATTAAAGGACCTGATGACCAATAAAAAAGTAAGTACCTCAAACAATCCTCTCCCTTCTGCTTCTATCCCTTAGCCTAATGTCATATCAAATCAAAATTAGAAGGATGGACTTCCTTCCTCTATTTCTATTTCATTCCAATAATTTGACATAATTGATCATGCTAAGAAGACTAAGATACAAATGTTTGAGTTTGAATACCTACAAGCCAATCCTGAGTAGTTGGATAGGTTGGTTGAATGCATCAAAAACAAAACCATCCCTACAGGATAAGATTCTTCCAAAGTGACTCATGATCCACCAAAGAACAAATCCATCCAAAGTAATCTTGTTGCTACTCCACTAGTTGCCCTTAGGAAAATAGAACCTTTCTATGTTTCTTTGTTGATAAATGGTCATAAGTTGAGCAATTGCATAATAGACTCTAGAGCCTCTGATAACATTATGCCTGCCAAGGTAGCAAATTCTCTCAGTCTTACCTTAACTAAGAATTTTGGGAGATGTTTCTCCATGGAAAACAAATAAGTACCACTTTTGGGTCAGATCAAAGATGCCCAATTTGCATTTATGGGCTTTCCAAATAAGAGAATTAAGATGACGGTCTTAGTAGCTAATATTCTAGCTTCGTATGGCATCTTGCTCGGATGAAATTTCTACAAAAATGTTGGTGGAGAGTTGAACATGGACCTATCTGAAGCAAGGATACATGTTAAAAGGATCATACAAAAGTTGCTTCCTAAGAGAGAGTCAAAGTATATTGTTACTTAGACATCAGACCCTGAGGCTCAAATTTTGTTTGAATCTTCAAGAATGGGTAATTATTTTTTGTCCACTAAAAATGTTCTTATTTCATCAGACCACAGTTCATTAGGTGATAATTCAAATGATTTAGATAGGAAATCAGAAGCAATTATGGAGGAAAGCTCAGGGGAAAAGGAATATTCCCTCACTAATGAAGAGAAATCTTTAAGAAGATCAAATCCTAATGATATTTGGATCTTAAAATTTGATGGTAGCTACTCTTCTACTAGTTCTAGATCTGGAAGTGTGTTGTTATCCCCATAGGGAGATATTTTGCCTTACTCATATAAGTTTCAATTTGGCAATACCAACAACACCACCAAGTACAAATCATTATTGTTTGGATTACAAGCTACTCATGCTAAAGGTGTTAAAGTTCTTCATGCCCAGGGAGATGCTGAATTGGTGGTCTACCAAGTGAGGAGCCTATACCAAACCAAGAATGAAAGACTGTGACATTATCACAATCTTGTGTGGGATTACATTGAAATTTTTGATGCTTTCAACATTTCTACAGTGCCCAGAGAATTTAATGATCGTGAAAACTCATTAGATGTCTCTACAACTCTCATGGATCCTCATAAAGATTTCAAAGGGAACAAGTACATTATTATGTTAGTCTTTCAACCAAGTGCACCTGACAATGCTGACCATTGGTAGGTGTTTAATGGTGATAATCAAATTGTCACTTTTTTATAAAATATGGGTGGTTTTGAGGAGCTCTATTTAGAAGGTAGTGCCTCTCCAGCATGAGAATCCATTCCCAAAACAAGTTCATAAACTGGCAAAGATTTTCTTCAACTCAAAGGGAATAAAATCCCAAAGGGTTTGGTTTCTCTTGAGAAACTATTTGATAAGCATGATAGGTGTATCAAGTAATAACCAATGGATTTAAGTTCATTTAAGGAGTTTGATCAAGTAAATTTGAGTACTGAAGAAAATCCCAAAATGGTCAACATTGGGAAATGTTACACTACTGATGAAAAGCTCAAATTCATTACTCTTCTTCATTGTTACATTGATGTTTTGGCATATTCCTATGATGACTTGAAATCCTTTAGGCTTGAATAAATTTGGCATGAAATTCCTCTTAAGACTGGGTCATTGCCTCACAAATAGAAGCAAAGGCAATACAATGCCAAGATATCAGGTACTATCTTTTCAAAGATTCAAAAGATGTTGAATGTTAGGATAATTTTTCCAATTCACTATTCCACCTAGATCACCAACATAGTTATTGTAAGGAAAAATAATGGAGAAATTTGTATATATGTGGATTTCAAAAATCTCAATCAATATTATCTAAAGGACAACTACCCTCTACCTATCATGGATCAATTGTTGTAAACAAAAACTAGCTCAGAGATGTTATCAATGTTAGATGGTTTTTATAGATACAATCAAGTATAAGTTGATGGAGTAGATCAACATAAAACCACTTTCAATACACTTTGGGGCATGTTTGCATATCATAGAATGCCTTTTGGTTTGATCAAAACTAGCACCACATTATAGAGAGCAATGGACCTTGCCTTTAGGGATGAATTAGGGAAGTTCATCATGGTATATCTTGATGACTTGACTATCTTCTCCAAGCATCGTCCTGATCATATGCATCATTTGCGACAAGTGTTGGAATGATGTTGGCCAAATGGTCTTTCTCTTAATCCCTAGAAGTTAGTTTTTGGGGTTATAGAAGTTAAACTTCTTGGCCACATTGTATCCCAAGAAGGTATAAAAATTGACTCAAAAAGAGTCAGATCTATCCAAGATCTTAATCTACCTACTAGTAAGTCTATAGTTCATTCTTTCTTTGGAAAGGTGAATTTTTTACAAAGGTTCATCCCAAAATTTGTAGAGAAAACTCACCACATTTTCAACATGATGAAGGGTAAAGCTACTTTTTTGATGGACTATAAAAGGCACAACATCATTCAAAGATATCAAGAAGGCTATTGCTCATGCCCTGATCCTAGTTTGTCTGAATTATACCAAAGACTTCATGGTATATAGTTATGCTTCTAAGCACACACTTTCAGCCATTTTGGTTTAACAAGACAAAGAAGGTGTGGATTTTCCCATATCATTTATGATCTACCCTCTCAAAGATAATGAATTGAAGTATTCAATTATGAATAATCATGCTTATGCAGTGGTTAAGGTGGTAAAATATTTTTGATTCTATATCCTAAATTCACACACTATTGTTTTGGTGCCTGATACCATAGTGAAGGCTATTTTAACTCAGAAAGAGTTTGGTAAAAAAAGGGGAAATTGGAATGCCAAAATTCTAGAGTTTGATCTTGATATCAAGCCTACTAATCTTGTGTGGGGAAGAGGTCTCTATCAATTGATTGTTGAAAACATATCAGAAGAAATAGGACATGAAGAGGCAGAGATTGATGACATGCCAATAGTTCTTTTTGTTACTACTACTGATGAGTGGTACTCCAATATCACTCAATTTCTTACCTATGGTGAGTGTCCTACTCATCTATCTTGAAAAGAAAAGAGAAATGTTAAGTTAATAGTTTCTAACTATGTCTTATGGGACAATGGTTTGTACAAAAGAAGCCTTGATGGGGTATTTCTTCACTACGTGGATAAAGCATAGCAAAGTAAAATTTTGGATTCTTTCCATAACTTGGATTTTAGAGGAAAATTTTCCACACTCGTGACTACTCATAAAATTATATGAGCTAGATACTGTTAGCCGACTCTGTTTCAAGATGCATACAATTGAGTACGTAGATGTGTTTGTGTCAACAGTTCGTTGGGAAACCCAAGTTGGCCACATTACCCCTCAAGCTTGTGGTGGTTGAAGAGTATTTTAAATAATGGGGTATTTAATTTATTGGCACCATAAACCCATCCTCAAGTGTTGGACATAACTATATCTTCACTGCAACAAACTATTTTACTAAGTGGGTGGAAGCCATTACAGTCAAGCATGCCACTTCAGAAGTGGTGTGTAATTTCTTGAAGGAAAATATTATTTCCCATTTTGGAGTTCCAAACAAGATTATAGCAGACACTGCCTCATGTTTCTCTTCTCAAGAGATTACTAACTTTTGCAATAATCATTAAATTATTCTTTCCCACTCTTTAGACTATTATCCACAAGGAAATGGTTAGGCAGAATCAAGTAACAAAAATCTAGTTACTATCGTCAGGAAACTAGTTGATGACAATTAGAGGACTTTGCATAAAGCATTATTTAATGCTTTATGGGAAAATAGGATTACACCTAAGAGGGAAATAGGTATGTCCCCATTCTGAATTTTGTATGGTCTAAATGCAAAAATACCCATTACTTTGGAATTACCAGCATTGAAGTTGGCAAAGGCAGTAGGAGATTCAAATTTTAAAAATTATATTGACAAAAGAATCATATGTCTAACTAAGTTAGAAGAGAAATGAACTATAGTAGTGGACCACATTGCTAAATATCAAAATTAGGTGAAGAAACTTTTTGACCAGAAAGTAAGGATTCATGAGTTTTAGATTGGAGATCATGTCTTGTTATGGGACAAGAGGAGAGAACCAAAGGGAATGCATGGAAAATTTGATTCCTTGTGGAGAGGTCCATTCACCATCCATCAATTTAGTGGTGATAATAGTTTCTTGTTTAGATATCAAGATGGAATGCCATTCTCACTACCTTTCAGTGGGCAGTATTTGAATCACTTGCATTCTTGAAGTATTAGATAAGTTCATTTATACATTTATATAGTCTTTTTTTTATTATTTTGTGTTGTTCATTTCATTTTTTGGCATCTTTATCTTTTTGGTGGCATGACTCTATGGCCCAATGTCATGGAAAAAGGCACTTGGATTCTATTTTTTACTGCCTTCTATTATTTTAGAGTACAATCAATGGAAGTTTCCTAATTGGAGCCTGTTGTTGTCCCCAAAATTGGCCACTCATTTTTGTAGTCAACATGTTAACTATTTGGTCCTGCAGGCCAAAAAATGGTTTCCTTCCTTTTCAAAAATGTTCTAAGTAGTCAAGTTATCCAATTACCCAAGTCTTTTAAGAAAAGGAAATCTCTCATTCTCAAAGGGTTTTCAGTCGAGAAAATGAACAAAGAACAATTCAAAATACTTGAAGGCATTTCCTAAGAATTGATAAGTAAGGTTCATTAGTGAGGTTCAATGAGATGAAATAAACTACAGGAACTGACCATTGAAACTTTGAACTCCGCTTTAAGGTTTAAGGTTCAAAGTTCAAACAAATGGTTCTAGTGAGTGGTTTAACTTAATGAATGTGACTCTTTAAAAAACACAAGTGTTGAACCATTGAACCATTGAACTATTAGACTGGTCAATCTATAAGAAGGATCAAGGTTTAAAGTTCAATATGAAGAGAAGCCAAAGAAGTTCAAAGAAGTGGTGAAGGGATTGAAGACATCAAATTTCATCTTGACGAACATTAAACCATTAAACTATTGAATTGGTCAATCCCAAAGAAGGTTCAAGGTTTAAAAGGTTTAAGCGACCAGTGACATCCCCATGGATGTCAAATTCAAAGCAATGGAATAACTATTGACTTTCAAACAGTGCAAAACTAAAGACAAATTTAGTGCCCTACCAAGAAAGGAGTTGGAAAAGCTAGTAGAACATGAGAAGATGGCCCCAAGAGCTCAGAACATGAGGAAGAGACAAAATATAGCAAAGGAAGAGGGAACATGACAAGAATCCAAAAGCATCATCAAAAGAGATATTTTAGTGGGTGGAATAGTCCATCAAGTGGATATCAAAGAGCATTAGCTTTCAATGGCATGGTCCATTTTTCTTTAATTGAGTAAAGGTGAGTGGATAGTCATGTAAGTATCATAAAGAGGAGTGGCCTTGCCTCTCAGAAGACCAAACAACCCATGCCTATGAAGGGACATTGAATATGATTTAAATGCCTCCAACATGACCTCTTAATAGGACTTTCTCTTTCTAATGCATTAAATGCAACATGGGCTACTTGTGGAAAGGAGTGCCCAAGTATTTGAGGGAATACTATATATTGTAATCTTTCATTTTGGAACCTGGAGGATCTCTGAGTTATCAAAAATAAAACTCTACCCCAAAATTGAAAGGCATTTTTTAGACTTTGAGCTCAGATTGTTAATCAAATTTTACCAATTCAATGAGAAAGCAAGTGACCTTTCAAACTTTGTGTTGAAATAGCTTGTGTTATATAGGAAATTGTTCTTATGTCCTTTTCCTTATATCATCTTATCTGTTTGATCAAATAAAAAGAGCAAGTGAAGATAATCTGGGAGATGTTTTGAAGCTGATTGTGGAGACTTTGTGCTACATAATTATCTTTAGTCTATGTTTTCATGCCTTAGAACAAAGGATATTGTAAAAGGCTTTGAACTACCTATATTTTGTGTTTCCTTATTCTATTGTAGTTTATGGTGGAGACTTTGGGCTACACTTCATTCTATGGTGTCCTATGTACTTAATCAGTAAGAGAAACACTAAAATACTTTGTGCTTTCATGGGTTTCTTATGGATTCAGTTACTACCTAAGAAGTTTATCCTCTATTTTTTGAACATCATTTATGAAAAAGAGAAATGGATGGTGTGATTTTACCCCTAAGTTAGTATTAGTATAGGTCTAGTTTATAATAGTTTACAGGGAGCCTCTCCTTACTGAGAGGAGAGATTTATCTCATCATGTTGTGGTCGATATAACAATTTTGTCTTTAGTTAATTGATGACAAAATATTCACCCAACAGAACAAACAAGTGAAATAGAAGCCAGGATAACAAAAGACAAACAAATTTGGACAAACTTTGAAGAATTCCTTTCTTATATTAATTAATCAAAAGTTATAATTAAATTGTAGCTCTAAGAACTCCCCCCTTTTTATAATTGACAATGCTCCTTTTATAGGATATAAGGAAGCATGTTGGTCAGTCCTATCCAATTATGAAAGTACAAGTGTTAGGACAATTATCCTTTCTACAAGTGTTCTAGAATACACTAGAATTTCCCTAATGGATTGATCTATAGTAAATGTGTTTTAAAAGTTGTGCATGCCTTTACAAACATAATATTCCATTTTTAAAATGTATAATGATGAACTATAAGAAGAATGTTCTTAATTCAACTAATCTTTGGGACCCTTGTGTTGTTGAAGTCCCATGTTATGGTTATAAGGTCTTCATTGCCCTTTGATGTTATCTTGTATCTCTAGCAGGATCTTCATTCTATAATGTTGCTCTTTAATTATCTCAAGGTTGAAAATTGGTTTCATGAAGATCCCATTCATTTGAATTGATAAGATTTTGTGGTCTTTGTCTTCCTTTATTAACGTTTTTTGATGTTTATGGCTTTACTTGATATTTTCTTTAGCCTCTATCTTCCCTTGACCTTGTTTATCCTATTTAAAATTAGAATTCCTATGATTAAAATGACTACTTAAGGCTTTAATTTTTTAGTCAATTTTTTTTTAAGTTCTTGACTTGGTAGCTAGATGCTTGTCATTGGCCAACTTGGTTTGTATCCATTGTGCTTCATTTATTCACTACTTCTTGCCTAGTTTTGACTGATTTTAAAGAATTAAACAAGTTAATTATGATGTCCTTGCATAGATTTAATCTATCTTATTAATTTGAAATGATGTGATTCTCTTCTAAATTTGTTTTATTGTAAGATGTCCTTGATAATTATATCAAAATCTCCTTTTAGACACGTTCTTTTTTTGTGATGGTCTGCTAGTTCTCAATGGCTCAAAATGAGCTCGACTAATTATTATCCCTTGTGGCATCAAATTGTGCATATTTTAAAACCATATCTTATATATTTGAATTCAAATAGAGCTCCACATCCTTCTTTGAAACACCCTTTCAAGCTGCCATGGCTATGGATTTGTTTAAATTACTCACTAGTGATCTGTAATTTGATTTTGGATCGAATTACCCTTATACACTTGATAATTCAGCTTCTTTAGCTTTATTATGATTAATACAAGGCTGAAACAAGGCTATTGTATGTATTTAGGTAATTTTTAAGTGTTTTAAAATTCTCTAATGGTGTCAACTACCTAAACTTTCATGAGCTTCATTACTTAAATCCAATTGGATTATGTAATTATGCCCTTGTGTTTCCTAGGACAATGTGCTCTTCCACTTGACACATTATACTAACATGGATCTAATGTGGCATCACCATGGCATCTATGTGGAATTTTCATGGCATTTTGATCATTCATATTTTAGAAATTGACCATTTCCTTTTAAAAATTTCCCACTTGATTTTTTACCATTGGATCATCTTTGCACTGATCAATATTGACCATGGATCTCAATCTGAGAAATTAAACACCATTATATACTCATTACATTCCCTATGGTTATGACACTTTTCACTTTTGCATTCATCTTTACCTTTAAACATTTGATACACACCATTGATCTCAATTACATAGATCAAACATGCTCTGTTAAATCATCATGTCACCTTCTCATTTGTCTTGGGGATCCATTGAAGATTGGACTCAATACAGACCATTAGATCAATCTGGCTTGGGAAAACATGTGTCATTGATCTTATGAAGATTCTTAATCTTTACTTAGGATCATGATCTTGAATTTTCAACTTTAACCCTATATCATTGAGCTCATTTATCCAAGAAAACATAGATCATTGATATTTTAAATAAATGTGATGTTTAAGTTAGTGCTCAAGGAACATAAAATTCAAGTTAAAGTCTTAGACTAATGTTTTTATTCATATTAATTAATATGAATAAATATTTAGGATAAAGTCTTAAGCTAAGTTTGAAACATAATAAAAGGAGACCCCATGAATAATCAAAGACATAGCATATGGTCTTAGGATAAGTGTATAGACATAACAAAAGGTCCTGGTGGTTAGTTAGACCATGTGGAAACAAAAGGGACCAAGGGGACTTGGGAAAATAAAGAGACTAAACATAAAAAATATTTAGACTAAGGTTTGGTCATGTTAATAAACAAAACTAAACCTTAGGATAAAAATAGAACTAAGTCCATGGCATAATAAAAGGGACCCCTCATTTAGTTAGACCATGCTAAGATAAAATGGAACAAAAGGGGGCTTGGGATGTGAAGAACTTAGGATAAAGATTTTAGATTAAGGTCTTGGTCATGTTTATTAGTCCAATTAAAGTGTTACCACAAAAAAAATTCTCACCAAATTTGAATTTAATTCAAAGGGCATGAGTTATGGTAATTAGACTTAGGGTTTTAAGCTAATCAAACATTAATTCAACTTGATTTCAACATACCAAAGGCTAGTAAAAGATCAAATCATTATTAAATCATAAAACCCAAACATTACTCATTCCAAATGGACTCCATTGGATTTATGACCTAAAACATAAATATCAAATGTTATCAACTTTAGGTAATATTAAATCATAATTATTAATAAATATGCCAACCAAACCATGGTGTGGATTATCTTCAAATAAATATGATGTGCAAACATGCTAATGACACTCTAATGGTACTCTAATCAATTGAATTTTCAAATTTAGGGTACAAATTTGCACAATCTAGGACAAGGGTCCCCATTTTTTAGAAATGGGGGTATGTTAACCTCAATATGTCATTATAATTTTCATCTCCCTCCCCTTCCACCTCCCATGTTAATTATTGATGTAATATGTATTCATAAATTGGAACTACCTAGGGTTTGTGCTTGTGAATCCATACTCATTTAGATAGTTACTATAAAGGAGTATATAATGGAGTTACAAAAGCAAATATGTTGATATGTTACATCACTTGAGGATAATATTTAACATATAAATTAGCCTCTTGATAATAGTGTAAATTTCATCTGTACCTCTCCATTCAAGAAATTTTTACCTCTAAATATTTCATCTTAATTATGTGTAAATAAGCAACAAGAATTTACAACTACTAAATCAAATTTTTTTTATAAGGATAATAAGTGTCCAAGTGAAACTCTAAGGACATAATCAAAAATAAGTTCATCACTATGACTCCTATGCATCATGTTAAGAGATCTAAATACTATTATTCCTAGCATATAATGTATGGGAGTCATACATATATATATTTATAGTGGTCATCCTACATTATATGTATTCATTAAATCACCAACAAATTTGAGCACACCCCTTATATGTGATTACCCCATTATAAGGAATAATTTAACAAGGAACAATTACATGAAGAACATTTACATAAAGAGTATATGCATAAGGAATAATTGGAAAAGGAATGGTTTCAAATATATATATATATATATATATATATATATATATATATATATATATATATATAGAAAAAGAAATGTTACAATAGGAAAAATTGGAAAAGGAAATGTTACAACAATAAAATTTATGACTATGAAAATTATTAAGAGACGAGCTGAAAAAATAAGTGCATAATGAAGAACAAAGAGTACTTGTGAAAGAGGAAATAAAAAAAAATTAGATATGGTTAAGGAAGTTAAAAATCAAGAGGTACCTAAGAATAATGTCACACAAATTATTTACATAGAGATACCTAAAAATCATTCCTCACATCTAGAGCCTTTCATTCTTTATTGTTACATAGATGGCATGAAATGCACCAATGTTGAGATTACAAATTTTTATGAAATCAATGTATGTATCATGACATTTATTAAACATATTGGGTATAAAATTCAACATTTGAATAATATTATTGAACCTAAGCAATGCATTGGATCCATTGAGTTATTGATAACCCTTGGTCTCAACATGTTTTTTTATATTTCACATTGACCCTACTTTGGTTTAGTACAATGCAATACTAGGAAATTAATGGCTAAAATCAATGAGGGGAACACTCGGTAAGAATCATGAATATGTTACATTTGATCATGAATGTGTGCATATTACCATTTTAAGAGATAAAATAGCTACATAACAAGTACAAAAAGAGGAAAAATATTCTTCAACTAATAATAAAGAAAAAACATTTAATATAGTCACACCAAAGGTGCATGATACTAATAACATATAAATTATTAAAGAGTACCAAAGATATAATAGACCAATTCAATAATATGGGGTGTTTGGTTTTACATATCTTACTATAGATATAAAATATGACTGGAATGACATGTCTAAATTACAATAGGAACATGGGAATATACTAGATGATTATGACATGTATGATATAGAAATTTCATATGAGCATCCCCTTTATGTGATTTTTGACTAGTATGAACATTGTCTATTGTACATAACTTATTCATGTTTTATAACTTATTTAGTTCCTCTATTATTATATTTTGACACACATTTTGTATTGATGATTTTTATATCCATTGAATTTATTTTAACTTGGCCCTTGCCTTTTGATTTTTTATCTTGATCTAAATCCATGGCATTTGCCTTCTGATGATACATATACATATTTTACAATAGATTCATCTCATTGAACATTATATGTGACATACCACTTTCTCACCCTTGCATATTAACTAGATATACTTTTTATGGCCTACATTGAGTTACTATTATCACCTATATTAATGCATACATATTACAAAATGAATACATATACTGATTCTTTCCAATTGAGTGCATGCCTACTATTATTTCCATATATGTTTTTTATCAATGATGTTAAAATTAATATTTATAGTGGGGGAACATTTATTGCCCTATTTAGACACTCATATATGGTATTAGACACTTTCAAATGTTATATTTGAATAATATTTAGCATACTTGACTTATTCACACACACATGAATCTTGTTCACATTATTCTTCATCCATTCATCTAAATATGGGCTTAACTTTCTCTAATTATCATTATTGATACACATAAATTCCATAGTCTTGGTTTAAATAACTTAATATCATTATTATACTATCTATTAATATTAGATCATTATTATTCTTTGGATAGGTCCACACTTCCTAAAACAATGATGCATTATAAATATGTCCACATGGGCTGAATCTATCTATTCCCCCTTTAACGACCATTTTTCTAAATTTAAATTATCCATATGGGTTAACTCGTATGTTTCACATGTTAGTGAAGATAAAATTACCCTAAGAGTCAATTATATAAACATATCAAGCCTAAACCTATTAAATTTTTAACATTTATCTATGTATCACTAGAAATCACCTTGTACATTTGGAGGAACTATTCTAAAGTTTCAAAATATTAAAACCCTCAAAAGAGAAATCCATAAACTAAGTTTCAATGCCATTTCAAGGTTAAATCATAGGTTGTTAAGTGTTGAAATCCATACACATGATTGCATTGGATGATACTACTACATTGGTTACACACACTTAGCTAGGTGGGAGAACTATGGTTGCTTTGAATTACTTCTTCAAAGTATTAGATAAGTAGGTAATGATTAGAAATAGGGGTGTCTAAGGTTAGCTTAACCCATCCTAGTCACCCATTTTCCCCATTCATAATTATTTCATCTTACAATGTAAAGAGGTAGGGTTTTGAAGTAAGAAGAAGGAAAATAGAGCCATTTATGTAGATAAAATACATTTGCACACAAATGAGGGCTTATTATATGTAGATGTAACAATAAATATTATCATAGACTAACATATACACATAGGACAATTCTATATCCTAATAGATAATGTCACATTATGTAGGCTTCCAAGAAGTATTAAATTGTCCAAGCTCATGTAGACACTATATTTATAGATCTAAGCATTCACAAACCCCTTCCTAATCTCTAATGATGATTTTACCCTGTCATAAGCCAAAAAATTCCAAAAAAATCCAAGTAATTTGTTCCTTTTGTGTTTCCATAAAAATTAAGTGACAATATATCAATAAAATTTTGTTAATTACACTCAAATTTATATGTGATTGTTATATCTTATGTAATATGAATTTTATATAGTTTTATCCTATTAAGTGTGCTTAAGCCAAAAATAGATAAATCATGTTGGTGAACGTCTTCCTAGGACTGAGCACAATAAACCCTAGATTCCTTAGGGTTTATTTATCATTTATTATGGTTTCAAAATTATACATTTAACTATAATTTTCATATTTGATTTTTAATTTCCCCATATAACACAATAATTTATGTTTGATCTTAAGCCATTTTGATATTTTTCATGCTCATATTTTATGCCTTCTAAAAAGGCTAGTTATATTATCCCTCTAAGGTGAAGTTTTGAGTTAATTAGTGTTAAAATTGAACATAATCATATTTATTTAGATCAATCACATGTATCTAAAATGACTAAAATTGATGAAGTGCAAAATCATCCTCCTTTTCTTGATGCAAATGTTAATGATTATCAGAGTATGTTCCCAATCCAGATAATGCAAATGCGAGGTTGAATGGTCACAAAATATAATAAGTGAGTGCACACCACCAAATATTTATAGCCAAATGAAATCATAAAACAAGTATTTCACAAGATAACTAAAATGGAGAAATCCCAAATATTCATTAAGTGAGAAATCTCCTCAAGTGAAGCATACATATAGGAGTGCTGAGTAGCTCCTCCATAAATAGTGGTCAAAGACCTCCTAGAATATAAGTGTGATTCCTCCACAAAATGTGTTCAAAGGAGACCAAATTAAAAGTGTAACTCCTCCATAAAAGGTGGTAAAAAGAGTTACATCTTATTCTTTTAGTCAAACCTATGACACACAAACTCCACCTAAGTAAGCATATCCCTAAATGTAAGAAAAATCTAGGTGAGAATATAATATTCTCAAATAAATAAATCTATGAAGATAAATACCTACACTAACACCACCCCCATAAGCACAAATTAGGTAGGCAATGTAAAATAAATAAGGGTCATGACAACTAGGCCTGATCAGGTACCCATGTATAAATCAATCTCTGATAAAACAATGAAAAGGAGAAAACCCATAAGAAAATAATCCCCCAAAAGATAGACATAGAAAAAGTGAAGATTCTAGAAGACCCCCGTGAAGATGATGTTATTGTTTATGTAGATCACACCCAAAGAAGAGATTTTAGATGAATGAAATTTATCTCAATGATGGGTTTCATAAAGATATATATAACCTAATCTTAAGACTAGAAAAATCTTAATTTAATGACCTAACCATAAATAAGTTCCTAGATAAAATGCATGTGAATCTTAATGTGTTTGGTCTACTGGTATTAAATTGGATTCTTACATATATGTATGATACTATAGTTGTCATAATATATGATGGTGGGTTACCTAAAGGAATGCCAAACTTAGATAGAGTCCCCTAAATCTAAATAACCTTAGTAGCTGCATTAATATCTCCCCTATACTCTAACTATGTGGATGATATAGTAATAACATTTTTATTCTTTTTAGACCAAATGATAGCACCATAATCCAAATAAAAAATATAACGTGAAGTAGACTTGTGATTCTAAGTATTGCCAATCTAATCTAAATCTAAAAAACCAACCAAGTCAGCCTCTATGCCAAATATGTAATATCTTTGAATGTAGTGGAGTATCCACTTGGTTGCTTTCTAGTGTAGCTCATGGGGATCTTGCATGAATCGTGAAACAATGCCTACTACATATGAAATATCAAGGTTGGTATGATTTAGATAAATGAGGCTACCAACAAGTTATTGATATTGAGTGGCATCAACCAAAGGTGTAAAATAATTAGCCTTAAGTTTTATTCTTGATAAAAATGGATTCAAATATGGATTACAATTATCCATGTGAAATTGATGCAAAAGACTAAGAGCATACTTGGGTTGTGTAAGTGAAATCCCTAAACCAGACTATGAAATCTCAATGCCAAGGAATTAATGTAGAATACCCAAGTCTTTCATGTCAAAATTATCCTATAGAGTTATCTTCACCACCATAATATATGATGAAGAAATCCTAATCATCAATTAAACATCAACATAAAGGACTAATATTAATAAATAATCATCCTACCATAAAAAGTATGCATTGGGGTTTGAATGATACCTAGTGAAACCTAAAGTAAGGAGGAAGGAATCCATCTTGGCATACCAAGCCTGAGGGGAATATTTGAGGCCATATATGGATTTCCTAACTCTATAAACTAAGGATGGATCATGAACAAACAAGGGTGTATGCTCCATGTATATCTCCTTCTCAAGGTCTATGTGAAAAAAATCACTCTTCACATCCATTTGGTGCACATCCCAAACATGTGTTGCACCTATAATTAGTGTTAGTTAGATTGAATTTAACTTTACAATGGGTGAAAATGTCTTTGAGTAGTAAATGCTAGCTACCTATGAAAAACCTTTGGTGACCAATCTTGACTTGTAATTGTCAACTAACCCATTTATTATAGACTTGGTATGATATGTCCACCTACATCAAACCATCTTCCTTCCCTTAGGAAATGAATTCAAATCCAAAGTGTGATTTTTGATGAAGGAAGAATATTCTTCCTATATAACACTATCCTACTTAGGTATGCCTAGAGCCTCTCAGAATGTTTATGGATTCAAAACTTGAGCAAATAAAACATGTGGAGCATTATGATAATATACCAAGTGTGTATATCATCTATTGGATCCCTTACCCAAGTACCTACACTTTAAAGTGTCTGATTGCCCAAAGGGGACTAGATGTGGGTGAGTTAGGTGTTAATTCCTCATCCTCTAAAACATGACTAGAGGTGGAGGTATAATATTCCCCATCACTACTCTCACTATCAAAACTAAAAGAAGAGGTAGAATACACTGGCCCAGGAACCTAATCTAGATGATTCAAGTCAGAAGAAGAATCATCAAGTCTAAGTGAATCCAATAAAAGAGAAAAAGTGTCAAGTGTTGAGTCTTTGGGACTCTCCTAAATGAACACTTCCATATATGAATAAGTCATGTGTGGTTGGATGTAGAAGGTGATACCCCTTGATACCATCTTGATGACATACAAAGATATAAGGATTGGACTGTGGTTTTATAACTTTAAGTATATTATTTGATATATGTGTAATAGATAGAGATATAAAGACCATAAAGTGCTATATGATGAGTGTCATTAAACTCCTCATTTAATCAATGTTTAATTGATGTCTTATCAACTAGGGATGGTGTCCAAAGCTATCTACAGTAAGGTATAGGATGGTAGATCTAAAAGTCTACTTGTGGGGGTGTTTGATGGTCCTATTCTAACTTTGACTAATGAAATAAATGTGTCTTAAACTACTTGATTCACTCTATTGATGGAAAGGAAAATATGTAACTATTTAATTAAATGAATCCACTCTTTTACTTGAAAGTAAAATCACACTCCTATTTATGCTTGCATGGAAATAGAGATATTTAACTTGAAAATGAAATTTTCTTCACACATTTGTTGTAAAAGAAAACACACTTTGCTTAGAAAGGAAATGACTTTGGAATAAGGAATGCCTTTTGAACTATGAATTTTTTTTATGTTTTATGAATGAATAAAAATATTAGCAAGATTATGATTAGTTATAATAAAGAGTCAATATAAAATAACATAAGTACCGTACATAATTCCTGGTTCCAAGGAGAGTGGGCCCTTACTCCTCTCAGACTTAGGAAAAAATATTAATCAATGCTAGAAAATAAAGTGATAATTCATAAAATTGAAATGATTACAATATGTCTGAAACCTATAATATGCTTGTATGTATCTTTCATCTATTATCTTTCAATAATAAAAGTATTACATTTTATGCTAATATAATCAACTCAAAATAGAATGCAAAGAGATAGGATTCCTTAGTCGATCCACTCATCCAAAGATAGGAGATTGGATTTCTAAGAGATCCAATTATTTTGATGAATTAGATATAATATCCTATAATAGTCCTAAGATCCAAATATATATAACTTTATCAAAAGAAAATTCTACAAAATAATAGGCGAGTATTTTCCTCATTTGACTCCAACTAGAATGATTCTCTCTCATCTTATATTGTCACCAACTTCCCTATTTGTAGCTTTGTCTCTAAAAAATACATAGAATTGACCCTATAGAGTCGGTAAGAATGAGCCTTCGAAGTCCATAGAAACAAGCCTATAGAGTCCATAGAGATAAGCCTGTAGAGTTTGTAGAAACAAGCCTGCAGAGTCTATAGAAATAAGCCTGTGCCATTTTTCAAACTGATGCCATTCATGATGATTTATTACTATTTTGTGTTGGTCCTCCCATGTACTCATATGAATACACGTGTCTAAAAAGCACAAAAAATGGACCTATAGAGTCCATAGATTCATTTTATGTGAGTTCATAGTTCTATTAGATGGAGATCAAAATTAAAATTTCACTATACATCACCTGTGTCTTCTTCTTGAGCATTATTCACAATAAAAATCACTAAAACATGCTATGTATTAGACATTATTAACAAAGTAAAGGTTTAGTCTTTGGTTCAATATAAACAAGACAAATATCTACTTTCCATGTAATAGTTATCTAACAATATATGATTTGCATAAGATAATATCCTTAGAGAGATCAATTGAGGGAAATAACATGTCAATAATGAGCCATATTCTGAGCTCATCATCTCCCCCAAGTTTTACCTTTTTCAATTCCCATTACAAACATTCATTTGCATTTGTAGCTCCTATATCTGCTTTTCAAATTTTGACTCAAATCATAGTCATCAAATTTATCTATTATATGATTGTCTAAATTGATTATAAACCCTTGATGTTCTTGAATCATTTGTTTCCATATATTAAATTGCTCTTATAATTGTGGATCCAAACTCTACCATCCTAAAATAGGTATGATCAATAAAGAGGGTTTATATATCATGCCAATCCATTTCTTTTCTCCCCCAGAGTTTATTACCTCTATTGAGATTTACAAAATTAAGGTAGCTCTCCTCATACTCCATCTTAAGTTATTTGGAGACATGATCTCTCATCTTCTAAGAGGCACTAAAATTGGTCCCACCTTTTCACACTTGCAATCACCACTGAATCAAAACTCTATCTTGAAAACAAGTCAAAAGAAATAGCACAATCATATAAAGCTTGTAAATAATGAGTTTTAACTTCATTTCTTAAATAAGTATAGTTAAAATTCTTTTTGATCAATCTAAAGATAGGAAAGGCTAGTCTGATACACAATCCTATAGTCTTAGCATGATTTGTATACTCCTCAAATATGCTTTTCTATGCTAGTTTATTTTTTAATATAGAATGCAATGCCCTCAGTTGAACTTCTCCTACATGAAGGTGTATAAATAACTTATTGTTATCATGGTCTTTTATGATCAAATCATGCAAATAAAACTCATAAAGAAAATATTACTGATCAGGTTCAACACTATAGAAAATTTATAAAAATGTTGTTGGTTGTAAAATCTTGTAAGGAAGATGACAAGAGATCATTAGAAGCTATCATCTATAAAATTGTTTAAATAAAAAGAAACTATATGTAGGAGAAGGATTCCTACATGCCAAAAGAGATTCCCCTAATTTGCATGCATCTTGCAAATTTTCTTCTAAATCTTAGACCTTAGCTTCTAATTCTTTCTTTTCATTTTCCAATATTTTGTTTGAAGAATTTGAAAATTTGTTTTTTATTTGAGTATGGAATATTCTTCTTCAATTTTATTTAAAATTTTCAAGGTAGGAATACTTGTACAACTTGTTTGACAATTTTAGTCAATAAATACCTTAGGAGGAGAAGGTATAACATTATAAGGTGCTTTAGAAGAGTTTACCAAACTCTACAATATCCTATTATCCTTCTTCAAAATTTCTACATATATCCAGAGGTCTATTTGTTCACTTTCATTTGTCTTTATTATTTCTTCTAATTTGTGAACTTTTGTTGCATGATTGGCAAATGTTGTGTCTAATTTTTGCACCAATAATGAGTTGAAATGATCCTTATTTTGTAATTGATTTATTAAGTCAACAATGTTAGTTTTTTGTTGTTGTTTTAGAGCTTGATCTTGAGAAAGCTTCAAGGTTAACTACATAATAGGATCATTTATATTAGATGACTCTCCTTTCTCATTTATGCATACATTTTTTCCTTTATTCATTGTAGTTTCAACTGAAACATGTGGTTGTCCCACCATACTTGGTTCCTCTACTATGATTGGCTCTTCTCTTAGAATTGGCTCCTCTATTATGATTGGAGAGTTCCTTTCAAAATTAATTTCTTTAACATATACATTTTTAGGGATACTTTGATGTATGGGGGAATGAGATACCTTTTTAAGACTATCTAGAATGTCTACAGCCTCTTATTCATCTTCATCTATCAAAATTAACCTTATCCTTCTTTTGGTCACTCTCTAAGCTACACTCAGTTGTTTTTCCTTTTTAACCATCAAACCCTTAGTCTTCTCAAGTTCTATAGCAACCTTTCATTTCAATTTTATTCTTCTTGACAAGGGAATTGGTTACACTACAGATTTCCAAGGTTCTTTTGGGGACCTTAAAACTATAGGGATTTGAGACTTTATGATTCTTCTTGAAGAAGAAGGGATTTATTTTGAGACTACAGTCTATGATTTCTTCTTTGGAGTTACTTTCTCAACTGATGTAGTAGGTGGAGATGAATGTTCTTGTAGTAAATTTGAGGTTTCTTGTGCAAGCAAATTTGGAATTTGTTGTGTTACATTATTCTTAAATTCCTCTTAGACCTCTTATCCTTGTTGAAGGAAGTGATGTTGGATAATTAGGTGAATACGGCCATGGTGCCTCAGAGAAACATTAGGAGTTATAGTCATAATTTGAAGGGCACCATATAAAAAGGATGGGAGGGTAATCTTTTAATGAGGGTTTTGCCTCCCATACTTAAGGTGTATTAATATTTTCATGGCATCTCCTCCTAAAAGACTATTTTGCCCCTCATAAATGATATACTTGAGTACCCACTTGGATACAAATTTACAAGGTTCAAGAAGTGAATTTTTACGAATCCCTTTTGATTTTCCCTTGGAATATATTAGACACAAAGTCCTAGTCTACTCATTACCATTAACTAGATAATTAAATCACTAAATAGAATTTGGCCTATCACTCTCATTCCCTCTTCTATAACTTGTATGATTTGACTTATAATTTGAGTTGAAATAAGAATAACAATACCTTTAACAACTAAAAAAGTAGGGGTGAGATTAGTGATGAATTATCTTACCATTGTTTTGTGGAAACCCTAGAAATTTTCAATGAAAGGTAGCCAACCATTTGCTCTAAACACTGCCACAGAAGCTTTGTATTTATGAAGCTTTACTACATTCTTTAGATCTGATCTTGTTTTTTGTCCCATTTCTACTTGGATTTATAGATAATTCTATTTCTTTAACTTAAATTAGGGTTTAGACTAGCTTCTATTGAAATTTATAGGTAATAATCACTAAGGATCTATAGAAATGAAATGTTTTGTGTGAAACTCCATAGCTTCATGAGTTTATAGTTTGACATGATTACTTTATACATTTCAATGCCTCACATTTCTATAGAGTGTGCTAGCTATTTTGTCAAATTACTACAAATTATATGAAATAATGGCATGGCATGTTGATGGTGATAGCTATTTATCATTTCATTTAGAACCCCTTTATGACGTCCCATCATTATAATTATTGATGATGTAATTGATTGTACCAAAGCTACATAGGTCATCATGGCATAGACATACATCTTTTCCATTTTGTTTGCATGCTTATCCATTATGGTATGTGTCATGTCATTCTATTTTGGAAGGCTCAAGCTTGGGTCATCTCCATAGAATAAATCTTAATTAAATAAAAGATAATTAGTTAACTAAACATAGATAAATAGAATATATGTATCACTTACTTTTGACCTTAGATTTATCCTTTACTCACTATTTGTCCTGCATAGATAAGTTTACATGGATTAGTCAACAGGTGTTGAAAGAATAAATTTTATTACATGGAGAAGACCAATCATAGTGACATGATGAGATTCTCTTTTTTTCTTATATATTTTTTTTGCCCTTTGGCTAGCCATTGCTAGTTTTTTAGCCAAAGCCCTTTTTACAATGCATAGCTAGCCAACAAACTAGTTTTTTGGGCATGCATATATATATATATGTGTGTGTGTGTGTGTGTGTGTGTGTGTGTGTGTGTGTGTATATGTATATATATATATATATATATATATATATATATATATATATATATATAATTCTAGATCATCAAGGAGTAGGTTCTATGGAAGAAGCAGAGTCCTCCAAAATAGCCACTTGATTTGAAGCAGTTTCCCTAGAAGAAGCAGAGTCCTCCAGAAAGGTTACTTGATCTTTTACCTTTTGAAAAAATTATTCTTTATTGAGAGGTTTCTGATAAATCTTCAATCTATGTCCATTGACTAACAGATCTCTTCTGCTATCATTAATAGGTATTAGCTTAATATAACCATTTTCAAAGACCTTAATCTGATAAGGTCCCAACTACCTCATTTGTAGTTTTCCTTTAAACTGTTGAAATTTAGAATCAAACAATAGTGCCCAATCTCCTTTCTAAAACTTCTATTATTTGATCTGTGAATCATGCCAAACTTTTCTTTGATGTTGTACCAATTTAGTTCTTTGTAGTGCTTCCATCCTCATCTCATCATGTTGATTAAGCTATAAGAGTCTTTCTTTTTGTATTTATTCTAATTCAATCCCTACTTCTATAGCTATTTTCAAAGTTTGTAATTCAAATTCAATAGAGAATAAGGGCTTATTACCATAAACCAATTCATAAGGTGAAAATCTAGTTATTATTTTCTAAGTAGTATTATAGGCCCAAACAACTTTTGGTACCTTATCTGCCTAATCCTTTCTACTGGAATTAATAACCTTTGTTAAAATGGTTTTCAATTCTCTGTTGGTGACTTTAATTTTCCCATTAGCCTATAGATGGTATGGAGATTTTTTTTGTGTTGAGTTTGATATAATTGCATGAAGTGCTTTATCATGTTTGACATGAACTATAGTCCTTGATATGAGACTATTTCCCTTGAAGCACCAAATATTTGCATGATTTTGAAATATAAGAAATTATCTACCATCTCTTCTCTTGCATGAGTTAATACTTCCACTTCTGCCCACTTGGTCACATAGTCTGTACATACTAGGAGATACTCTTTTCCTCTGGAAGGAGGATCCACAAGACCTATAAAATCAATTCCCCATTTATTAAATGGTTTTAAAACTAATTGAGGATGAGGGTGTAGAGGCATCTTTGTTGAAAGAGTAGGCTATCCAATTCTCTGACAAGCATCACAGTGTTTGACATATATTTTTACTTGTTGATGAAGGTGAGGGCAATAGTATCCTACTCCTAGGATTTTGTGTATGGTTCTTTGAGCTGAGTAATGACCTCCTCCTAGTTCATCATGACAAGCTTTGATGATATCATAAGCTTCAACATTTGTCACACACTTGTGAAACACATGGTCAGGTCCAAATTTGAATAGCATTCTATTAATCCATTTAAAATAACTTTTTTGATTAAACATTTATTTTCTTTTTGTGAAAATTACAGAGGAAAATTCCCTATGGTGAGGTAATTGTCTATATCAGTAAACCATGGAGATTTTGATGAAATAGAAAATAGTTGTTCATCTAGAAAATCATCTTCCACTAGTTCTTCCTCACTTGTAGTGTTCATTCTTGATAAGAAATCAACAACCACATTAGACTTCCCTAGTTTGTCTATAATAATAACATCAAATTTTTGTAAGAGAAACAAACATATAATAATCTTACCTCCCATAATTGGTTTGTTGGTAAGATATCTAATAGCTAAATGGTTTGTATAGAAAAATACCTTGTAGACTATTATGTAGTATTTGAATTTGTTAATTGCATAGACTACAGCTAGGAATTCCCTCTCAATTATGGTGTAGTTTCTTTCAGTAGGTGTCATGTTTTTGCTAATATAATATATATCATACATGTTATCCTCTTCATCCTTTTGTCCAAGGACTACTCCTATTGTTGTATTAGAAGCATCTATATATATATGGAATGGTTGATTCTAATCTGGTCCTATTAATATTAGAGCAGTAATGAATTTACCTTTGATGGTCTCAAAGGCTTGCTGACAACTATCACTCCATTTGAATGTACTATCTTTTGTAAGCAAGGCAAACATAGGGGCATCTATTTGGCTAAAATTATCTATAAAGAACTTTAATAACTATTATGTCCAAAAAAACTCTTAATTTTAGTTTGTGTTTGTGGGATGGATAAGTTGGAGATTATTTCAACCTTTTTTGGATCTACTTGAATGCTTTTTTCAAAAATATGGTGTCCCAACACTATTCATTCATCCATCATCAACAAACATTTCTCATGTCTCAAAGATAATTGATGTTCTTCACATTTGATCAATAATCTTTCCAAGTTGGTGAGAGCCTCCTCATAAGTTCTACCATGAATGGTGAAATCATCCATATATACTTCAACACAATCATTTGTAAGGTCAGAGAATATTGCTAGAACTACTCTTTGGAAGGTTGATGGAGCATTATAGATTCAAAATAGGAGTACTCAGTAAGAAAAAGTTCCCAAAGGGTAGGTAAATGTGTTTTTATCTTGATCTTCATCTACCACCATTATCTGGTTATACCCACTAAATCCATCCAGGAAAGAAAAATATATTTTTCCTACCAAGTTGTTAAAAACTTGATCAATGAAAGGTAGAGGAAAATAATCTCTTAGTGTTACTTTGTTTAGTTCTCGATAATCTACACATACCCTTAATTTTCCATTTTTCTTAGGCACAATTACCAAGGGTGAAACCCATTGGCTATCTAAGATGGGGTAAATAAACCTAACTTCCAATAATTTTTGGATCTCTATTTTGACTATCTCCTTTAATGTTGGTTTTATTATTCTTTGTGGTTGTCTGACCAATTTGACATATTCTAAGTAAATGTGATGAGTTCATATGATAGGGTGAGTTCCCTTCATGTCGGTATAATCCTAAGCAAAAGCCTTGGTATGTCTTTCCAGTACTTTAAAGAGTTGATCTTTCTATTCATTTTAAAACCAACTATTGATGTTCAAAATATTTCTAGGTAATACCATGATTAGTTTTATTGATGCAGGAGCATCTAAAATAGCACCATGGAGGACCAGTTGCAAATGCAAATGAAATTCTAGCATGAAAATTCAAATTCTGGTTTTCCCTCCAAATTGTGAGATTTCAAAATTTCACCTTCAATGTAAATGTAATTATCAAAAAGTGAAAGTAAAAAGGTGAAAAGTGATTGTTATATTGTTGAGGAAATAAATGGGAAATTGTTGAAACTATTTTCAACCTTAGTAAATTGTTAAAACTTAAAAACAGTCTTTTGTTGCCTTAAGCCCAATTTGGGCGTAGAAGTTGGAAGAGAGATTCTTGAAAAGAAAGAAAAACAAAGAAGAATTAATTAAGGGAAAAAAAAAAGAGAAGAGAAGAGAGGATGAGAGGGGTGTAGAAGTGGATAAGGATAGAGAGGAAAATTCCTCTCCTTCAAAGGAAAGAAGAAAGAATGAAGGATAGAGAGGAGAATTAGTGAGGGAGGACCTCACTCAAGAGATGATAAGGTTAAGGAAAAAGGAACAAATTTGATGTGAAGAATGTGTGAAGGAATAGACAAGGATTTGGAAGCCATGATACATTTGATATTAAAATGTAAGTTTCTTATCTGATCTATGAAAGAATGAATGTTTTGCTTCATGTGATTATGTTATGAAAATTCTGGTGACAGGCCTGTGTGTGTATATGTGAATGTGTATGAATGATGGTTTTCTATATAAAATTGAGGAAATTACATTTAAAATAGTTATTTTGCATGTTGAGAATGAGTTTAAACTGATATTCTATGAACAAGAGGTCTTAAAAGTACTATGAATGTATAAGAAGCCCAAACAAGCCTAAACTAGATATTTAGGAATTTAAAAATACAGCTCATTGTCTAAGGTAAAATCCACATGAAAATATTTGGATGGAGTTGAAAATAGGTCCTTGATGCAGGTATGAACTTAATAAAGGAAGAAACAGGTTTAGGAACCCCTTTAATGTCCAAAAACTCCACAGTTGGAATTCAGGCCTGTAGGTGACAGTTTATAGACAATGATAAGACATTTGCATGTTTTGCAAGGCAAATGGATTGATAAACTCATCCCTTGATATGAGTATGGAATGGAGAAATAATTTAAGGTATTGAAATGTTCATACATACACTGGGACCCTGTTGATCATTGTGTTAGAGGAGAAAACCAAGAACCCTGCTGACTGTCATACAAATACAGTCAAAAGACATTGAAATGTTAAGCATTGGAAGGTACAAAAGGTTGATATGAATTGGATGATTATTGGATAAGGTGTATGGAGTTAAAAAAGACCCTATAAAAGTGATTAGAACCCTTGAAACTATCTAAAACACACCCAGCAAAAATAATTAGCTCTCGGCCTGTGACTGTCCAAGGGAAAATCCTGATTTAGCTTCTAGTCCTCAAAATGAGTTTTAATGATTGAAACCTCTTGAAACTTTGCAATATGAACCATGAAGGTGTTATAAAACTTTTGGAAGTGTTCTAAAGGTGTTACACCATACAGAAGTATGGAAAAAGACAATTACCAAGTGAAGCCTAGGTGCATGTGAAGGAAAGAGCATAGGCCAATACAGGAAAAGTGAATTTCTCCAAAGAAGAGCACTAAAAAATAATTTATTAACCTATAATAAGATAATGGGTATCTGTAATGGTGCTTTTTTTTCTTAGAAAGTCTATACATCACTCTAGAGAAGACGTTTTGCACACAAGGAGGGCTAATTAGAACATGGTCTAAAGAAGAAAATACAATTCCATCCAAAGCAACCTTAGGAGATTTTCCAGTATGTTATATAAGGGCTTAATGGGTATCCATAAATGGTTTTACTTTCATGATTGAGTTAATTTACAAAGAGTTATGGCCAATAATCAGGGTAAACAGGGCTACAAGGAATGAATGATCTAGATAGGTCTATATCAGTTTGTTGATGGTTACAGACCAGTCTAAGGATGGTTTCATCATTTATGCCTGGGTAGTTGGATTATATTTTCTTGAATTCACTAATCAATGAGTTCAGAGGATATGGATGAGTTAGTAGCTTATGAAACATGGCTACATTATCAACAAACTCTTCTCTAGGAGGAATCAGTCTTACAAAAGAACAATGGAATGTATCTAAGAAATGAGTTTGTTGTTATTCAAAAAATTTCCATACACTTTCCTAAATCAATCCATGATCATTGGTGAGGAAAAAATCAAAGAAGTAGAAGTAGAGGTTTCATAATATTTTTTCTAACCCAAGAATCCTAAACTAAGGTAGTCCATAGTTTTTGGACAGGTAGAGTCCATAGATTCCAGACTGGTAGAGTCCATAGCTTTTGGACTAGTAGAGTTCATATCTTTCAAACTGGTAGAGTCTATAGATTCTAGGTATATGTCTCCATTAAATTCTTCCAAGTGTTTTTTAACTATGATCATAGCTAAGGAGGAAATGTTGTTTGATGTGTTGTATGATTTGTCTACCCAAAGTTCTTGTATGTGATTTGTTGATGGTTTTACAGGAGGATACAAAGAGATGCATTTAGATTTTAACCCATTATAAATGGTCATATCTTCTGACCTAAAATCAATTAATTCTAATATAGTAGCTAACCATGGTCTAACTAGGATTATGGGATATCTTAAATTCTTTATTTTAGGTTGCAAGACCATAAAATCTACTAGAAATTCCCAAGACTCTATTAATACTTCAACATTCTCTATAATCCCTTCTGATTTAGTTATAGATTGCTCCACCATTTGAATAATGGTAGTTGTGGGTTGTATTCTCATAAGAGATAATTTATGAAGAGTATCAATTGTCATAACATTAATTGTTGCTCCCAAATCTACCAAGATGTTAAGAAATTCTTTACCTCTGATTGTGACTATGATAACTGGGCTTCTTGGATCTGCATATTTTGGAACTAATAGTTTTCCTGCTAATAAATCAGCAAATTTTTCATCAACATGAATGGTTCCTATATATTTTTATTTTCTCTTAGGTGTCTTGATACAAAGGTTTTTGATGATCTTGTTCAATTCAGGTATATCCCTAATAGCTTGTAGTAGGGGTACCTCAATATTGATCTTTTGCAACTCATGGGCCAAGTTTGATTTTGGTTTAATATCAATTTCTTTTAATCTTTTAGGAAAAGGAACTACTGGTGTAGTAGTGTTTTCTTTGTTTGCTTCAGGGCTCATTTTGATTTTAGCTTCTCTAGTGTTTAATTGAGATGATTTTATTTTTTCTTTTTCATCAGGTATCTCAAAAATGAGAACTGGAGGTTTTTGTATAGTTTTCCCTGATCTTAAATTTATGTCTAAACAATAAATATCTCCAACATTCAATGTCTCTTCATATTCATTAACATAAATAGGTGCTGGTTGTTTATTTTTTAGATTTACTATTAACTGTGCAGGCATTGAGGGTTGATTGATTTGTCCTTGTTTCTAAATAACTAGGGGTGGCATTATAGTTTATTTTTGAAGTGGTCTTCTTGGTTGGGTGAATTGTTGTTGTGGGTTTCACTATGGATTCCATTGTTGATATTGTTATGGCATCCATTACTACTATGGTACCCATTGTTGCTATGGTACCCATTATTGTTGTGGCTATGGCACCATCCATGGGGGTGTTGGCATCCAATCTTGTCCTACCCATGGATTTTAGATTGATATAATTTGGGTTTTATTCCAAAAAGGTGAAGGAACTTAAACATTCCATGGTGCCATCCATGGATTAACTGAGTTTCTTGCATTAAACTATCCTTAAGCCTAGTTTTTTAGGGCAAAGTTTTGTCTCTAGATAAATTTTACTTCTTCAGTGGACTGGACTTGTGTTTTCATTTGATTTTTTAAAATAGGTAGAAGGGTGCAATGTTTTTTATCATGATCTATTGCATCACAGATACCACATGATGAAACATTGGTTTTATCTAGGGGCAGTCTCTAAGGGCATGTTTTTGTCTACACCTAGGATAGTAGATTGCTAAGGGTTCTGTTGAATTTGCCTTAGCTTGAAGGTCATTCAAAGTACTATTTAGTGTAACTAGAATATCCATCTTTAGATTGTAAAATTCTTCCATTAGCTTACCCACTTCATTATATTTCCCAAACCTTCCTCTCCTAAGTCTAGGTTTTATTCGAGAGTAGTTGGTACAAAGCTCAAAAATCTAATTAAAATCCAACTTATTTATATCTCCACCTCTCATCAGATTTAAGGTATCTCTAGTATCTTCATCCAACCCTTTTAAGAAAACTAATTTCTAAACTTCTTCAGTGAGTGGATAATTGCTTCTTTTATGAGTGAACATGAATCTATCTAAATAATCCTTTAAAGATTCATCCTCATTCTATTTGATTTTAAAGAAATCCTCTTTTCTTTCTCACACTTGGCAATAATCTTGATACTTGTTTAAGAATTATATCTTCATGTCATCCCATGTTCTAATAAAATCGCCAGGTAAACCCATGAACCATCTCATAGCTGCATCTTTAAGTTCAGAGGGAAATAATTTTAATTTCTAGACATCTATTATGTAATCATAGGTTTGACATAGCACCTTAAACTCAAATAGGAATTGATCAGGATCTTCTATAGATCTTCCCCAAAAATTTGGCAAATTAGCTAGTGAAATATTTTTCATGGGGGTTTGATCATTAAGATCTGCAAGAATTGGAAAGGAAAAAGTCCTTCCTAATTTTACAAGTTGCTTTTGTGGATTTTGTTGGAAAGCCATATTTTCTTCTTATGATGATGTTTCAAAGCTGGGATGATCTTCCCACTAAATATTTGTGGTATTAATTATGGGTTGTTCAAAGTTCTCAAAATTTTCTTTAGCTATGGATTTTTGAAATGCTTCTTCTAAGTCCTTGGCAATTTCTAAATAATGTCTTCCTACAAGAGATTGATCCTAAGTAATTTGTCCTATGGGGCTCGCTTGTGGCAATGGCCTAGTTTCTATCCAAGTTTTTGAAGATTCTTGTAGATAGGTTTCCCGCATAACTTTTGGTTTACTACTCAGATATGTTGGAAGAGTTTCAACTTGTGTTCTTGGTGGGAATTTTGGGATGAATCATCCTTTAGAGTCTCTAGGATGATACATTAATTTATTGAATGTTTTTTTAGGATTTTATGGTTTTTACAAATTTTTTATTTTTCACTCTAGACCAATAAATATTACCTTACTAACACCTTGTTCCCTAGAAATGGTGCCAAAAATGATGAGTGTCATTTAACTCCTCATTTAATCAATGTTAAATTGATGTCTTATCAATTAAGGCTAGTGTCCAAAGCTATCTATAATAAGGTGTAGGATGGTATATCTAGAAGTCTGCTTATGGGGGTGTTTGATGGTTCTATTCTAACTTTGACTAATGAAATAAATGTGTCTTAAACTACTTGATTCACTCTTTTTATAAAAAGGAAAATATGTAGCTCTTTAATAAAATGAATACACTCTTTTGCTTGAAAGTAAAATCACACTCCTATTTATGCTTGTGTGGAAATGGAGATATTTAACTTGAAAAGGAAATTTGCTTCACACATATGCTGTAAAAGAAAACACACTTTGCTTAGAAAGGAAATGACTTTGGAATAATAAAATGCCTTTTGAACTATGAATTTGTTTTGATATTTTATGAATGAATGCAAATATTAGCAAGATTCTGATTAGCTATAACAAAGAGTTAATATAACATAACATAAAAACTGTATACAATTTTTGGTTCTAAGGAGAGTGGGTCCTTACTCCTCTTAGACTCAAGAAAAAAGATTAATCAAAGCTAGAAATTGAAGTGATAATTCATAAAATTGAAATGATTATAATCTATCTGAAACTTGTAATATGCTTGTATGTATCTTTCATCTATTATCTTTCAATAACAAAAGTCTTACATTTTATGCTAATATAATCAACTCAAAATAGAATGCAAAGAGATAGGATTCCTTAGTTGATCCACTCATCCAAATATAAGAGATTGGATTTCCAAGAGATCTAATTATTTTGATGAAATAGATATACTATCCTATAATAGTCCTAAGATCCAAATATATACAACTTTATCAAAAACAAATCCTACAAAATAACAGGTGAGTATTTTCCTCATTTGACTCCAACTAGAATGATTCTCTCTCATCTTATCTAGTCAATAACTTCCCCATTTGTAGCTTTATCTTTACAAAATCCATGAAATTGACCCTACAGATTTGATAGGAATGAGCCTACAGAGTCCATAGAAACAAGCCTATAGAGTCCATAAAAACAAGCTTGTAGAGTTTGTAGAAACAAGCTTGCACCATCCTTTGAATTGATGCCATTCATGATTATTTATTACTATTTTAGGTTGGTCCTCCCATGTACTCATATGAACACACGTGTCTCAAAATTACAAAAAAAATGAACCTATAAAGTCTGGAGATTCATTTAGTGTGAGTTTGTAGTTTTGTTAGATGGAGATCAAAATTGAACTTTCACTATACATCACCTATGTCTTCTTCCTGAGCATTCTTCACAAAAAAAAATCACTAAAACATGATATGTATTAGACATTACTGACAAAGTAAATTTTTAGTCTTTGGTTTAATATAAACAAGACAAGTATCTAATTTCCATGTAATAGCTATCTAACAATCTATTATTTGCATAAGATAATATCTTTAGAGAGATGAATTGAGGGAAATAACATGTCAATAATGAGCCATATTCTGAGCTCATCACTATACTTCAAGTTTCTTTCCATGCCAAGATTTAAAGGGTGTTATTCATTTTAATGATTTGTGAGGAACCATATTCTAAATATAACAAGCATAATTAATGACTTCATCCCAATACTGAGGTGCCAAAGACATAGATAAAATCATATAGGTATCCATATCTTTGAAGGATATGTTTTTTCATTTTGTAACTCAATTATGTGAAGGACTATAAGTAATTATCCATTATAAATCAATCCCCTCTATGGTGCAAAAATCCTCAAATCTATTTCTAACATATTCACCTCCATTGTTAGTTTGAATAACATTGATGGATTTCTCAGATTATTTCTCAACATGTGCCTTAAGGTCTTGAAAATTTTCAAACACTTATGAATTTTTCCTAAGAAATTAGACCCATATATCTCTCGATAAATCATCAATGAAGGTGAGAATGTACTTATCCCTTGTAAAAGATATACCGGTTAAAGGTCCAAATACATCACTATGTACTAACTCCAATGCTTGTGAAGCCCTCCAAGCTTTGCCTTTGTCATTTTTTTCTCAGGATGATTTACAAGAGAGAACTCTTCATAAATTTTCTTAGAGAATTAGACTCGAGTAAATCCTATGACCATGTCATTTTTGCTATGTTATTCAAGGTAATAGTATTTAAGGTGGCCAAACTACTCATGGCATAATTTGCTAACTCCATCTAAATTGGTAAGTAATGCTATCAAAGAGGAATTAGGTGAAAAATGTGAGAAGGTGTATAACCTATCTTGGTGATCTACCCTACCCATTTCCACTATATAATCATAATGCAACTCCTTGATGATAACTAAATCTAGCAAAAACTCAACCCTTATGCCTTTACTGATATGATTGATTTGATATACTGATAGGAGATTAGTTAAAAGAAAAGGGACACTTATAACATTATTGAATGTTCTTCCTTGTATTTTAATAAACCCTCTCCCTAAAATGGGTATAAAAGTACCATCACCCAAATTGATAGATGACATGCTACAAGGTTATAAGGAAGGAAACTCAACTAGTGAAGAGCCCATGTAATGAGAAGTACCTGAGTTAATAACCCATGAAGATGTTGAAGCTAAAACTACTAAAATATCCTTGCCCTTTTCTTTCTCTCTTCCCTTGTACTTCTCTTCCCTTGTACTTTTCTTTATTATAATATTGGGCTGATGAATTATGCTTGGTAGACTCAAGAACACCTATGTTGTTCTTCTCTAAGAGATGAGTTAGGTGATCTATTTGATTTTTCATGCATTTATTATCATCATGCCCATTTTTATTATAATAGGCACACTTAAAGTTATCTTTCTTAGGTTTTCCATTAGAAGATGAAGCTTAAGTGTTGGTTTTGGTATAGGTTGATTCCTTCTTCTCTTGATCCTTGGTATTTTTCTTCTTCTCTTTGTTTGAAGTCTTTACTTTCCTAGTCCTATCAATTAGGGCTTGAGGTTTTGTGGACTTCAATGTGCCCATATAAATTAATTTGTTTTTCTCTATAATTAAGTTAGCAATGAAATCATCTAAAGAGGTCATTTTCCATGAATTTCCCAAATCACTTTTAGTAGCATCAAAAGTGGAGATAAATACTGAATAGTCAAGACGTAGTTTAGAGAGTATGGAAAGAATAATTTGGTCATCTTATTTATTTATCCCACATTCTTTCAACTACAATCTCAAGGACTTTATTAGTGAATAAATCTTAAAGGGTGTCAAAGTTTAAAAGACTTAGGCTAATGATTTAATTCTCAATCTCATCACCTCTAACCACATATTGATCCCCATATGGTTTACCTAGAATGGTCCATACATCATGAGGTTATTTCATAGGATCTAAGTGAAATAATATATTAGGTGATATAGAAAGACATACTAGCCCATAAGATTCATCACTATAGTTTTACCACTTAACTATCTTTGCATCTACGTTAGGTTTAATTTCATCACCCATGGTTATCCTATACAAGCCATTACTCCTTAGGAATGATTATCATCTTAATATTTTAATGGAGTTAGTGGGTTGATTTAACTTGAATCCATTAATGTAGAAATGAGTTTTAGTAGTAGTTCAAGTTGTAGTTGTTCTAAAATTGAAATTGAAGAATATAATGGAAAGTGCAAAACTACACCCCCCCCCCCCGCCAAACTATGAAATGGTGACCCCCAAAAATGTTGAAAATACATGCTAAAAAGATGTTAGAATCAACCTATAGTGCATCTAGATCAATCAATGCAAGTAAAAAAGACAAGTTTTTAAAAATAAGATGATGACATCAGACTCCGCTAAAAATGCATCCCAAAAAAAGTACTCAAGAAAAGTGAGTGAGAAAAAGATAAATTGGTGTTGAATGTGATGGGGTTTGTCCACCTTTAAAAATGGTCCTCACTCTTTGATATTTATTGAGAAAAAATATGAAGTGCTAAAAACTATTACAATTTCCCATCCTTTAAAACATTACTCACAATACAATTTATTATTTTTTAAAAAATTAATAAAAAACTAAGTAACTTCCTTTGCCCACAATACTATATTGTTTTGTGAAAATAATAATAAAAACTCCACTTTTAAAAAAAAAATATTAAATGACACCCCATCCTTATAATAATATTTCATTTTTTATTTAAACCTTAACCCTTTTGTTAATTAAACACCTAATAATAAAATGCATGTAAAGGCTTATATAAAAAGATATGCTTTAGAGTTTTAAAATTCTTGTTGAAAAAAAAGGAAAACACCCCCAAAAATGTATAACACCACATATTTGAGGAGGGAGTGGTTTTGAAAAAACACTATTGAAAAAACCTTGTTTGAATGCATGAGGGAATAAATAATTACCACGTAGAATGGATCAAGGAGGTAGACATAACCATATGTAGACCACTAGAAAGGAAGAGAAAATTCTTGACCACCATCTTTCATCCCTCATATCTACACATAATAGGATTATGTTGAGGAGACAAGGGTTTGAGCATAGACTAAGGAGTTTAAATGTAGTCATAAAAACTGAGTGAGAGGTCATAATCCTCTCAAGGAGGATATGAAGGCTGAGAACTAGTGATTATATTGTATTAAGGTCACCAAGAAATAAACCAAATGTAGGCAACCTACTCATAAAACTTGTAGGTGTTATCGAACTAACCTTCGATGGTGTCACCTAGGGGGCTTAGAAATTTATAGGTCTAAATGGTGTCACCAAAATTCTAAAAAGGGCATTCAAAATAATATGTAAGATTTATAAACCCTCAAAATAGTCTATGGAACCCTATTACAATAAAAACTACAATGCCACCACTAGATATAGACCAAAAATACCCCTAGATTTAGCAAAAAAACCTATACAATTTTTTTGATCACTTTGGGAAACTGAGGGATTTTAACAAATCCTGAGATTTTTTAGATTTTTAAAGCTCCTGTATTTTTTATAAAACCTCTAAAATATTTTCTTACAAAATATGCAAATAATCTCAAGATTTCAAATAATAGCTTAACAACAATGAAAAACCAAACAAACATTTACCAAATTAGCTCTGATACCATATCAAAGTATGTTCCTAGTTTAGAAAAAGCAAATGAAAGGTATAATGGTCACAAGACACAAGAAGTGAGTGCACACCACCAAGGAACTATAGCCAAATGAAATCACAAAATAAGTATTTCACAAGACAACCAAAATGTAAAAATCCTAAATATTCATTAAGTGAGAAAGCTCCTAAAGTGAAGCATACATATAGGAGTGTTGAGTAACTCATACACAAATGGTGGTCAAAGACCCCCTAGAATATAAGTGTAACTCCTCCACAAAAGGTGGTAAAATGAGCTACATCCTAGTATTCTAGTCAAACCTATGACACACTATCTCCACCTAAACACAAATATCCCCAAATGTAGGAAAACCCCAAGTGAGAAAACATAATATTCCTAAATAAATAAATCTAAGAAAATAAATACCTACACTAATAGTGATGAACACACAAAAGTGAAAAATGTTGTCAATGATGATATGCCAAATATTGAAATTGTTTATCAATAACATAATTAATTTAAAGATCAAATTCATCCTAATGACCTTCATAGTGCAGACCTTAACCAAATTGTATCTTTTTGCATTTTGAGAACATATTCATTTGAAACCTCATGATTTACATTAGGTCTTACAAATAATCCTAAAAGTTAAAAATGCAAAGAGTGATAAGGTTATCATATCTAAGTAACAATAATATGCAATCTTAACTAACACTAACACATGTTTTAGAAGTACTAATTCTATAATATGTTATTAGAGTAATATTATTAGTACTATTCCTACATATGTACCTTTGGCTACACATGTGATACCCACAGAAGGTATGTGGGTAACATAAGGTTTTTATCATATTATATGACTATCCCTACATAACATACTATCTATAGATGCTTAAATCTAGATTTACATGTTAAACTAGTCTTGTACAATTGACAAATATATCTCAAGGATCTACCCTTTAGTTTAACCTTCCTTATATCCAAAAGGATTATATTTTCCACCTCACTAGGTCTAATTACTTATCTCTTAGTCCAATCATTGATCACTCTAATTATATAGATCACATGTAACCACAAAATGCCTAAAATATGATATATGTATATCCTTCACTATCAGTTATAAAACCTCATTAGCTTTCCTCCTTCCTGGATACTAGTATTCATAATAAGATAATAATGAGTATGATATTGTCCCTAATCCAATGCAATTATCCTTGCACCACAAACACTAAATTTTGAAATTCTTTTGATGTGTATGGGTCAGCGTAAGAATGTCATTAACCCTTCCTCGTAGATTATTTCAAATAATTAATATAAATAAAAATCAAAGCCAACTCATTTGAGAATCAATCAATCACCTCTCAAGCTTAGTTATAATATGAATTTTTAAGTGTATAACTAATTTATTCTATCCAATTAATTCCTATTTTCATATCAATCATATGAGAATTCATTCTATAGGTTTGAAGCACTCAAAGAATAACCTATGAGCCATATTTGTCAAGTTACAAACTAGATCATTGCATACATATTCATATAGTATATTAAACCCTTATACACACACATTCCCACATATAGGGGATAAATACATAGGTATTAGACCCTCTTTCAAGTATTGGATATGTAGGTTGTGCTTATTGACATATGGGTCTTTAAGGTCAGCTCGACATCCTGAGACCACCAACCCATTTTTAGAAAGGTAATCTAAGATAAAGTGAATATTTAGGGTTTGAGATATAAAAAATGGTATATATCCTATGAAAAATATCTTAATATAATAAAATAAAGGAGACATAAAACCTAGAAAGACCTAGGTGGTCACATCTTGATACAACAAACATTCCATACATGATAGTTTGTTGAGATTTAAACATTAGCAACAATGCAAGTGTCTATAGGTTGGTACTAGAGTCCAAATAACCAAAGAGAATATTTATATATTTTAATGAATTATTCTTGAACATAACCTATTCTCACACCCATCATCTTAGATTTGTTTGTGCATCATTGTCTAAGCTAATATTGTTTCTTATTCATGATTATGTAATAAAAATAAATCTATTTGGAATTTTCATTTCTATATATATTTTTTGTAATTCCACATTGAATTTGAATATAATAAATTAAATTATTTAAGTGGCCTACTTTTAGAAATAATTTACTCCATGATTGATTAGAATATTCCTCCCAACTCTTGATTCCAAAAAGGGTTAAACATTTGGTGAACTTGACCCATGATTCTTCCTAGTATGCCCTGGGATTTTCTAATTTATTTTTTTTTTCATTTTTTTTCAAAAATCATATCATTTAACAAATAAATCCAATACATTGTCATAATGGATTATTCCCTAGAGTCCATTTATCTCTCTTTTCTAGCTCTTTTATAAATATTTAGAATGTTTCAAGTGGATAAAATAGAACTTATTCTTCTTCCTAACCCTAAGGATGGTGGTACCTAATTTCCATCTAACTAAGTCCATGATATTACTCCTTTATGATGTAAGGTGTCCCTTCTTTAAACCCCTCCACTACCCACATTTGATCTAGATGGTGGAAATATGATTAGGTAATTTGTGATACCTAAGGCTTATGTTTTTCAAGCCCTTATAGATCAACTCATCATCACTAAAGAAGAGTTCCAAATATATATATATATATATATATATATATATATATATATATATATATATATATATATGATCTCAAAGCTCACATCACTAAAAATCATTTTTTCATATATATAAAATTATAAATGTGTTAGTAATATGCATATATTTATATATTCTAGCAATGTTTTCCCAACAAAGGATCATTTTAAAATCAAGATTTTAAAGAAAATCTATTTACAATAATTGATTTACAAAATATGAAAAAGGTTAATAGTAGTCCAAGTGAGATTCTAAGGGTATTTATTAGATAAAAATAGATCACATTACCTCCTCTACAACCTATAATAAGTGTTGATATTTGTCCTCTTAGGCTAACTATCAACCCCCAAAATTCAAAACTCTACTTGTCATATTCTCATAGCTCATGTATGGTCATCATATGCCTTGTAAGGTACTCAAAATAGCCTTTACAAGTCTTGGTTAGCATTGTTTGAGGTTGTTTTGATGAAATTAAGGTAAATTTAATTTTTAAATTATAGTTATATAGTATCTTATATCATGGTTAAATAGGTAAAAATTTCGTAAGTGATCAATGGGGTCATGTTTGGACATGTCATGTGGTGTCTAGGTCATAACACTCCCCCTCTAGTCCATATCATTCTTAGAAAGGTGGAAAATCAAATTTATAATATTTCATTCCACTCTCAAGGTGATTTATTACCCAATATATAATTTATAAATAAGGATATGGACATATCACTACATGTCTATATATACATTATAAGCTTTATAAGCACCTGACATATCATCTCAATCAGCTTTTAGGCATAATAAATAATTTCCATGGTAGAAAGAAAGAGTTTTCAACTAATCCATACAGGTCTATTAGAGTAAGATCATGATTATACACACACATGGATTCATTTATGTCTCCTAGGCTTAGATCCATGATTTTGAGGGAGTTTCAATGAAAAAATTGATGCCCTTCCTCCATCGATCTCCTTTGCATCTCAAAAAAGCCAATCAAGTTTCTATTCAATATGGACAAGAGAGCAAAAATGAGGACCTAAGATTTTGGGTAGAGGATGGGACCTTATATTTATTCCATATAATGGAATTTTTTCTCATATTTCCTCTCCTTCATTTATAAACAATCACTAAGAAGATGAAGGACTCATAGTGTCTCATCCATCTAGGAAGGATTTTGATTTACTTCATTTTATCCTTTTTTGAGCATGATGAAAGATGAATGTAAATTTGGGTCACTTATCAATGGTATTCAAAACCTAATACACCATCATCAATACTCACTTCACATGTGTGAGTCATCAAGAGAAATAAAATATTTAGTTTAGGCAATTTGTATGTTTTCCATAGTAGGGTTCTTGACACTTTAGGGTTTCCAATAGTTATAAAGTGTTAGTGATGTTTCCATACTATTCCAAACATCCTTGAGGCTTTATAATAATTAATTTTTAGTTATGTCATGGACCTAAAAACCCACAAGTGGTAATCACCTATAGTTTACAGTCAAACAATTTGAATAGACTGTGGCAAAGTAAACATGTTCAAACCTCATAAAGGTGTTGTCATTATTTAAGCCTTTTGAAGGAAGTGTAACACATTCTATCATCTATGAGGATTATCTCAAAGAAGTTTAAAAAACCAAATAGTATAGAGGTCATGGTGTTATTCTCTAGGTTAACACAAGTAAGCTAGTGAACACTATAGGTGCAACCTACTTTGTACTCCAAAGGACTGTGTGGACTAAGTTGAATTGTGCAAGTCTAAATAGAAAAGAAACTTGTTGCAAGGAGAGATAGATGTCCAAGGGACCCTAAGGAAAAATTGATTTAAGTTTATAATGTTAATATCTACTGTATTCATCAATAATTTGAGCATAAATAGGTCTATTTGGACAACACTGAGCTAAAGAAAGCCTTGATATCATACAAACATGTACCTGGACACTAAGGAGATAGAGGTCTCTTAAAAATTAGAGAAATGAGTATGATATGGGGTGAGAAGATTAGGATTCATCATATCTTTTGGATAGAGATAATTATAGGTATATATGACCATGGGAGGCCTTGTGATATTTAAATGCAATAAAAGGGTACTCATCCCTAGGTACTCATAGTCAAGGAACTTAAGGTTGTCATCTGTAGACCTTACTGTAGAAGAAAGGGTAGTTTAGGTAAAAGAGTTTATTTTAAGATGCATTAAAGGTAAAAATATTTAATTTATATGGATAAAACCCATGGAAATTATGATCAATTTTTATAAGTGGGGAGAGTTTCCATGAAGAAATAAATCTTACTTCTCACCTAACAACATAGTCAAGGGACCCACACCTACGAGTCTATAAGTGAAATAAGGAAAATATATACACATTGAATTTAAATATGGCCTTTCATGTTCAATAAATATGTTATAAACCATGAAAAATGTTATAATTATTATAATAACCTCATATGATAACAAAAGGAGACTCACTTTCTCACACAATCAGAAACATAGAAACTACCACGTATAGGCAGGGTTATGGGAAACAAAAATGTAAATATCTATGCATGGATGTGAGGTGGATAATTTTGAGATGGGTATATTGGTTTTAATTTAAAATTTTAATAGTATATCCCATTGAAGTGTCTTAATAATTTGAGACCAGAAAGAGCCTAATGATCTAATTAGGCCTAAACTGATATGTACAAACCTAGACATAGAATCTGAGGATATTTACAATGTCCCATCCTAAGATTTTGGGTAGAGGATGGGACCTTATATGTAAAAACTTTTTTATAATGATATGGGTGTGTCAAAACCTTTTCTAAGTCATAACATGAGGTCTAGGATGTATCTAAGGTTGTATTTTATGGTATACTTATTCAAACATATTTCATGCTTTAAATAGTCTTCCACATCATCTAATGACCCTTAAAATACCTAATATGAATCAACTCCACATTATGAAACTTTATAAAAGTGGTGTTTAGGTGTCACATTATTAGGAAGGGTCTCATTTCCATCCTATTTCCATGACGAGGTGTTCATATGCATAAAAGGGTCCTTTTAGAAGTCAAATACATCTTTCATTCAAAAAATGGGCCCCACACACTTAGAAAAGTGTAATTTTACCTTTCCCACATATATGATATTATTTTAAATGTTTTTTGACCTCTATTTTTCCTCCCTCTACCTTCCAATGGCTTTTCAAAGCTTTAAACTTGAGAAAATGTAGGAAAGTTATAAGTTGTAGGTGCTTTCAAACTTGTACAGATCCATATAGTATGGCCATGATCAGAGTAATTAAGAAATATGTAGATGGAAGTTAGTTCATAAATCATATGGAATAATCCATAATATATCAAGTCAAATAGGTTAAAAATTATTTCCCTTTCTCCATCGAGCTCTTTGGTAGCCTTGGACAACTAGTTAGGTTCTTGCTCAGTAAGGACAAGAGAGAGAAGATTGTGATTTGAGATCTTAGATATAGGAAGGGGGTATAATGGAATTATAATCCTTATAATTGGTTTATATATTTATTCCCTATGTTTTATGAACAAACATTAAGAACTCCAGCAACCATATTTGCATTCTTCATACAAATAGGGTTATCTTTGTAATGGTTTTAGTGCATTTATGGTCTGTGAAATGAAATTAGTGTTTGGATGAGTCTTCCATGTGTCCTAATAGTATATATCCATCATTACCCACTATTTTTTCACATGTGTGAGCCCTAAAGATTAAGGGTACATCTAGGTTATCACATTTACAAATTGTAAATAATGTATATTCATGGTGCAAAGCCTTAAATTCATAAAAATTGGAAGTGGATGATGTTTTAGGTTTAATTAAGGGTAATTTGAATCTATATAAGTATTCCTTGTCTACTATAAACACTCTTCTAGTTCACTAAATGATTAAACAATTCCTTCATGTTCTACTCCAATGTAATTGTAATGTATGTTGTAAAACCTCATTTACAAATGAGAGCAGGGTAGCTATAGAGAGTCATTAGGTTATTTTAAAGATATAAATAAGATATATATTTAAGTCATGTTATTTACTATTTATTCATAATCCCCATTACCTCTTACCCATAGAACCCATTCTCATCTTCAGCGTTAGAAAGGCAAGCTCTCACAATTGCAACAAGCCTATTATACAAACTAAGCACATGGAGTGTTGACTATTGGGATGGGGTGTGTAAAGTATTTAATAATAATGGGGAGTAATAATGACCTATGAATAGTATGGGATATGGAGATATTAAGGTCTAATAAGGATTTATGTTTCATCTTAATCCTAAAGAGACAAGTTCAATCAAGGCTTCCATGCAAACAAGTCTATGACTATAGAGTAGGATAAACATTGAAATTGTGATGAGAATAAGGAGGTTTAAAGGGTTATAAGGAGAAATATAAGGTCATAAACATTCTATGATTAATCAAGATAAGAATGAAACAAGAAACCTCACCCATTACCTTTCACTCATAGTCAAAAAACTAAAATTACATTTGTAGGCTTAACTATAGATAAAGAGCAAGATAAGCAAAGGAACCCTATATGGTGGTGAAAGGATAAAAATTTAATGGAGCCTCATCACTTTTTATAAATATTCCTTATTCTTAATTTTAAATTATATCCCTATAAAACAAAGCAAAGAACCTTTACAAGCTATGAGTCCTAATACGCCTAGATAGGCAGTCACATGTCCACATGAGAAGGTAAGATAATGAATGGAAGATAACTTAGTCAAGAAACTTAGAGGTCTTATGAAGATGGGATGATATTATACAATATGGTTTCAATAATCATATAAAATTAAAAAATTGGTAACTTGAGTATGACTTGTGACATCCATCCCATACGTCCCTCTTGTTTGCTTTCATGACCCTTTTAGACACCTTTTCACTAATTCCCAGTCATCCGTAAGATTTTAAGACCTCATTTTAGCTTATATGGGACCCTTTTTCCATGATTATTCCATCCCCATAGGTACCATTCACTTTGAAAAATAACACCCAACTTGGACTATAGTGTTGGACCCTAGTGTGTCCCCTTTCTAATGCTTTTATCCAATTACATTTAGATCCAAAATTACCATTTTTCCCTAATTCCTCTTCTTCATTGTGTCAACCTAGTGCGATTGAATTTAACCCATGAACAATAGATCCTTATAAAATAATATTCAAATTTCATTTAGAAGGGGTTGGTAAATGTCACAAAGCAAGAAAAAATACAAGTAAGACTACTCAAATATATTTCCCTATTCTTTGCATATAGCCATCTAATACTATTTCTAGCTTATTCAAATACTTACACTAGTCCCTAGTCATCTCGAACACACCTAGTTTAGTATTTTTCATCTTAATACACACTATTTCATGAAGCACATTAAGTGGGAGAACTACATATGGCTTTATCCCTTTTTAGAGTATTGGTATGTAGATAGTGTGCCCACACAACGGGTGTCGAAACATGTTCAATGAATCTTACACACACTAACCCCCATCTTCTTTCTCAAAGTTGGTCAAAGCATAATGGAACCTAGGGTTTTAATATAAAATCATCTCTATAAGGAGATATGTATACTTCCATATATCAAAACTTCACAAGTAGGGTCACATAGCCCTAGTGAACAAAACCCAGAAAACTCAAATCTTTAGAATAATAACATTAGAGGTGGACTATAACTTTAGACACCAGGGTGTCAAATTTTTAGTGCTCCTATCCTTTCACCAAACAAAGGCTAGATCTTGATTTGTGATAGTGTCTCAGCCATGCATAGTGAATTCTAGCCTCTATATTAGTCATATCAGCCAGTTTCCAACTAAGTATTATTTTCTTACCCTTATTACTATTTTTAGAAAAGTTCAAATTGCAATCAAATTAGTAGATTATTTATTGCATATTTATCTACTAATTTTACTACTCAGACCCTTTAACTAAATTAGTAATAATACATCAATACTCTCAAAATTCTTAAATCATTTGGTGAATTTGACTTACTTTATTTGTGCATAAAAACCCTAGAAACCCTAGGGTAAAATTCCTATTGATTTTATCTATATTTTTTTGATTTTTTACCTACATAATACAATAAAAAATTAGCATTAAGTTTTAAAATTTTGTAGTAATTATAAAATAAATTTATTTTAAACCTTAGTTGCCCATACTAGGTTTTGGTATTTTCCCATTAATTTTCTAATAATTTTCTAATTTTTTACTAGTATATTAAAATTAAAATTTCATTTAAAATTTCAAAATTCACTAGTAATTTTCAAAAATATTTATTTTTCAAAACCCTAGTTGCATCTACTAGGTCTCTTTAAATCACAAATTTTCCAATAAATTTTTGATTTTTTATTTCCATATCTAACTCAAAAATTCACTTTAAATTTCAAAAATTCAATAGTAATTTTCATAAATAATCATCTTTAAAACCCTAGCTACATATACTAGGTCCCATTGCTTTTATAGGTATCACCTTACATGTTTTTGAGCTTTGAATTCTTTGTACATAATTTTTAGTTCATTGTTTTTATGAATTTACATTTATTATATTTATTACTTTCCTTCTCTAGCACTTTGCTTATTACAAATTATTGTAAAAAATTCAAATAAATTTCAAATTATTTTCCTACCTTAACAATGACCCAATACATCAATTTTGATGAAACTAATAAAAGGGAACTTCAATAAATTTTAACTAAACACCCTGACATGCAAGATGGCATGCTTAAAATACTACAAGAAGAATAACAAAGAGTAAATAATAGTCAATATTCTCAAACCATAGAATAGCCAGTTGTAAATGACACTACGGGGGTAATTATGTCTCAAAACCCCCTTATAGTAGCCCAACCTACCTCTATGCCACTAGCTACAACTAATACATCTTTGTCTTTTGATGTGGTAGCCCTTATGTAAGAGATAATATATCTTCAATATGAGGTGCTACATCTTGATCAAGGTGCCTCTAGACCTACACAAGCTTTGGATTATTTTGCTCTATTGCATACAACATTTGGCACATCACATTGCTTCTACACCCTTACCATAAGTTTTTGTTCAACCCAAGCTTACTCTATATGATGGCAAGGGTGATCTAGAGACAAATTTGAAAGCCTTTCACATAACATGCTTGGACTATGTACCAAATGATTGGATACTTACCAAGATATTTCTATGGAGCCTAAAGGATTATGCTTTAAAATGGTTCTATAGTGTACCAAATCAATCGGTCAATGCATTGAATCCTTTAGTCAACATATTCCTATCTAATTTCAGCATTAACATTAGTGATAGGGTTTCCTATACCCAAGTTTCACAATAAAAACAAAGGTCAAATGAGCATCTCATAGATTATGTTCTTTGATATAAGACTATTTTAGCTAAGATGACTAGCCCCATGGCCAATCAAGAGTTACAAGATCTCTTCAAATAGAGACTTCTTATAGATTTACATGAATCAATTATGTTTAAAAGATTCTCTTCTTTCACTGAATTGTGTCACACACTAAAGGAAAGAGAAGTCAAACTATTTTTAATGGGTAAACTCAAGTATAAAAGTATCTCAAAAATTAAAAACAAGATTAACAAAAAAGTCCCATACAAATTCAATGTTAATGATAGCAAGATTTAGAATCAACTAATAGCTAATGCAACTTCTGAGCCCCCTCAACATGTGGTTTTATCAGCACCTCCTTGGTGAGCCTTTACCAATCTACTAGTTTCTCCAGCCAAAGTTTTACAATAGCTATTAGAATGTAACATCATATCTCTCCCTCATATTCAAAAAGTTGACCCAACAAAGCCTCTTCCATAGGGATATGATCAAAATTCATTTTGAGATTTTCACAAGGTAATAAGACATACAACAAATAAACGTATCAGTTTGAGACACAAGATACAAGATTTGATAGGTGATAATTATATTGATCTTGGCACTTCAGTTGAGCCTCCTCAAGCAAAGAAAATACAAGATAAAGATTTGAAAATCTTCTTAGATCCATTTTCACAACATTCTAAAGAAGATATGGGGGACACATCAGGGGTTCACCATGCATATCATGCACATCCACCACTAGATACATATAGGGCACCTTCAGTTAAGACACATTCTTTGAGAAACATGATTGGTGTATATAATTCCAAATTTTTAGCTAGACCTCCCATCTCCTTTTTAGAGCTAGAGATCACCAAGGATGATTCATATTATCATGTACTCTTTATCATATCTTACATTCATAATCATCCTATTCATAGTGTTCTCATAGATAATGGATCCAATGTGAACATGTGCACTATGACTTTATTGTAGTATTTGGGATATTTAGATTAAGATATTACCTTAACAACCATAGTTATCAATAGATTTAGTGGGTACATATAAAGTTAATTAGGTGAGATTGTACTTCCTTTATAGGTTGGTAAAACACATATGGCCACACCATTCACTATTATTCCTAGTGTAAGAGTCTTTGATATGTTACTTGGTCAACCATGGATTCATAAAATTTGAGTAATACCTTATACAGTTCATAGATGCATGAAATTAATTCACACTAATCAAGTTGTTACATTTGTGGATTTCCATATGACTTACCACTCCCTACTTCAAATCCATTTACTATTTCATAGTCATTCATTTCATTTTTTCCACCAGTTTTAGTTCCTCTTCTAGCTTTGATTTAGACATAGTTGAGGCATCCATCACTAGCACAGAGAGTTCATACACCTCCATAGCTTCAAGATTCTAGACAACTTATAGCTATAGTGTTCACACCCAAGGAAGTATCATTGAGATCTCATGCATATACTCATAAAGCACATGTTTAGAGAGCTTCTACTACCATATGGGTCCCTAAGAGCCCTACAGTTGCATCTATTTCTCAAAGTTATAGGGGTACCCCATAGTTGGTTTCTACTTTAGATATTTTAGATCATTTATAGCATATACAAATTTCAAAACCATAGACTCAACATTTCCATCATTCTTTATGACCACACATGATTCCTTTCCTTGATATAGGACACCATGATAGGGAGTCTCCCATGAGACTCATCGATTATTATCATTTATCCTCAATTTTACCTGTACATAGTTTCTTATGCTTGATTGTACATAACTCAAAATAATACAACATTTCAAAATATAAAAACAATACAACATATCAAAATTCCAAAAACATTCAAATATGTCAAAACACCAAAAAAAATTAATTGCATGCATTATCCATACTTTACATTTATACTATTATGCTAGACTTACATTTTTTGTTTTATGTTATTATTTGTCAACTTATATACATTACCATACTTCACTTGATCTCTTTTAAGTGTGTGCAGTGACATCTAACTCTTTGATTGCTTCATTCTAGACATTGAGAGGGATTCCTAATTTTACACTCAAGACATCGATACATATACCCACTGGGGGCATCTTCTACATGACTATACCATCTAGGTTATGTCATTCCTACACCACACACTCTAGTTATCATGTTGATGTACATTAATTACTAGTTTACACAAATTACTCTATCAACACTCACTAGTATCTAGCACTCATGTATTTTATTAGCATATACCTAGTTCTATACTACATGTCTTGCATACTTTCACATTCTTTATTTGATTAGTTAGATGTGATTATATTTCTAGTTTTTACATGCTTTCCTTTCTTGCTTAGTGTAGCTAGATTGTTTGCATATACTAGTTCCTATTTTGTCTCATATATGTGCCTTAGGACATTTGCCAATGTCCTTTGCTTCTATTCATGTGTGTGCCTTGGGAAATTTTCCAATGTCCTTTACCTATACTCTTTTATGTGATTTTGGCTTTTATGCCAACCTTATTTTCAAATATATGTGTATGTGGCATTTAAACATTCCTTGTATGCTTACTTTCTAGTTTGAGTGACATGTTCTCATATCCCTTGTTTGCTTAGCCCCTTGGACACTCTTATATGCTTCTTGCCTTACATGCTTGTTTCTTGATCTACTTCTCATTATTTGCAATGCCATGATCCACATCATGCATTCTCTTGATTTCTTGGATTCCATGTTGTTTAGTACATTGGACATACTATTACATTTTTATATATATCTACGCATACCCCTATTGATCTAACAATCTCCTTTACAAACTATGTTATATCTTGAGATATCTTAATGATTATCATTACTATATCATGTATTCTTGCATCATAACACACTTGTAGGGCTCTTTATTTTGAGTATAGTAATTACAGGGTCTTCATTCCTACCCTCAAAAGAAGGGGTAACAAATAGGGGTTCTGTCATAGAGTGTAGACACCAAAATTACATCACACATGTGCATAATTCCCTATGTCAAAACCCCCCTTGAGCCACTTTTCAATAATAATAATTATCCTTCCTAAACCATGCTTTTACCTTTCACACATTTAATTAATTTAAAATATTTAATTAAGTTAATTAAACACCACTTATGCCACCTTACCTTTCCACCTCATCCTAAGACTAATTTTTACCCTTTGAGTCACCTCAAGACTTAGTCCCTTAATTCTAACTACCCATGACTTGTTCTCACCCCAAAAATAAATTCCTAACCAACTACATCCTTCGTAACCTCCTATTTCTACCATTTCCTAATGGATACCACACTTGGCATGAAAAAGAATAGAAAATAGGCTAAAAATATCTATTTTGCCTATTCTCATGCCATAGACATTGGTCAACCCATAACCAATGTTGATGGGATCACTGACATCAGTTACTTAAGCCAAAATCTAAACTAATGTTCAGGTTAGCAAAAATCAATAACACTCATTTTTATTCACATATAGACTTTTGGCATCCAACTTTCCACATCTTGGCTTACTATTACCTTATAGAAGTCAATCTAGATCAGGAACCAAGCTCTTGAGAACTAGTAACACACACTTTTTTCTCTATTCAAGGAATTAGTTTAGTAAGCCTTATAGGAGCCATCCTTTTGGCACTTATCATTCAATCACCTTTTCAATGAAGTACACCACTTATTCTTGCTTTCTTACCTATAGGTAGTCCTCCCCAGCCAAAGAGGAGTGCTCACAATGTTTGGATATGATGTACAAACCAATTTGGGTTCAATCTAATCACTTATCCCTATCCTTCTCTATTTTTCTTTAGACTTGAAATAGACACAATTTTAGCAAAATATTTATGTCATGCCTAGTGGGACCTTGGAGTTTTCCTTGGGTTCATTGATTATTTTAAGCATTCATATAAGTGCATTATAGTGAAAATTTCATTTCTTGCACACTCTCCTTTTATCCCTCAAAGTGAAATATTCAACATTTTATTTTTTATTTAAGGGCAATAAACTAAAACTTCTTCTTTCTTGCCACTCTTCTTTTCTCTTTGCCTCTAAAAGCAATTTATCATTTTTGTTAAAAGTTAAAAGAATATCTTCTTTATTTATTTCTTACATGCAAATTAGGATAGTGAATTTTATTCTCTACTCCTATTTCATCATTGTTTTCTTTTGAATGTAAACATTTTAAATTTGAGTTTAAAACTTACTGCACTTCATTATTTTCTTACTGTATATTAGCTCACCTAGTTAATTATAATCATTAAGAATGAATTGTAGTGCACCTATGTTACACAACCAGATCATGCTCACAAAAACAAACATATAAACCCACCTAAGATAAGGCCCATCAATATTTCATCACTTGATGGATCACCTTACCCTACTCAACTATCCTACTTAGATTTCACCACCAAAGAGAGAGCCCACTCCATTCTCTACCAGAGTATAAACTCTAGGAAAAAGGTATATTTTGGCTAAGTGGCCTAGCTTGGCTTTAGGTCTATAAAGTGTGGGAAGCAGGCTCTTATAACAAGCCATGTACCTAGTCTATCACAAATATCCTCTTGAGCACTAAAACTAACCTAATACTAGCTCTAGATTGCTTTCTATTACCTTTGTTAATCAAATTCTCTTCTCACTATCTACTTAAGACATAAGCCAACACAAGACTAAAATTAATCTCTAGGAGTTAATAATTAGTGGATGTATGTTCTTTTTCTATTTTTCTATTGCCTTTTATATTTTGGATTTGGTAAGCACATTTTTCCATTGATTCAAAAAATCAACACTATTTGTAATACTTAGTTTGTATAACCTATTATATCAAGTTTTTTGAGTGTTCTTTCTTCTTACATAGACCTCTTGCATCCTCTATTTTATCGATATTCTAAATTTGGGTTTCTAAAAAATTAGATTTTCCATCTCCCAAGATATCATAGTGATCGACATTAGTTAATTCCACTAGCATTGGCAAACTTTAGCCTACTAACATCAGTTAATCCCACTAACATCGAAAAACTTTGACTATCGACATCGGTCAAGCGACCAATGACAATGACTATGTAATTTTAATTTTTTCAAAATAGAAAGCTAAAATAACCTACTTACCTACACTTGACCCTAGTTTTTCCTTATTCTATCACTAATATAGAGTATTAAGACTATTTATACTTCTTGCATTATATTGACATGAGCCCAAGCCAAAATTCTTGTTGATTATGTAAGCTGGTAACCACTTCCACCTTCCCCTCTTGTTGTTGATTCTATCATGGAGCATACTTTAGATATAGAGCATACTCCTAGCCCTAACCAAATTCCCATTATGCCTAAATGAGATCAAGATTTTTCTAAATTTATTGATCATAATGTGGTATCCCTTTAGCATTACCTTGCCATGAGCCAAACCCACAATTCTTTGGGTGACCCACTATATGATATGCCAACCTCTGTAGTGGAGACAACTTCAGTTTTAGTTGTCTCCACTATTTCCCCCATGGTTACTCAAATCACTGTTTTAACAAGTAACCCAACCATAAACAATGTCCAAAGTTTAGCATTGTCAACTACCCAATCCCACCTAAAGCTTGGTGTGACTTCCCTACTTTCATAACCACAAATAGTTCAGTCAAGTCTCACCCCATTTCAAAATTTGGTGGTACCTATTTCATCTACGCTCACACCTATAATTACCTGAGTTAAAAATCACCCTTCATCTAGTATAACCATGCCAATAACCCAACCTATAATAACAACATCCAACCAAAGCATAGTCTCTAACCCAACAAGACAATTCCACCCCCCAAATTATGACTCATTATCCTTATGTTGTACCAACACAACCTTAGCATGTTATTTCATACACTCCCTCTACTTCCTATCAGGTTCCCTATAACTTAGGGGGTATCTCCCAAACCAATCCCCATCCAGACCTCATTAAAATGTTGATGGACAAGATATTTAATCTAGAGACATCCATTTTAGGTTGAAAGAATGTGTTATCTTATGAACAAATATGAAATGAATCCATCCATCATTTTATGCCTATTTTACCTTATCTAAGCTAATGGGAACTCCCCAAATTTACTCATTTTTAGATTAAAGAGGACCCACAATATCATTTACAAGAATTTAGACATTCTTGTTATTTAATAGGGCATGATGATGCATTATTACTTCATACTTTCCCTATGTCTCTTTCAAGTGCTACCCTAGATTGGTATAACTCTATAACTCCACATTCCCTTTTCTCATTTACCCAACTGACACAAATATTCCTAGACTATTTCTCTATTAACATTTCTAAAAATGTATCCCATTATACCTTTGAAACTGGTTCTGTGTGTGGACAACATTTGAAACTAGTTTTTTCTGCCAAGTTGGGCCCCCTGAGTGCGACTGGTGGGATCACAGATCTAATGGAGGACACTACTGGTGGCAGTGCCTCTGGGGATCTATTCAAAAATTTGGTAGTGGATAGTCCATCCAACAGATGGAAGAAGGCACTTACAGGTAAAAAGATGTGCCCCTCAAAAAGCATGATGAGCCTCCCTATTATCTAAGAGGGCATGACCCTGCATATCCCAGATGATCTAGTGGAAGAAATCATGGCATCCATGGACCTTACATTGGTAGGTAAGTTTTTTTCTTTCTGTCCTAGTATCGAAATGATTAGGAAATGGGTTCTATCTAGGTGGAAAGTTAAGTGTAGTGTTTTGATCACTGCCATGGCAAGAGGCCTATTCCTTTTTAGTTTTATGAATAGGGAGGACATGATTGCTACTCTTGTTAGAGGACCATAGATGTATGGCCCACATTATCTTTCCCTATACTCGTGGAAACTAGGATTTGATCCTAACTAAGACCTTAATAAGTCTGCTCCTGCTTAGGTAAGACTGCCAGGGTTCCCTTTGGAATTTTGGGATGAAATTTTTTTCACAGCTATTGGCAATTCTATTGGCCAATATGTCACTACAGATCATACAACCAAAACAAAGTCCAGATGTGTGTACGCTAGAATTTTTGTCAATGTTGAAATAAATAGGACTCTCCTTATGACCATAGAGATAAACTCTAAATATGGGACCTGGACTCAGCCGATCACTTATGAAAATGCTACCACTTTCTGTCAAATATGTAAGAGAAAGGGACATTTAATGACACAATGCATAACAAAGCAAAAGGGGAGGAAAGATGATTTCCAAATTAAAGGGGAGGATTAGGCTCTCAATTATAAAAAGAACAACAAGCAAGAAATGAAGAGTAATGTGGAAAATCCCAACAACATAGAAAAGGGAGAGGAGGAGATGGGAAAGGAGGATATCACTAGTAGTGAGGGAAAAGATATCCCAAAGGAAAATGTAGTATCAGCTGATAGACAGAAGGATATATTTAACATAGCCAACCCTCTAGAAAAATAGACTAATATGTCTAAGGAAGGAGAAAGAGGTAACCTTTTGATAGAGGAAGCCAATGAAGAAGACATAGTTCCAAGAGTTGGACAGGAAGAAGTAACTCCAGAAAGTCCCACTAAAGGAGAAGTAGACCCACAGCTAAATATAGACATTTTCCATGCTCTGAAAGTCAGAGACCAAGTAGGAAACTACTTAGCAATAGGTGTAACAAGACAAAGTGGTAGTAATGAATAGGAGGAATGGGTTACCCCAAAGAAAAAGAAATGAAAAGGTAAAAAATTTGTAGATATTAGCATTAAGCCCAAACAAGGGAGGCCAACCCTAAGAGAAACAAGACAAAGAGAGATTGCTAGGGAGATTGCCAGTGGTAAACAAAATACACTGGAGACCCAACCCCCCAAACCCTCTAAATGAGAATATTATCTTGGAACCTAAGGGGATTTAACAGTCCCTCAAAGTATTTTGAGGTTAAAAACTGCATTTTAGATAATAAATTAAATATTTTATTACTCTAAGAAGTCAAGATGAATGAGGAGAATTTTACAAAAATTGCTGCCTATATATGGCCTAAGGCAGATTTTTACATTAGCCCTACTAAAGGGGCTTCAGGGGGGATTGTCACTATGTGGAATAGTGTTAAAATCTAGGGGTCTCTTATGGCTTATAATAAGCACTTATTGATTACCAATTTTTCTATGAAATCTTTGAACTGGTCATTGATCAATGTCTATGGACTAAATAATAGAGCTTTGAGACAAAAATTATGGATAGACCTAAGCAATTTTAGGAATAATCCCTAGAACATTAGATGGATGTTAGCTAGAGATTTTAACACTCCTCTATACCCTTCTAAAAACTAGGATGGAATTATGGATTACTCGGACATCATGTTCGACTTTGCTGAATTCATCAATGATTGGGGATTATTGGACATAGAGCTGCAAAACCAAAATTTTACTTGGACCAAAAGAAGAAGAGGAGATCAAATGATTTAGGTTAAATTAGATAGATTTCTTATATCAATAAATTGGAAGGATTATCATAATATGAAAGCACAAGCTTTCCCTAGAACCATGTCTGACCACTCCCTGATCTTCCTTAGTTAGAGAGAATAGGGACATTCCAGACCTTCCCCATTCCATTTTGAAGCTATGTGGATCAAACACAAAGACTTTAGACAAATGGTGGCCCAATGGTGGAAAATTCCTATTCAAGGTACTCCTATGTTTAGAATAGTCAAGAAACTCCAACACATTAAACAAGAAGTTTATGGATGGAATAGATACAGATTTGGGCAGGTCTTCCATCAGAAGAAAAATATAGTGGGAAAGTAGAAGAAAAATATAGTGGGAAAACTCAAGGATATGTAGCAACTGATAGATCAAGGGGATGACTCTGAGGACACTTTAGAAGAAGAGAATATGTTGTCTTTAGAATGGAAGAATTTTATGGAAAGAGAAGAGGTTTTCTGGAAACAAAAATCCCATGTTCAGTGGCTTAAAGAGGGGGATAGGAACACTGCCTTTTTTCATCTCTCAGCTATGAAATATAGGAAAGCCAACTCAATAACTAAGCTTGTACTAGATAATGGTGACATTATTATTGAGGATAATGAAATAGGGGAACAAGCTAGGGCTTTCTTTTAGAATCTGCTTACGGAAGAAAATAATAATGATAGAATCGATAGACCTATGAATCAATTTATTGATAAAATCCCTTGTTTGATAACAAAAGAAGATAATTTGGAGATGTTAAAGCCTATATCATAGGAATAAGTCCATGCTATTTTATTCTCCATGGGTGCTTTTAAAGCCCCAGGTCCTAATGGCTTTCCTCCTATATTCTTTCAGGAATATTGGGAGATAGTAGGAGCGGACCTCACAGCTACTGTGCATGATTTTTTAAGATCAGGTAAACTTTTGAAACAAGCTAATAATACCTTCATAATACTTGTTCCTAAAAAATCAAAACCTTCACACCTCACTAATTTTATGCCCATTAGTCTATGCAACACTATGTATAAGTTATGTACTAAAATGCTGGTCATGAGGATTCAACCTTTGCTAGATAAAATTATTTATCCTACTCAAAAAGGTTTCATCTCGGGCAGGTAGATTCTTGATGCTATGATCACCACACATGAGACTATTCACTCCATGGATAAGATCAAAATCATTGGGATGGCTCTCAAGCTTGATATTTCTAAAGATTATGATAGAGTCTCATGGACCTTTTTGTTCTAAGTGCTCAGAAAATTTGGGTTTAATGATAAAATGTCTCACTTGTTATGGAACATGGCCTCTTCTACAAAATTCTCAGTGCTGGTTAATGGTGTTCTTAGAGGGTTTTTCTCATCCTCGAGAGGAATTCATTAGGGAGACCATCTCTCCCCGTACTTATTCATCATTATGGCTGAGGCACTAGAAAGATACATATAAGCAAATATAGCCTCAAAAAAGCTAGTGGGCATTAAACCTACCTCCTCCCTTCATCCTATGGTGGTACAACAGTTTGTGGATAATACCATCTTATTTGGCATCTCATCAGTGATTGAAGCTAGAATATGGAAGAATATCTTAAATAATTATGCTAGAGAGTCAAGACAAAGGATAAATTTCTAGAAAAGCAATGTGTATTTCTTTAACACTCCTAATGAACTTAGACATATAATCATTGATTTATTAGAATGTACTAAAGCTAGCCTACCAGCTACCTACCTGGGTCTCCCAATCTCGTTCAAAGAGGTATCTCTTGGATTTTGGAATGGAATTGTGGAAATAATATAGAGGAAACTTCTTGGTTAGAAGGGGAAACTACTCAGCAGTGCTGGTAAACTACAACTTCTTCAGGTTTCGCTGCAAGGTATTCCTACATACTTCCTGTCTCTTTTTAAAATTCCTATGTGTTTTGCCGAGAAATTAGAATAGATCAAAAGTAAATTTGTATGGATGGGAGTGGAATACAAATAGAGAATGTCTTTAGTCAGATGGGAAAAAGTGTGTCTTCCAAAATCTCATGGTGGACTTAATATTAGGTCATCAGGAACATGAACAAAGCCCTTCTCTCAAAAGTTAGTTGGAACCTAATCCATAAAAACAATGATTGGGGGGAAATAATGTATGTCAAATACATGCATAACATTTATGATTCCAACTTTCTTATCTGTGATATGGAATAAAATGCTAAAAAGTATAAGCCTTCTCAAACAAGGAATTAGATGGAAACTTGGAAATGGCTGACATATTAAATTTTTGGATGATATCCGGTTAAAGGACAAGGCTCTCATCACATAGGGAAACTATGGAGAGATTGATGACTTGACTACCCAATTTTTTAGAGATAGGGTCAGTGATTATATGGAAAATAACAATGGATTGAGGAGATGGAAAAATCTTTTGGATTGCTATGTGCACTAGCCTGAGCTTTTCTCAAGAGTTTAAGAGATCCATTAATGTGTTTAGGAGATTAGAATCCCTCTCTTTCCTTAGGAGGATGAACAATACTAGTGGCCAAATAAGAATGGATCATTCTCTATCAAATCTGATTACCATCTGCTCATTCCTAAAGCTTAGAATAAAGATGTATGGAAAAAGGTTTGGAATCATAAACTTATTCCAAAAATTAACATGTTTTGGTGGGTTTCTGCTCATAACAAAATCCTTACTTAGGATAACCTTCAAAAGAGAAGGTTTACTTTGGTTAACAGATGTTTCCTATGTGGTTCAAAAGAGGAATCAGTTTCACACCTCTTTATCCACTGTGAGTTTGCCCAGGAATTATGGGGCACAATACTTAAGAACTTTGGTATTGAATGGGTCTGCAATTCTGACCTTAAAGAAGTAATTCTCAGTTGGAACCCAATCTTCACACATCCCTGGCTTATGAAATTATGGAAGCAAGCTCTGCCATGTTTGAGTTGGACTTTATGGAAAGAGCACAATCACAATTTTTAGGGACACTGTTAGAAATGCTTCTCAGGTGTTTAACTCCTTTGCTAAGACCATTATGGAAAGTGTTACAACAGCTCATATTCGTGTTATAGAGAAACCCCTATCTCAAATTGAAATCCAAATTGTAGCCAAATGGAAGGTTTTAAACCAGATCCCTGGGTATAATAACTCCAAAATACTACAAATACTTAATACTAAATGGATCCCCCCTAAACCTAACTAGATGAAACTCAACTTTGATGGGGCATCCAAGTTGGATGGTAAAGCTAGTGGAGGAATAATTATAAGGAATGATAAAGGATGGATGTCTACTATCTATGTTAGTGGAATTGGATGCCAGAGCAACAACTATGTTGAAGCAATGGCTTTACTATGGGGATTGAAGTTAGCTATATCCATAGGAATAAGGAACTTGAATATACAAGGAGACTCTAAGATGGTCATAGATGCCATTAGTAAAGCTTCAAATGTGGGAATCAAGATAAAAGACATCATTACTAATATCCAATTTGTTTTACAAAAGTTTTCCAAAGTTGAGATTTCCCATACCTACAAAGAAGGTAACAGGGTCGTTGATGCTTGTGCCAACCTTGGGAAGCAATTTTCAGGTTAGAGGGTGTGGTGACAAGGTGTTCATATTCCCTTAAACATTAGGGAGATCATTTAAAAGGAGATGACTTATTAGGAATGAGGCATATTGATGACCCTAAAAAGACCCCTGTTGATACCCCCATCTCTTTTGTGATTAAGAAGGGAAAGAAGAGAAAGGTTGATGAAGAGGAAGAAAATATTAAGGAGACTATAGAAGGGACCCACAGGAATCTAGGAAGGGCCACAGGGGGCCAAGGTGGCAAATCTCACAAGCCTTCCAAAATTAATAAGGAAGGATTCCCTTTTAGAGTGTGAAGTTCAGGGTGGATTGCAGGTAAACCAACCCCAAAGGCTAGACTAATTGATTATTTGGAATGTTCTTCGGAAGAAGCAACCCAGAAGGAAGAGCTTGAGGAGCTAGAAATATAGGAAATTTTAGAGGACACTGGAGGGAAGTAGGCTACTAGGGATGGATTTTGAGGTTACTGAGGAGCAGGGTGCTGACACTATGGAACTGCTCACAATAAGGGGAAAATGTATGTCGAGGAAGCTAGTGAGGGCACTGAGAATGAGACTGATTGGAAAACTGAAATTGGGGCCCTGAAGGACAACATTCAAAAGCTGGAGAAGGTCTTCACCAAAGTGCTTCGTAATACATTTTTGCTGAACATGTCTATGTTAGAAGTGGTGGGTAATACTGGGTATGCTAACAATGTAGAGAATGAGAAACTCAATGATCTTATCAAATCAATAGTTATGTAAGGGGAGACCTCTTTGACTCTGGTCTTCCTATGTTTTGTGTTTTTTTTTGTCTATTGTTCTCAACTGTGTCATCGTCTCTCTGAAGGCATTTTTTGTTTATTTGCCTTCTTGTCTTTTTTGACTGTATAGGGTTCGGCCCCTAGCTTACCTCCTTACTTTATCAGAAACATTTCTAATTTTTTTTATTACATACCTTTATTATATTAGACAATTTTATGACAATTCTATCATAGATTTTATCACTCATTGGAGAGGCTTGATCAATCAACTCTCCTTCTCCTTACCATAACCTGAGCTTATTGAGCTCTTCTCAAGGGCATGTGTTAAGCACATTTTCTCCACACTCTGAGTAAAAACTTTTTTCACATTTGATGAGGCCTTTTCAGTGGTGTGGAAAATCAAGATTTAGGCTATAGATGAAGGTAGAGTTAAGTTGCACAATAAGAATTCCAATTCTAAATCTAATGACTCCTCTTCTTCTAAAACTTCTCTTTCTAACCAAAAATCGAAAGGCTCCACTAACATGGTGATCATTAAATCAACTTCTTCCATAACCACAAACTAGCCTAATTCCTTGAATTCCCAAAATCTAACCAAGCAATTCTAACAATGGTATGAATAAAGATAATACACTCCCATTAACGAGTCATATACTTTTATTTTGGAAAAACTATTACAACAAGCTATCATAACCCTTCCTCAAATAAAACCTCCTATATAGTTTGACCCCTCCCATCCTATTCCAACTTGGTATAATGAGGATGAATTTTGTGGCTACCATCCAGTTAAAGGCCACAATTCTAATAACTGTAAAACATTCAAGAACATTGTTTAATACATGCTTGATAAGGGTGATCTCATCTTGGATAATACTAATGCAACTACTAATAAAAATATGGATGTGTTCAAATATCCTTTTCCTAACCATTCACCTAATCAAAATATTGTTTAGACCATGAATAAATCATGTGATCATAATATCCATACAGTTAATATGGTCTTTCCTTTACCTCTAGTTTAACCTCTCCCACAATAGGAGGTAACTATTTTATTGACTCCTCCCCCATAGTCAATGGCATTTGTTTTGCCCATTCTTCCTCCTTAGGTAGAAGAGCTTATTTCACCCATTCCACTCTTACATGGGGAAGAGCCTCCTTTACCACTCCTTTTGCCATTAGAGGAGCCTATATTGCCAGTTCCTTTCGCACCAATGTTACCTATCCTCTTACCATTTGAAGACCATGCCTTACCTATTTTGTAACCACATGTTGAGGGGAACATCATTCCTATGTTATAACCTCTTGAATAACCCTCTTCATGTACCTCTCCTCCATCGATAGATAATAATAACCCATCCACTCCACCTTTGCACCTAGAAGAGTCAGTGTTATCTACTCCTACATTAGACAAGAGACCTATTATGACTGCTCCAATTCTACCACTTTTAACACTTATTTTATTTATGGAGGATCATACTTTACCTATTCCTAACCCACATGTTGAGTAAGTAATTATACCTATGTTTTACCCCCTCTAAGAACCCTCTTCACCTGCCTCTCCTCCACCCATAGAAGATCATGCCTCTTTTTCTGTCTCTGTCGAAGAAGACCCTATCATGGCTCTTTCTCATCTTTGGCCCAAGGTAGTAGAGACAAAAAAATTCCCTCTTTCTCAATCACCTCATAATTTTAAAGAAGAAATTTTAAGGCCTATGTTAACTTCATCTAAACCCTTCTCATGGTTGGTGAAAAGTCTAGAATTTCTTGACTCCACAAAGCTAGATCACATAGCATTTTGGGACTAACTTAAAATTCCTTATCTTATACAATGAGTGTCAACTTTACCACCAACCCTCTCACTACCCTTTACCCTAAGGTCTTTGAAAAAGTTAGAGATTCTTCACCAAAATCACCAAAAACTCATCCATCTATGTCAAAACCCTCACCCTCATAGGCATTTGCCATATTAAAGTAGATCAGGTCTTTAGGCATACATCCCATCTCTAATCTAATTTATCTATAGGTGAAATTAGATATAAGTCTCCAATCACACAAAGTTTCATGGCCTAAACTACAAAAAAATGTTAACCTTCCTAGATCTTGTTGATCCTTCCCTCTTTAACCCTCAACTTTACCATCAATTTTGGGACTGCACCCCTCTACTTTACTTGGAGTATCATCGATCCAAGTGAAATAAAAGGCTAAGTTACCTCCACTACTACCTCTACCACTTGGTAGGCCTTTCACATCTGACACCATGAGAGCTAACACCAAGAAAGCGTTAGCAAAACATGTAACTCCACTACCACAAAATAAGGCACCACACAAAATCACCCCTATAACTCTTAAACAAAATAAGGTGCCTACTCCTATTACCACAATAAGTACAAGCCCACTCATAGGCTCTTAGAGATTATTCCTACATCATTTGTAATCTTTCATAATAAATATTCCTCCCGTTAAGCATTATAGCCCTCTTGGACTGAATCCATCTTGGTTTAATGATACACAAGTGTGTCTATATCATCATTCACGTAGACATAATACTAAGAGTTGTAAAGCTCTTACAACAATCATTCAATAACACTTTGATTTTGACACTCTCTTTTTTGATAATCCCATTAAACTTATTGTTATTACACCTCTGACATCCACAATACCTCATACTATTCCACCTAAATTCAAACCCAAATATGTTATTATACCCCCTTTGCCATCTCCTTCACCTATGTTTTAGATCAACATAGTTAATATGGCCACACTATCATAAAATTGAAAAGATAAAGGTAATAAAAAGGTCACTTCTCCTTGAGATCATCCCTTTTCCAAAGAAACTCCTCCTCTGAATCCCAATATTTCCATCTTAGGTGTCTCGAAACCAACATCTTCAAATGTTATTCAAAGCTCAATGGTGAAACAACTTCACCAAACTCTTATGAAAATGTCCTTATATGAGTTAATCCTAAACTCACCCCAATACCATCAAGCTTTGATTAGTGCCTTACAAGTGGTTGAGGTACAACCTAATGATCCCTAGCCTCTTATAGCTTTGGTTAGCTCTCTTAATTCCATCTCCCTGATTTCCTTTACTAATTCAGAAATTCCACTTCAACACCCTAAAGATTAGGATTATACCCTTTTTATTACCACATATATTGATCAAACTCATGTCAAAAGAGTCATGATTAATGGGGGATCTATTATTAATATTATTTACACCCATGCCTACAAATATATATCTCTTTTCAATAATTATATGTCTAAAACCAACGTGGTGCTCCGCTCCTTTAATGATACCATAGCTACTACGGTGGCCACTGTTGTCTTACATATCTGTGTAGGTCCCCACATAATTATTGAGATCTTCTATATTGTATAAATATATTTCTAATATAACATACTACTTGGATGACCTTGGATACGTGTTATGGCATGTGTACCCTCAAATTTACACTATCATGTCAAGTTTGAGCACAATGGGCAAGTGCATGTTATACCCATGGACCCACCTTTGATTAAAACATGCAACATGACTTATAGTCCCAATGATGTTCTGATTCCAATAAAGACATCATCTTCTCCACATGATACTTTTGAAGCTTCCACAATATCCACTACCCTAGTTACACAAATAATGGCAACACAAATTCTTGACAAAGATCCCATGGAGGAAAATTTTAGACAATTGTCACTCAAAGAACATTATTTTTTATTTCTTGACATGTTATATACTCTACAAGAGTATGTAAAGCTTCATATTCACCCAAATTATGATCCCTGTATTGGGATGGTCATCCCTTATGGTCCCCCTAACCTTTGAACTAATTTCACATATGGGGGAACTAATCAGGCTCCGACTATCAACAATACATCCTCTTCACCACAACCATTTACCTATGACTTCTCTTTCTTGAGCAAGCCTAGTTTTTCTCATACTTATATTCATAGGTGTGCCTAGAAAATATTTAGTAAGGTCATTATGAGCAGGGTGTTTATAAATCCATTGAATTACCCACTAACCAAACCATTGAAAATGCCAAAAAGAGGCATGGAGTGGGTTATGATGAACCAACTAAACTTACCAAAACTTCCCATGTACCAAATTATTGAAGAGCCAATCTCTCCTTCTCCACCATCACCTATTGAATTAGAGGTATCTATACCTCCTAATTTTTTTTCCATAAATACCATCTATTCGGGACCTCTCACCTATCACCAAGGTAAGGAAACAAGGTCCCTTCCTCTCATTCATCCTAAAATTATTGATGAAGACTCTCCCACTATTAACACTGTCTAATATCAAGATGATGATGTTATTCTCACATACATGGGTGCATATTATTCCTTTATCTAATGATCACTCCTATTTGAAACATAATCTATGTTAAATGAATCAACCATTGACATCAATTTGCCCTCTCATGATAACCCTTGTATCCTCAATATTAGCCAATCTTTGGATTCTTTTGAACAAGATAATTATGCCATATTTCTTAATAACCATAGCAAAGTCTTTGGTTGGTCTTATAATGGCATGCCTAGTATTGAACCCTCTATCATCACCTATAACATTATCACCAATTGAGATGCTAAACCTGCTAAGTAAAAGCTTCATAAAATGCATCCTCGTATTGCTCTCATTGTCAAAGAAGAGCTCTAATGCCTTCTTTATATTAAATTTAACCAACCCATCAACTACCCATAATAGGTTTCCAATATCATTCCTATCATAAAAGTGACCAGAGGAATATATATTTTCATTGACTACCATGACCTAAACCGCACTTGTCTAAAAGATGACTTCCCATTGACAAGTATTGACCAACTTATAAGATGATATCACTTATGGATGGGTTCTCAGGATACAATCAAATCTTGGTTACTCTTGAGGATCAACATGTGACAACTTTCATTACCCCATGGGGGAATTTTTGTTATCGAGTCATGCCTTTTGGTTTGAAGAATGCCAGTACCACCTACCAATGCACTATGACTTACATATTCTATGATCTCCTACACAAAATTATAGAATACTACGTGGATGACTTACTTAGAAAGTCTAAACTTCACCAAGATCACTTGACTATTCTTAAAACCATATTTACTCATCTCTTCTAATATAAAATTCAACTAAACCGAAAGAAATGTGCATTTAGTGTCCTTTTTAGTAAGCTTTTAGGATTTATCATTTCTCTCCATGGTATTGAAGTTGACCCTACTAAGGTTCATGCAATAATAGAGATATCTCCACCTACTAATATCAAACAACTCCACAACCTACAAGGTAAACTTTAGTTAATCTATTGCTTGATCTCCCAATTATCAAATCATTTCCATCCCTTTCACCATCTCCTTAAAAAATATGTCTCCTTCCATTGAAATATAGATTGCCAGGAAGCTTTTGATGCACTCAAATAGTATCTCCTTTCCCCACTAGTTCTTATTCCACCTAAGGAAAGTTAGCCTTTCTACCTTTACATCTCTATAACAGACCATTCTATGGGTTTTATGACTTGCACATCGATATGATCACCATCAAGAATAGGTGGTTTACTACATAAGCCACACACTTATTGATTATGAGACTCAATATACCCATAATAAAAATCTTTGCCTCACATTATTCTTTTTATCCTCCAAGCTCTGCCATTACCTGTTAAATCACAAAAGCTACATGGTCACCCTTATTGATCCCCTCAAATACATTCATTTTAATCCATATCACAACCAACATGTAGCTTGGTGGCTCATGCTCCTTACTAAATTTGACTTAGAGTTTATTCAACAAAAGTCTATCAAGGGGCAAATGATTGCTGACCAGTTAGCTATCACCCCTTTACTTGACAATCAACCTTCAAACCTCAAATTCCTTAATGAATCCATCACAATTCTCTCTACCGATGACATCTCCTATCAAATGATGATGTTCTTTGATGGGTCTAACTATCAATATGGTGGGGTGTTGGGGTCATTCTTATTTCTCTAGATGGTGAGCCTATGCCTTTATCATTTAAACTAGATTTTGAATGTACTAACAATATGGACAAATATGAGGCTTTGATCTTAGGGATTCAAATGACTATCTTCTTGGGTATCAAATCAATAACCATTTTTGATGATTCTCAATTAGTGGTTAATTAGGTTAATGGTTCTTACCTATGAAAAAATGAAATTTTGTAGTGGTATAAACATCATGTAGATATGTTGATGGGATCATTTGAATCCTATCTCTTGCAAATTATTCCTCAATCTACAAACAAGTTTTTTGACATAATGGCTTCACTTGCTTCACACATACCCTCTTCCTCAAAAATCTATGTCATCATGCATCACTTAACATTACCCTCCTATGTATCAACTAACATCTTTTTTATCATAAATGTAACATACAACCCACATGACTTATGGTACAAGCAACTCATGGATTATCTTTCTTTTTTTATTACCCCTTTTAATCTCTCCAATAATGGGAAATGTGCCTTCATAAAAGGTGTCACTCATTACACTATGCTAGGGGGACTTCTGTATAAGTGAGGTTTTGATGGTCTCCTCCTTAGATGCCTCACTAATATTGAGACTCTATTTTCTATTAAGGAAGTCCATGATGGGATTTGTGGTGGAAATTTTAATGGTCATGCAGTTGCCAAGCATATTCTTTAACTCAACTATTATTGGCCAACACTCCATCAAGACTATGGTGATTACATTTGGTGTTGCATCAAATGTTAACAACATGCTAACACCCTTCACATCATAAGTCATGCATTACAAGTTGACAAATACTTCTGGTCCTTCTCCCAATAGGGCTTGGATCTAATTAGTGAGATTAACCCTTATTCATCCCTCTATCATTGTTCTATCATTATTTACATTGAATACTTCACCAAGTGGGTCAAGGCTAATCCTCTCATCTCCACTAAATTTGATAAATTTTTTGACTTTATCAACCATCACATCATCTATCATTTTGGTGTCCCACATAAAATTATAATAGATAATGGCAAATATTTCAAAAATATGATTGTCTAAAGTCTTTGTGATACCCTTGGAATCAAATTAAACTTCTCATTGCTATACTATCCATAAGCAAATGGATAGGTATAAGCTTCTAACAAAACATTAACCAAAATACCCATGAAGGTAGTCAATTATATGGGCAAGGATTAGCACACACACATTCCCTTTACTTTATGGGCTTACTACATTAGCATTTGAACCCCTACGGGTGCTATTCATTTTTCCTTGGTATATGGGATGGATGTTGTTTTAACTCTTGAGGTTTAAATTCCTTCTCTTCACATTTATCTAAAAGACATACTTACTAATGATGACTTTCACCAAGAATGTTTGGCTCAACTTGAGTTGCTTGATGAGTGCCATCTCATAGCCCTCAACCACCTCCAAATTTATCAAGAGTGTATCAAATGTGCTTATAAAAAAACCCTCAAAGAGTGAGATTTCAATATTGTATAACTCATCTTAAAATAAAATCAACATGTGATGAACATGGAGAAAAGCAAATGGGGTAAGTTTTCTCCTAATTGGCTTGAACCCTACATCATAACTCACAAGTATGACTCAGGAACTTATCACTTGTCTTCTCTTGAAGGAAAGACAAAACTTGATCCTTTAAATGCCTTATACCTATGATAATTATTTTTTTAACCAAGTGATGATTCACCTCATGTTTAACTTGAGCTCATCCCTTGAGCACCCCTATTACATTCATATCCCTTCCTCTTAACCCTTATTCCTACACACTTATTTAACCTAATAAGTGCTATAGTTTTGACCTTAAAGTGTAAAACCACTAAACCTCTATACTCTTATCCATGAATAAAATTAAAAAATAAAAAATAAAAAAATGGGATATGTAGACAATTTATAATCTATCAGGTCATGATTCTCAATGTACACTACTCCCTTGAAGGGTAGTTGCATACCTTCACTTTGATACTATTAATAGATTTATCCCTTAAAGGATCGTTATTTAAACTCAAAAAAAAATTCTTAGACCACTCCCTTAAAGGATGGCTAAGCCAAGATTTGTTATTAAGGGAAATAAAAACAAAAAGCTTCTCGTATTGATCAGCTTCAAATGGTTTCAACACAAACAAAATCCCATTGTAGGCTTCCTGCATTGATCAGCTTACACACACAAAAAAAAGCTTTAAGTCATTGAATTTCCTATAGTATCTCATGAGTCACCCATAGTAAGGACATATCATCCCCAATTCAAATGTTAAGCTACCCAAATGCTTTCACTCATTTTACCCTTTTCCCCTCATACTCTTTCAACGGACTTTGAACTCACTTAACGCAAGGTGAACATGATGCTTCTCTAACAAACAAAATGGTCAAATGATGCAAATCATGAAAGAGGCTCATATTCTTGAGCCTATTTATGTTATGATTATGGTCTTTACTAGTACATGAGCATTTTGCCTCTTTATTTCCCATCCCAATCACATGTCAACCTCTCTACTTCAATGAAAAATTCATACAAATAATATCATAAATAACCTATCCATTTTAATCATACACCATCATAAATATGGAAAAATTCTAAGATGAGGCTAACAAATCAACTATGCATATACCATCACACATATGGGAAATTCTAGTCTAACTCAACTAACATGCTCAACATTTACATAACATTAACATAATAAACATCAACATCATCAACATCACCATAGTCACAATAACACATCTCATTTATATATACACTCAACATGAATGTACATCAATAGATCATAACAATATCATCTTTCCCTTAAAATATACATCTGCCATCTTCAGCTTATAGGCTGGTGTGTATACAACATATATAAAAATAACAAAATCTAGCACTCAGTATCCTTGAGGCTATATGCATGGTCATGAAGTAGTGTCATCACCACTCTCCACCTATCTGCATCTGCATGAACTAAAAATCAGTGCATGTCTCACTGATCTCTCCTACTCTCTAAACTTAGAATACCTCAAATCTATGGGAACTCCCTGATGGCCCTCTCATAATAAGAAATATCATTAAGGGCAGTGTTATACCTCACTAGAGATATACTCTGCAGCAGTCCCATTGCACCTACTGAAGGTTTGACTTATATTGGTCCCTATGGTGGAGGAGGAGTAGCTTGACCTGCTACTCTCAAACTATCCCTCTCTATTGTCAGTATAATAACTTGACCCTATAATACCCCAACTTAGCCCTATAATGTCACCACCTATCCCTATAAAACTAATACCTATGCTTGAGTTGCATCTCAATCCTACACTACCACATTTCAAGCTTGTACTACTACATCTCTCTCTCTCTCATCACTCCTTGTAAATCTAGTGGTGGCCTCTTGACCTAAACCATAGGATGCAAACCTATCCACCATGAAAGATACATTAGTATGCATATATGATCTACTACACCTAGCCCTACTGGTAGCTCCTCAAAATTTGGCCCATCTATCTCTTAGGGAAAGGGTAGGGGTGCCTCTATATCATACTTCCTATATCGAGGGAAGGTAGGAGGTACATCTTATAGCAAGCTAAACTATCTCCTAACCTATGCCATAGGTATCATCTCTAGCTTGCTAGCTCATCTCCCTCTAACCCATAATGTGCTCTGTAAGCTAACAAACTACTCTATTATCCTCTAAATGTAGGGTATGTCAAGTAAGGTCTCCACATAATATCTATAGGGATCAATCCCTTTATCATGCACCTATAATGATTAATATCTTTCACTATGCCATCTACTCAAGTTTGGGCCATACCATCTCTCCACCATCTGAAACCAACCCTAAAACTGGCTATAATCATGGTAGGTAACCCCAATGGTTGTATCTCCATGATATGCTCATATTCCCAATAATGGAGTAAATGCTATCATCAAATTCACATTGCATGTAACTCTACAATATCATCGTACTCCCCTTAAACCTATGGCTACCATGTGTTCCCACTCATCTGGGGTGACATCCTTCCTCATCCATGTCAATGACATAAGTAGGTGATCTCATAGCATCAAATCCTACCTAGCTTGCATCCATACACACACACCTCAAGTCACATACTTTCTTATATAACCTATCACCACTTTTTTCCCTTCTCTCTGGGAGAATTACATTGGCTTGAGGCCCTCAACTGGGCTATGTAGGTAGCACTCAATTTACATGGGATCTTCTAAGGTTATCTCAGCCATATACCCACTTAACTATCTAATTTTCTCTCCCATCTCCACCCTAGGCCTCATGCCTCTCTCTCCAACCTAGGCCCAACTGTCTATCACAACTCTAGGCCTCACAACTTATATCCTTAACCTTCAACCCTATGACCTATCTTTTAAGCATTAGGTCCTCTGACCTATTTCAAGCTATCATTTTTTCAACATTTCCCCTAACACACTTTTAACCATACCTTAGATTTTTTTTCCTTATGCACTGGGAAAACTACATTAGCCTGAGTCCCTCAATCAAGCTATATAGGTAACGCTCAATCAACATGGGGTCTTCTAAGGCTAGCTCAGCCATTAAGTTCATTGACTACTTCAATTAGGGATTCAAATATTACCTTTTCTCCTATTTTGGATTCTTCAAGGTCATTGATGTCAATTTTTTATGATGACATTAGTACTTTATGTCAGCTGACATAAATAGACCCCATCGACATCAGCATCATGTTGGCTAACATTGATGGACCCCACCAACGTTGATGATTGGTTTGACCTTAAGGTTAAATGACCTATCACCAAAATTTAAATTTTAACCTAAAAACTACCCCCAAACCCCTCCCAAATTCATTTAAACCTACCCTCACCTCATTTCCTACCCCTCTAATAGCATTTTTTCCCCCCAAACTTCAAATTTAGCCTAAAATAGTAAATTAACAAAATTAAATTCAAAATCAACTCGAAAGGGATCTTACCTCATCTCTTCATCTCCTCTAGGAGAGAATAGTTATAAATTATGGTGGCACGCCTCCAGATGGGTCCCCTCCTAGCTTGACCATCTCACCAACACTTAGAGCTCTTTTTCTCTCCAATCAAATCTTGAAAATGAGTTATGGTGGGCCACCAAACCCCTTTTTATCAAGTTTGGTCACCCATCGACATTAGCATCCTTGACCTATGCCACCAATGTTAGCATTATTTATTACTAACATCATTGACATAACCAACATCAACACCCTTGAATTAGAATTTCCACCAACAACCACAATTTGTTAGACTCTACCCCTAATCTGGGGCAACTTGGAGATCATGTACATCTCCCTAACCATGGAAACTAATGTGGAGATCACATATGTCTCTCCAACAATGATAAATACCCTTGGATATCACTTAAATCTCCACCCATTATGACTTTGACTAGAGATCATGTATATCTCCTTGATCATTGACCCTTTTAAACCAACCTTGCATTGTTTATTTTGAATGCTTATGCTATCTTGTTATAGTTGGATATTGTCCACATGCATGTATATTAGGTGTTTTATATGATGACCAAGCTAGTCCTATTACTTGAAACCTTTAATGTTTCCTAGGGGCACTTTCTACCTTGGATACCTGGCACATATGGACCATTAGAACTACAAATTTTATTTTTTTGACCTTATCAACTATCACTTAAAATCTATGATTTGGTTATTTCTATCTGAGTCCTCCTCCACCTTATATATTCTTTATTTTATCAACTATAGCTCATAGTAGTATACATGCAAGTAGTGATACCATGTTCTTATCCACTCACCCAATTCACTTCTTATCAAACTAGTACCTGATTCTAGTTTCTCCTCAGTTGATTCCCATTTTGAGGGGGGATACCTCATCTAATACCTAGAACATCTAACTACTATTTTTGTCTTGTAACTTATCAGTGCAAATTATAAGATAAAAAGGGGCAAATGTAGACATCAAAATTACATCACACATGTGTGTAACTCCCTATATCAAGACCCCCCTTGAGCCCCTTTTCAATAATAATAATTAGACTTCTTAACCCATGATTTTGCCCCTCACACATTTAATTAATTTAAAATATTTAATTAAAAACCACTTATGCCACCTTACCTGGCCACCTCATCTTAAGACTAATTCTTACCCTCTGAGTCACCTCAAGTCATAATACCCTTATCCTAACTACCCATGACTTGTTCTCACCCCAAAAATAAATTCCTAACAAACTACGTCCTTATTAACATCATATTTCTAATGTTTCTTAATGGATACCACACATGGCATGAGAAAGAATAGAAAATAGGCTAAAAATATCCCTTTTACCTATTCTCATGCCACTGGCATTGGCCAACCCATAGCTAACATCAGTGAGATCACCGATGTCAATTACTTAAGCCAAACTCCAAACTAATGTTTAGGCTAACAGAAATTAAGAAAACACATTTTTATTCACATATAAGATTTTGAAATCCAACTTTCCACATCTTGGCTTACTGTTACCTTACAGAAGTCAATCTAGATCAGGAACCAAGCTCTTGAGAACTAATAACACATGTTTTTTTATATATTCAAGGAATTGGTTTGGCAAGCCTTATAGGAGCCATCCATTTGACACTTATCATTCAATCACCTCTTTAATGAAGTATATCACTTATTATTGATTTCTTACCTAAAGGTGGTCCTCCCCAACCAAAGAAGAGTGCTCACAATGTCTGTATATGGTGTGTAAACCAATTTGGGTTCATTATAATCACTTATCCCTATCCTTCTCTATTTCACTTAGACTTGAAATAGACAGAATTTTAGCAAAACATAGAGATCAAAGCTCCTATTAGTATAAAAATTAGTTTTAGAATAGCAATAAGAGGTCAAACCAGGTAGAATAGACTAGAAAAATAGTGATGATTCTAGAACAATTTTTAGTTTCAATAAAGGACAATAGTATCCAACATGGACAATAACACTAGACACTAACGTGTCCTATTTTTGATGCTCCTATCTAAATAACAAAAAAAACTATACTTTTTAGAAGCAAATAGAAAAGTAGGTTCAATTATATTTTTACATAGTTAGACCATTTCAAAATGAGTATTTTTTAGTACACTTTTGCTTAGAAAATATAGATATAAGGGGCATCATGCATATCATAATGGCTCTCGCATTTAGTTTTAGATATGGAAATTGGTATAACTTCTAGATCAGAATCCATGTTCCAGACACTAGTGATTGGGGGTATTGTGAATGGCACATTTTTTTCTTTTCTTTTCTTTTCGAGTTTAGCATTACCAAGACATTCTCAGTAGTTACATGCCTTATTCCATCTATATGTGGTTAGCATCATTTTGGAGTGGCTTTCATATAATCCTAACTTGAACATTTTGGAGTGGCTTTAATTTAAGCCTAGTGCACCAATTTTGGAGTGGCTTTCATACAAGCCAAATCTCCATTTTTTTAAGCATGTGATATACTGAGAGGGGGGTGAATTAGTATATCATATATCTTATAAACTCTCACTTAATCAAATTCCACTTAACCATAAAATTGAAATAATAAACACCACACAAGATAGAGAACCATGGAGAACAATCTCAATTATATGAATGAGCACCAACTCAAACTACAATATTCACAAGCACCAACTTGAAAGAGCACCACCCCTTTGTTAAGCACCAGCACAACAACTATTAATGAACACCAACCCATAGGAGCACCAACACAACAACTATTCATGAGCATCAACCCACAAGAGCACCAACCCCTATTGTGTATACCACACAACTATCTCTCAATGTTACTTTCTCAATAAATGATATCACATTACAATATCTCTTTCTTTTCTCTCCTTTGCTCTTCTAAACTAGATATGATAATTACAAATTAAGTTGTCTTTTACACAATACAAATGGATTCCCAAGCCTTTATTTATAGCTTACCAAATGACCTTTGGCATTCACCCTTTGTGACCCTTCAATCCTCATGGAAAATGGCACCACATTTGCATGACCCTTTGAATCCTTCCATTTGAAAATTAACATGGTGACCCTTCATAATCAAATGCATCCTTTCCCATTGTATTTTTATCTTGGTGAATTTTAATATTCCTCAAAGTGTCCTTTAATGAGAAATTTCACCCTTCCTCTTTTGTCTTCACTTGGTGACTCTTGGAATTCTTCAAGATGACTTTTCATGGGAAAATACATCCCATTCCTTTTTTGTCTTTACCCTATGAATATTTGACTTCTCCATGGGACCTTTTTTGACTTTATGCAACCAAAAATATATTTGTTAATATTAAATAAATATTAACACACATTAGCTAAGATATGAACATTAAAAACACCATTAGATGCTATGGGACATTTATCACCAATAATGCTAGACCTTTGACATCAATTATAATATTTCCAATAATCTCCCCCTTTGTCATTGATGGTAACCTAAAAATGAAATTTCCACATCTTGAAACTTGCACTACAATGCAAACCTACATATATATCCAAACTAAAAAACATACAGTAACTCCTCCTTAATAAATCATCCTATACCTATTTTTGTACCTATTTCTGCACTTCTCCCCCTTTGACATCAATGGCAAAGGGCCTATCCTAAAACTAACACTTAGCTCCCCCTTAAAAAATTATGATCTTTAATGCCAAGAAGTAAAATAAATTATTCCCAACTCCTCTCACAGATCTTTGAATGTGTCTTTTAATCATGCCTTTGTGAAGATATCTGATAGCACATATAAATTGTTGCCTATCCTCTAAGCATCTACAATCAACTCATCTGAATCTTTTCTTCTAATCTCATAACTTTATACATCAAACTTTAATGTGTATCCTTGATCACATATTTGACTTACACTCAACAAATTATGTTTAAAACCTTTTACATACAATACATTCTTAGTCTTGGTTCTACCATTATCCAAATTCAAAGTACCTTTTCTATCTATCCTGGTAGTGGTTTTGTCTTTGAATTTAACTATGCCACCATTGATATTATTTATATTTATGAAATTAATCTTGTCTCCTATCATGTTCCTCAAACATCCTATGTCAATGAACCATGGTTGATCTTCATTTATTACATGCAAAGATGTCTGAACTAACATAAAATCTTCAAGTTGTTTATTCTACCATAAATTTGTCTAACCTTTATTCTTGATTAATAGAGCCCTAAAAATTTGATCCTTATTGATTGAATCAAACTATCTAAAATTATTGCACTTATAACATATTATGGCCTCTTCATCAATTCTTGATAGAGGAGCAAAAGAGTTGTGGCTTTTTCTTGAATCTGCATGAGTTTCCTTCTCCTTGTATCTAAATTTGTTAGCTCTTTTCTGACATTTTATTTTCTTATGACCATATCCATTACAATAAAAATAGTAACCATGAAAATAATACCTATTTGTGTATCTTTGTCCTGATTGTATTTTGTAGTGATGTTCCTTCTAGCCTTCTTTGTTTGAGATCTCCTTTGTATTCTTCACTTCTTCCCTTTTTGTTTCCTCTTTTGTAAGAGCTTCAACATAGCTCTTTTTATTTTCAAATTTGATACCTTTGTTATCTAATATTTAATTTTGAATTTCCAATATCTTATTTAACATGTTGGTGCTATCCTCAAATTTTGAATCACTAACTGCTTTATCATTGACATCTTTCTCAATATCTTCTTTTAAAGAGGCAATTTTAATAACATACCTTTCACATTATTCACTTACTTTTTACAACTGTGTTGTTATATCCTTTTCATTCTTTTTGGCTTCTTCAAAGTGTGCTTGTAGATATTCAATTATTTCCTTTGACTCTTTTTCATTTTTCTCGATCTGGTGCTTCAATCTTTGATTCTTCTTCTCAATAGATTATAATTCTTCTAAGGCACAAATGAGTTCTCCTTCTAGATTCACCTTGGATTAATCCTTTCTTTCATTATCTTTTTCTTCTTCTCTTAATATCAAACTTGAATATACAACCTTTAGTTGATTCTTAAGATCTTCAATAGACATCTTATCTTCTTTTACTTCTATAACCAATTTAGAATCCAAGATAAACAATTGTTCTTTAAGATCATTGACCATAAATTTCAACTCTTGATTCTACTTATTTAGTTGCTTGGCCACTATTATTTCCTTGATCTACTTTCAAGTTGTTAAACTCTTTCCAAAAGAACCTAATCTGATACCAATTGTTAAGCACAGGATATATTGAGAGGGGGGGTGAATAAGTATATCATATATCTATAAAGTTTCACATAATAAAATTCCACTTAACCAAACATTCAAGATATCCAATAAAACTAAAGAAATAAATGCCACACAAGATAAAGAGAGGCAGCATATTTTAACATGGAAACCCAATGTGGGAAATGTAGACACCTAAATCTGGCCACCAATAACCTCCAACCAGGCTTTTGGCCTATTTACACTTAAAATGCACAATTTGGCCTAAAAATGCTAAAACATGCTAAATAATGTGAAATTGACATATTCAACTGCTGATTTTGTCTAGGGTATCCCTAAATGGGGTAATGTAATTTATGGGCCAACTAATTTTGATCAGATCATTTTGAGTCAAAATGCCAATTTTACACCTAGGTGCTCTGGATTTCTATTTCCTATCAAACATCTTGCACAAGATTTGTGCCTTTGTTATTTTATATTAGTAACATCCTAAATGGGAATATGGTTTTAATGCATATGACATCACCTTCCAATTCTAATCCAATTGAATTTTGGACCAATAACAAGACACTATGATCAATTTGAGTAATTTGTGCAAAAAGTGCCTAAACATGCTTAATAACTAATTAACCCAAATCAAGGCATAATTAATAATTCCATGGAAACATTTTAAAAATTTATTTTTAAAAATGAATATTTAATATCTGCATCATCAGGTGACCTCATTTCTTAGGAAGACATCCCTAAGCTATAAATGCCACAAATATTAGGATTCATGCTGTCCATGCCTCATCAATGCCTTCTGTGATGCCCTCCATGCCTCTTAATTTCCCATTATTCTAATGTAATGATGAGGATAATTATAAACTTAATTCCAAAAATTGAATTAATCCTCAACCACACCTCTCAATCTCAAGATGGATGGTTCAGGTTGATTCTAGACATTCTCAAAAATTTATAAATAGAGAGGCCATGAACATCATTTCAAAGCTATTTTAGTGAAAAGTTATAATGCACAAATATTTGCAAGAAGCCATTATAATTAGTGTTACCATGCCAAATTGATTCCAAGCTAAGCCAAGCCAAGCCACAAGCCAAAGGTACAAAGGAGAGATGGAGGTAGCCAAGCTTCAATTGCCAAGGACTTCATGAGCACAAGCTGATCAAGCCACTATAATAAGCTTTTTGGAGCATCCAAGAAGGTAAAAGAAATTTTATTTTGCATTTTAGTTGTGTTTTTTATTCATTTTTGTTAACTAATCTCTCCCTAGTGTCTAGGCCTAGAGATGTTATGCTAGTTAGTGTGTTTCTTTCATTTTGTTTTCATTTTTGGAACTAATACCATACTAACCATCCTCTCTTGAGTTAAATTCCTATATCACATATGGCACACCCAATGGGACCAGACACATCCCACACATGAATAAGATCATTGTGTAGCTTTAAAATATTCATTTGGACCATCAAAACTCTTATAAATTTATTTTTTAACTTTAGTTTTCCATTTTTGTTTACCACAAGTTTACACAGTAATCAACATCGGTTAGTAAGACCAACATCGGTTGGATAGCTTAACCGACATCAGTTAGTAAAATTGACATCAATTGGATACTTTTCATCAATTAGATTGGTATAATTGATGTTGATTAGATAATCATCATCAGTTAGAAAATGTAACCGTCATCAGTTATATAATTGACGCTGATCATTATATTTTTCTTAAAACATAGATCTGAGAGCTCTTTTTTTAAAGTTCATTGTTTCAAACCTAAAAGAGTTTTAAGGATAAAAAACATGCTAACATTTTTATTGTAGGGCCAAGCCTAAAATTTGCTAAAAACATGTTTAGATCACCTTTTGCATGCTTAAAAATCAATTAGCAACCTTGTTTTGGTGTTAAATTTTTTTAGATGTTTATGGTGATTGTTTTCAAAATTTACAACTAAGACCAAGGGATCAAATGAACACCACATCATTTTCCATTTGGGGTTAAAAATGAACTCACCTTTTCAAATATTTTTGTATTTACTTAGTTATTTAGATTAAATTTTTTTTTGGGAAAAAGAGGGATGTTGTGTGTATGCTCTTCCATATGTCCCCTTTAGGGAACCCTTGGAATCAAAAGTGCCATTCATATTACAAGTAGCCTAGTCCAAGGCTTAAAAAATAAAGTCATCTAAAGCACTCCCCAAAAAAGTCATCAAAGTCTGGGTGACCTTGGAAATGACCCTAAAATCTTTCTACTTTCATTCTTTTTTGTTTTTATGAAAACTTGGCTTGCGAGGGGGACATCATTACCTCTCACAAGTTTTTTAGGGAAGCTTTGACCCAAGGTTTCATCTCCTTAAATTGACTTCACTTACTCCTTCTGAGTTTTACATGGGATGTACTACAATTAGACATCACACTAAATTGAGTGAACAATAGGATGTAGTGGCTATAAAAAGAACTAGACCTTTTTACAACTAGCCAATGCCATGGTCACCCAATTTTTGTGCTTATCTTTTCCATCATTTGATGTGAAAGTAATTGTGTAGTTGATTCCCCTAGAAACATTCAAAAGCTTTCTAGTTTAGTCAACCCCACATTGACATACCCTTGTTAGGATTTGGATGATTATACTTAGTGGATTTTGGTCATTTATCTTGGTTTTTTTGAGACTAAAACTTGTTTGTTTGTTCATAAAGTCATGTCAAAACCAATTTGTCTATACATCACTCTTTTGTCTAAAGAGGCATTATGATGGCCATTTTACACAACACTTGTGCCTTGAAATTTTTGCTAAACTTGTTTGTGTGTGTGTCATTTGAGTGATGAAGGGTAGTGTTATGTTGCCCAAATCATGTCAAAACCATTTTGCCTTTTGAGTCTTTAAAACATAACATATATCACATTATTCAAGCATGATTACACCATTAGGATAATAAATTTGTTTTAAGACTTATTTCACCTTGTATCAAAACCATTTTTCAAACCATGTCATGTATACCATTTGGACCTTTGTCTTATATTGTCATGTTGTCCAATTTTTTCTAACCTATTTGGTCAAATCATAGTTTCAATGTTGTGTTTTCAATTAGCCTTATCAATTTTGGATTCAAACAATGATTGATTTCTATTTAGGCCTTAATTAGTGGGCCTAATACATAGATCTTTCTCTTTTGGGTTACACAAATTTAGTTAATCAATTACCCAAATTTAAAAATTATTGATGGTTTGTTTGTTCAGTACCATCCTTATCATTATTTATGCCTTTATTTGAGAAAAAATAGTCTTTCTTTAAAGAGCCTTTTATCTTATGCCTTATGCTAACTAATCATATTTATGTTTGATTCCATGTGTCAGGTCTATGTCAAAGTTATTTCCAAACTTATTACATTAAATCAAAGCACATCAGCCTTTGTTTCAAGTCTATCTTTTGACGTCATTTGGACAAAAGTACTAGCACATGCCTATTTATTTGAGCCTAGATTTTGACTTCGTGTTTGGACAAAAGACCTAATAACTCAACTTTTCCCTTTCCTAGTTTAGACCTTGTTTGGAACACTTTGACCTAGAACTTTGACATGCCAATTTTTATTTAGACACTTGACCTTTGTGCATATGACATTTGATAGTATACATTTGATGTTAGACTATTTTATGACAAGTACTAACATAAATAGTTTTAGAGATACAGCTCCACCCCTTCGACCAAGTTAGACCAAATTTGAATCATTTATCCTTTGGACATAGTTTTTCAAAGTTTGTAGAAATCTAAGCCTTTTTTTTTACATCTTTCATCATTTACATGGATATGTCTAGCTACACTTATGGTGGAGTCATATACAATCCAAATTATGATAGAATGGCCACACAAAATCCCACTAGGAACCCCTATAGATAAATATTTTCTAAGTAGTTTTATCATTCTCCCTACAATACTCCATATGAATAACATAGTCAAAATCCACAAAATCCAAATCAAGACCTTGATTGGCATGAAGAGGCTTGTGAGGAGGACTTTAAAGATCTAACTATAGATAATGTTGTTTGGGATATGAATCTATACCCTCTTTACAATAATTAGTATATGAAACACAGTCAAGAACTAGCTTATGAGCCAGCTCACAATTGGGATGATATGGTTTATGACAAAGACTTAGATGCTTTGGCTTATGTAAGTAATTAGGCTCCACCACATCATACCATTTATACTCCAGTACCACAACATCCAACCATTTCTATACTAGGACCTCATCCTTTGGTTTGTGTGAGCAATCAAGCTCCACAATACCCCTTCATCATTTTAGGACCTAGTCCTTTAGCTTATGTTATAAATCATGCTCCACACCACACTATCATTACCATTTCAAGACTTTATCCTTTGGCTCATGTGAGAAATCTTGTTCCCTAAGGCCCTACCATTATCCAACTATAAGTCATTCCTCATCTAGTACTAATCCCAACCAAACCTCAACCGATTCAATCATTTGAAGACCAAGTTGTGTTTAAAATTGGTATTTTATAACTTAGTGGAAACCAAATCCAAGACAACCAACCAATCCAAGATGTTTTTGTTAAACCAACCACTGGTGATAAGTCAACCTATGATGAATCACCTATTGATCCTATACTAGTTGTCAAAGAGTCTCACACTAATGAGTCAGTCTATATCGAGTCACTTATTAATGATTATAATCACCTTTGGGAAAATCATTACCTTGACCATATGCTTATTTTTCAAGAGCCTCTTATTAAAAATCCAATCTTTGAGGAGTTGTCTCTTAACCTATTTCCCATCCTAGAAGAGTCTCACTTTGATAAACTAGTTTTTGTGGAGCCCATTATGCCATCACAGGCTATTACTTGTCCAATACCAAATATTTAGCAAGACATAATTATAATAGAGTACCTGTTAGATGAAGAATTAGAATTAGAGTAAGGTTCTATTCTTGAACGAACATCAAATTTAACATTAGATTCAAAATCAACATCAATCTCAACATTAGATTTAGAGTCCCTCAAGTTAGAATCAGATTCAAACAAAGAATATGTTTGTGGTTATTACAACATTGGTTATGCATGCCTCATAGATCAGTTTGAATACATTTGTGATCCTTCTCTAGTTTTTGAGGATGAGTACTTTAGCTTTAGCACAAGTTATCCTAGTATCTTCTATAAGGATTTTGTAGTCTCTCCCCATTCCATTACCATTCTATAGGCCATTACCATCAACCAAAATAGCCATATCATTAACATTCCATCTCCCACAAATGTCAATTGGAATTGACAGAATCTCACTTTATTAAACTACATCCATGGTGACATAGTAGTTAAAGAAGAGAAAGGAAGTTAAGACCACATTCATATAGCAAAAGAATAATCTCCTAGTGAAACCTTTTTGGAGGCACTAGGGGATAATCAAAGTCATAACTCAACACCTTCTAGTGAATTTTTTTTAAAAGCACTAGAAAAAAAATCAAAGTCAAAATCTAATGTTCATTAGTAAAACCTTCTTAGAGGCACTATAGGATAATCAAGACAACTTCATTGGTTAAAATATCATTGAGACACTAATAGCTAAGCACAAAAGTTATTCACTGCTTGATGAAGATAAAATCAAAGATCAAATTAAAATAGCTTCCTATCTATAGCTTAATTATATGGTAGCTACTCTTAAGATCAAACAATAAAAAAATCTGGTGGTTATTAAGAGAACAAGTCTTTGGCCCCACCAAAACCAAAATTATGTCAAATCTGGCATCAAAAACATTACCTATGACTAAAATTCTCGATCTTCATTTGTTTCCCCACCATTCCACATTCCATTATCACCTACCATTCAATTTCGCAATCAAACCTACCATTCATTATTTATCCTTATTTACCATCCATGGCCACACTTTCCTTTATAGAGGCTACAAGGATACCCTGTCTCAACATTTAAAGGAATTAGAATCAATGACCAATGATGATCACAAAAGCATTCTTAGCATCAAAATATATAGGTCATTTTTGACAGAGTATCTATTTAGACAAGGTGTGGGCTATCAATTAACATGATCAAGTATTTTGTTTATATCATTTGTTGATTAGTTAGTGCATATCCCCATTAATAGGAAAAAAATAATAATATGCCATTTAGCACACCCAGGCCAACAACATGTACCATATCATTTCTCATGCCATTGGCATTGTTATATATGCTTATTTAACATTATTGTAGATCACAGCCATTCACCCCATCACTTGAGGGTAACCCTCCTACCATTTTATCTAATCTATCTAGACTATCATTATCTATAGTGATACCATATCATCTTATCATTCCATTCCTATCTAGACCAAAGCCTATTTCTAGTCATCCTACCCAATCCTATTTTGATCTTAGTTTCTTTAATTCTTCCCACACATTTTGTGGGAGGATTCCAATCAAGTTTCAAAAATCAATCCAATTCCTATTTATAATGACAGTCTTTGAAATTAGTATGACAGTTGATCTAACAAGATATCTTTCATTCTATCAAGCTTGTTTATGTGAGCCTAATTATAATCACCTATGGGCAAATCAGTGTCTCACTAGTCTTGCTACTAATTATAACTACCTATGGGCAAATTATTATCATTGAACTATGTCATTATATCCTAGTTATAACCATCTATGTGTAAACTAGGTACAACACTTGTTTATCATGTGTTACCGTATCACCTTGCCATTAATGTTTTCATTTGATTGGCCATTTTTTAGATTTGATAACTTGTTGGGACCTAGTTGATTTTTTGTCACCTTTTGTGTGGATGGAATTACTATGACTTGAAGACATTTTAGGACTATATGGGTTATGCTCAATTCATGTTGAGGTCACCTTAGTCCACCTTTCCATATGTTCTCACCATTTTGTGAGAAACCTAAGACAAACACTCTCACCATTTTGAGAGTAGGTATCTTGTCATTATCTAATGAGTTAAGATACCTCAAAAATCTAAAAAACATTCATAACATTTCAAAAAATCCAAAAATATTTGTCCTATCTAAGCCTAGTTAGTTATCCTTGATTCACCTTATTGGGGCATGGTCATCATTAGGATGCTTTCTTTTGCTTTTATTTTCAAGATTTCTATTTGTTTATTTATTTCAAGTTGTTTGTTTGCTTGTTTGTTTTTTATTTGTTTGTTTGTTTATTCACTTGCCTATTTGTTTGATTTCAGCCCTATTGCCTTGACTCAGTCTATATGTGTTCATTAGGTGATTCCTTGTGCACATTATTCTTGATTCCATCCATATTCATCCATTAACATTGTCATCATGGTTTTTATTATTATCGCATTATTTTTTGAGTGTTTATTGGATCAAGAGTCAGTCCTTATGAATATTTTGGCCAAGTCTTCATAATATTCTATCATGAAGCCTACCATCACATGCTATATAAAAAATTAGCTTCAAGAACGTCTACAATCAATAGAGCTAAAAAAATTTCTCATTGGCACCTTGGCAAATCCTCCCACCCACCTTGATCAATATAACTCATTTGACCATTCTAGTTTTATCATTAGTAATCAGGATGAGCATCTCCTTATTGGTAGGTACAACTAAATCATTTCTAATGATCAATATTATTCCTCTATCCATCTCTTTCATCACTTTGCACCTACTCCTATTTAATCTGTATTCCAAGTTATATCTTTTAGTTATTCTTGCTAATCATCTCTAATTGGGGCACCATTATTTTTAGCCAATTTAGTTCTACTTAATGATTATAACCACCTATGGGAAAATAATTATTTAGATTTTTATTTCTGATTATAATCACCTTCAGGTAAATCAACATCCTTTTTACATCAATGCATGAAAGCATTTTCTCATTTGGATTAATCTTAACCATAGGTTAATTCCACCTTTCTTCTTATTTCTTTTTAAGGGACCATCCATCAATAAATGTGATGGCCAATCCCTCGAGGTGGCATCATCATAGGCTTCCCAAAACCATTTGGAGCTTTGTTCTTCAATCATCATCTTCTTTTTGGCATATAGGCCATTTCTCATTCTTTGAGAATACATTGCTTTGCCTACAATTTGTAACATCTTCCCAAATAGGAGCAAACTATAGACACCTAAATCTAGCCACAGATAACCTCGAACTAGGCTTTTAGCTAATTTCCATTTAAAATACATAATTTGGCCTAAAAATGCTAGACCATGATAAATGATGTGAAACTAACATATTCAAGTGATGATTTTGGCCAAGGTATCCCTAAATGGGGCAATGCAATTTATGGGCTAGCTAACTTTGATCAGATCATTCTAAGTCAAAATGCTAATTTTACACCTAGGTGCCCTAGATTGCTCTTTCCTATCAAATATATTACACAAGATACATGCATTTGTTATTTAATATTGGTAACATCCTAAATTTTAATATGGTTCCAATGCATATGACATCTCCTTCTAATTCCAATCTAGTCAAATTTTGGACCAATAACAAGACATTCTGATCAATTTGAGTAATTTGTGCATAAAGTGCCTAAACATATTTAAGAGATAATTAACCCAAATCAAGGCATAATTAGTAATTACATGGAAACTTGTTGAAAAGTTATTTTTAGAAATAAATATTCAATATCTACATCATCAGGTTACCTCATTTCTTGGGAAGACATCCCTAGGCCATAAATGCCACAAATATTAGGATTCATGCCCTCTATGCCTCATCAATGCCTTCTATGATGCTCTCCATGCCTCTTAATTTCCCATTATTCCAATATAATTATGAGGATAATTATAAACTTAATTCCAAAAATTGAATTAATCATCAACCACACATCTCAATCTCAAGATGGATGGTTTAGGTTGATTCTAGACAATCTCAAAATTCTATAAATAGAGGGGCCATGAACATCATTTTGAAGCTATTTTGGTACAAATTTATAATGGAAAAAATATCTTAAATAAGACATTGAAATTATTATTACCATGCCAAATTGATTCCAAGCCAATCCAAGCTAATCCACAAGTGAAAGGTGCCAAGGAGAGATGGATGTATCCAAGCTTCCATTTCCAAGGACCTCATGAGAACAAGTCAAGCAAGCCACTACAAAAAGAATTTTGGAACATCCAAAGAAGGTAAAATAAAGTTTATTTTGAATTTTAGTTGTGTTTCTTATTCATATTTATTAACTAATCTCTCCCTAGTATCTAAGCCTAGATATTTTATGCTAGTTAGTATGTTTCTTTCATTTTATTTTCATTTTGAAACTAACACCATACTAACCATCCTCTTTTGAGTAAAATTATTAGATCATAGGAAAAACCATGGAGAACAATCTCAAGTATATGAATGAGAATTAACTAAAACTAAAATATTCATAAGGACCAATTTTTAGGATCACCACCCCTTTGATGATCACCAACACAACTATTCATAAGCACCAACCCACAGGAGGACCAACTCCTTTGCTGAGCACCAAAATAACAACTATTTGTGAGCATCAACCAATAGGATAACCAACCCCTATTGTTTATACCACACAACTATCTCTCAATGTTGCTTTCTCAACAAATGATAGCACACTACAATATTTATTTATTTTCTCTCCTTTGCTCTTATAAGCTAGATATGACAATCACAAACCATGGTCTCCTCCACACATTATAAATGGATTCTCAAGCCTTTATTTATATCTTACCAAATGACCTTTGGAATTCACCCTTTGTGACCATTCAATCCTCATGGAAAATGGTACTACATTTTCGTGACCCTTAGAATCCTTGCATTTGAAAAGTCGCATGGTGACTTTTCATGAGAAAATGCATCCTTTCCCCTTTTGTATTTATCTTGGTGACATTTTGTATTCCTCAAAGTGTCCCTTCATGAGAAATTACACCCTTCCTCTTTTGTCTTCACTTGGTGAATCTTGTAATTCCTCAAGATTACTTTTCATGGAAAAATGCATCCCATTCCTCTTTTGTATTTACCTCATGACTCTTTGACTTCTCCATGGGCCCTCTTTTGAATTTATGCAACCAAAAATATATTTGTTAATAGTAAATAAATATTAACACACATTAGCCAAGATATGAACATTAAAAATACCATTAAATGATATGGGGCATTTATTACTAATAATTCTCAACCTTTGACATTAATGACAATATTTCCAACAGATATTTCAGAGTGGCCAAGAGTATCCTAGTTTTTAGCATACATTCAGCTATCCACGCCAACATTGTTAGATTACAGAGCATTCATGGGCTTCAAGAGCCATCTCATTCAACACACATTTCATATTGGTATTAATTTATAGTTTTACTTCATGGGGAAATAATGGAGCTGAAGGACAAGCTAACCTTTGTATTCTTTAGCCACTTACTCAGAGGGATTGGACACAGTCTAAACATTGATTAACACATGTATGATCACATAACTTCACTTAGTGGGAAATGATGGAGCCAAAGGGCCAACCTTTACATTCTTGAGCCACTCTCAAGGAATTGAGAACTTATGTACATTCATGTTATTACTCTTAGTACAACATCATCTAGCATTACTTAGCATCATCTAGTATCACTCAACATCATAACATGTTTTATATTGGTTCACATACCCATTAAGGTGTGTTCATTCCTTTCTCTTCCTCTCTCTCTTACCTAGATTTTTAAATTTTTATTTTAGATATATCATATCTATTAATAAATAATATAATATTTATTTTATCTTAAAAATTCACACTTCACAACATTCTCTCTTTATGCACACCTAACATCACATAGCTTTATGAGCTTTACCCTTACAAGTAAGTTTAGGTACGCTTTCTATTTTTCCTTTATCTTAGTATTTCACTTTATTGCATCACTAAAATAAAGGGTGGGAAAATGTAGTCATATAAAATGCAAAAATTGGTAACTTGAGTATGAATTATGACATCCATCCCATATGTCCCTCTTTCTTGCTTTTATGACCCTTCTAGACACCTTTTCTTTGATTCCCAGTCATCTGCAAGCTTTTAAGACCTCATTTTAGCCTATTTGAGACCATTTTTCCATGATTATTCCATACCCTAGGGGTTCCATACCTTTCATATGATAGAACCTAACTTGGAATATAGCATTGGACCCTAGGGTGTCCCCTTTCCATTGCTTCTATCCAATTACATTTAGAGCCCAAATTAGCATTTTTCTCCAATTTCTCTTCTTTATTATGTCAGCCTAGTGCAAATGCATTTAACCCATGACTAGTATATCCTTATAAAATATCATTTGAAATTAATTTATAATGGGTTGGAAAATGTGACAAATCAATAAAGACTACTTAAACATATTTCCTTATTCTCTACATATAACCATCCAATATGATTTCTAACTTATTCAAATATTTACACTAGTCCCTAGTCATCTCAAATAGACCCAATTTATCATTTTTCATCTGCATACACACTATTTCACAAAGCAAATTAAGTGAGAGAACTACATATGGCTTGATCCCTCTTTAGAGTATTGGTATGTAGGTAGTGTGCCCACATGAGGGGTGTGGAAACACGTTCAGTGAATTTTACGCACACTAACCCCCCTCTTCTTTCTCAAAGTTGGTTAAATCATAATGGAGTCTAGAGTCTGAAGATATAATCATCTCTAAAAGTATCTCTAAAAACTTATATCTATCAAAACTTCATAAAAAAGGTCACATAGACCTGGCGAACAAAACCTATAAAGCTCAGATCTTCAAGACAATAGCAGCAGAGGTAGACTATAGCATCAAACACCAAGGTGTCCTATTTTTAGTGCTCCCATCCTTTCAAAAAACAAAGGATATATCCTAATTTATGAATTGTGTCTCAGCCTTGTATATTGAATTCTATCCTTTGTCTCAGTTGTATTAGTTAGTTTCTAGCTAAGTCTTATTTTCTTACCCTTATTACTTTCTTTAGAAAAGTTTAAATTGCAATAAAGTTATACAAATTAGTAGCTTAATTATTGTATATTTATCTAATAATTTTATTACTTATACCCATTAACTAAATTAGGAATAATAAACCAATATTCCAAAAAAAATTAAATCACAAACCAAACAAGATACCAACCCAAGGAGTCTATTTGGAAGATTTATAGTAAATTGGCCAAACACACCTATAAGTAGGGTAATTAGTAAGAAAGCCTAAGTGTGAGAAACATACAATGGGGTGAAGTGTAAGGATGAAAACAAATTATATTTACTTATTTATTAATTTTATTAATCTAAACTTAATATTTTTATCCTTTGAGATAGACAAAAAGAGGGATTAATAGCCTAATTAGGCATATGAGGCCTAAAGTTGACTTCCTAGGCCTATTCATATAAGTTGAAGACTCTTACATGTTTGGGGTTATTTGAGAGTTAAAAACACCTAATTTGTAAGTACTAAAGGCATATCAGTGGTTTCCAAGATTATGGGAACCTCAAGTGGAGGTAGGAAGGCACTAAACGAAGTCATTAGGGCTATATAGGCCCAACTACTAATAAACCCTGGGCTTGATTATAAGGGTATGAGGGGTATATAAGGGTAGGGTTGAAGGAATTATTAATAATAAATATGTTACCAAGTAATGGAATAATGTTACACAATTTTAAAATACTATTAATAGTATGAATAAGAGAGGAAACTACTCAGGCCTCTAACAACACCAATTAGTTCAAACACTTGGATAAAACAGTGACGAGCTTGGTAGGCTTACAAGAGATAAGGGTATAAATAGTGGTTAGGGTAGATATATATAAGTGAAAATGGTGTATATTATATTGAGGAAGGTGATATAGTGACTTTTAAGTCACCAATTCACCTACATGGTGACTCAGAGCCTTGGGATTCAGTTTAGGCCTATTAGGCCTAAAACTACCCTTAGGCTTAAAAACCCCAACTTCCTCTTTATGGTATATCCATATCCCCATATTATAATTAAGGAAATAATAAGGTGTATTATGATGTTTAAAACCTTTAGGAGTGTGTTTTGGGTAGATGAAAGCAAAGAAAATGTCAACTTATTCTCATTACCCTTTCTGAGCGCCATTATCCTAGTCTATCATGTTAGGCTTCCAAATTAAACACTCACATATTACATGGCATGATGAATAAATATCAGGTATATTATATTTATTTAGGTATCCATATTAAATTAAGATCTACTGTGGAAATCATTCCATTAAGGATCCTATATTTATGAACAATCCTTAACACTACATCCTACATAGAATGCCTAACCAAGAGATTGAGGGTTGAAAAACTTCAGTCAATATGCAACATAAAATTTTAATGTTACTATGAAAATTTCATGAGTTTTATATTGGTATGTTGGGTCAAAATCCATGGTCATGAGTTCTAGTTTTGAGGCTTATACTTAATGAACCATCATTAAGATGGTAGGCCACTAAAACCCTACATAAACCCTAATATAGACCTAATTGAACAAAAATTGATATTTTCACTAAAATGGAATAATTTTGTCCTAAATACACTTTTATATCATATTAAACTCTTAATATATCCCATCTATGGCACTTTTCTATATAGACTATTATACAGACCCCCCCAGAAACTATGTTTTTAAAAGGTTTAATAATGTTTTTAGGGTACATAAATTGATGGAGAGTTTAATATAATTTAAGAGGGTATTATGAGGCATAATAAAACTTATAAAATGATAAAACACACACAAGTATTCTTGGATAATATTCTATAGGTCTACACCAAATGGTCAGTCTGTAAGTATTAGTGAAAGGTGACCTAGTCACTTAGATGGGGAAAATTGCATGATGTGCACTATTGGAAAGGAAAAAATCAAGATTTTAAATGATTTATTAGACCTAAATTATATTAAATTATCCATTATTTAAGGTTTTATATAGGTATGATGTTCAACCAAGAAACAAACACTAAGTTATTAGTCCTAGTTATCTAGTAGGCATGTTTTGGCAATAAGAAATGGTGCTTTTGGTGTAGATGGGATTTTGAGTCATTTCAGGGTCATTACACTTTTTTAGATTCATCATTAAGTAAATAAAGCACACTTCTCATGGTCATCATGGATTATGGAGCATTTTTCTTTGGCTTAGTCAACATGCACAAAGGGAATAAGGCTACTTAATGATCTATGAGGACTATTTAGAGCATGATGACACATTTGTAACTATCCTGAAGAGAGGGAATTAAAAAATTTGGTATGAAAATTAAATTTATGGGATAAACCAAGTTTTAATCATCCTCTACCTCTCTAATTCAATACCCAAAGATGCTCATTGAAGACTATAAACCATGAAAGCAACACATGAAAGAGCATAGAAGGCTACTTATAACTACTATTTGAATGAATGGTGATCATTATTATCTCTTAATTACCTTTTAATGACACATCATATTATCCCTCTTGTTCATTATTTTATAAATTTAGGCTCTAAGGCCATTGTATTGATCCCTTAACTAGGTATGAGGAAACTTTGCCTAAGTTTATACCTTGTAAACCTCTTGAGCTAATACAAGGATTATTTTAGCTTCTTTGATACTAGTTTAGTGTGTTATTATACTTTATTTTCATATGTGGTAGGTTTTTCTCCCTTTTCATATCCTTTCCTCACCTAGATGTTATTAGGTTATTCTATGTAGGTCACATAGTGTCTGAAGGTGTTAGTGGTTGAGCTTGGACTAGGGTTTGACTGGTAAGTGTCTTGGATCAGACCTTTACTTCATTACCCTCATGTTTTTATCACTTATCATAGCCTCTATGTGAATCAAAATTTCTTATAATCCATGGAGAGAGTGTTTTAGATCATGTATTATTCATTAATGTTATTTAAGGTCAAATAGAGTGGATAAATCATATTGGTGCATCACCTCCCTTTATCTTATGTTTTAGTTTCATGAATTTCTCTCTCCCTTTCCATGATTGATGCACTAGGGTAGATATCCCCATAAACCAGAGGTTTATCCTAGCCATAGGTCACCCACATCATTAGGCTAATCCCATGTTACCCCAAACTTGGAGAGGTTTTAACAATCCTCTACTAAGGGTGTAGTTTAGAGAGTTAACAATTATATGGGATGAATATTCAAGAAATTGGAGTAGCTACTTGAATCACTTGGTCATATCAGGTAGATTCAATCACTCTAATGGCAATTTACAATCAAATTTCATGTTAAGAGGCATCATAAGGTCTTGACTCAAGAGTAAGAACAACTATTACTGATAGTTCACTTTTATCTTCAATTATTTCATAATGTTTAATGGTTGGGTATGGAAATATTTGATATGTTATGCCATCTTATTATCCCTACAATGTATCTCATTAGTTATTTTATAACCCATACCAGCCCTATGTTCCTTATCACCATGAACATGATGGATTACATCAATCCTATAATCCTCCCTACTACCAAGAATATCACCCTTACCCTCCTTGTGAGTCCTATAAGCCTCCTTGGTATCATATATATCCTTTAATTAGTTTTGGCAAGGCCATGGTGCTCCTAATCAACATATCCATGTTCCAAGGTAGTCTATTATAAGCCTTAAACAACCTCATTTGAGTTATGAGAAGTACATGGTCAGGTTTGATACATACATGGGTTATGTCTAAGAGGTCCCTAGTCACCTAATTGGGAATGTGAAAGCCTTATTTTAGCCAATCAAGAGATAATATACATCCATTATGAAGGAGAATAAGTCAAGGCCATCTAGTGATATGTTCAACGTAGGTGGTCTAATTTTAATCATAGAGGATAAAATAGTAGTCCATGAGGGTAAACAAGTCCAATATTACCAACCTCATGTGCCCTTTCCCATTCCATATCAGTCCTCTTTTGATCATCCCACCCTTTATGAAAAGACTATCTCAGATGAGTGACAAAACTTCTCAAGTTTCACACAAGATCCTCAAGCCTTCCCTACCTAGAATTCTATTCAAGAAACTATGAAAAATAAGGAAGAAGTATGTGTTGAGAGAACTAAACATCAAAATTTTAAAATCCTTCCCCTTCTTAATCAACCTCAAGGGATCTTTAATCAAATTAGACTTGAATTTGAAGCCTGCCTAGCTAAATAGTTGAACATGAAAATGAACACTTATCTTAGTCAATGGAAGAAATAAGATTAATGCAATATTAAGATAAGGTGCCTTCATTAATTCCAAAATTTGAAACACATACAATAGAATAATCTCATAAATCCATGTTTCTAACTTGGAATCAAGCAATGGAGATATGGGGAAAAGAAGGTGAGTCAAGCCTATACCAAGAAGTTAAAGCTAAAGATAAGTCTAAGACCATTCAATTCCCATCCCTTCTTCCTCAATATTCCAATCCATTCAAATCATGGAGATCCATTTAAAATAATATTTAGAAGGAGAATGAGGTGTCGGTTATCAAAAGTGAGAAGATTAATGAGAAAAATAAAGCATCCATAACACCACTAGATTTGACCTCTCTTCTAGAACTCTTTTAAGGATCTTTCATTTCACTCCTTGATAAGGAGCCTATCTTTTGGGATACAATTGAAAAATATATATCTATAGTAATAGATGATGGATGTGATGCAAGTGAGTTGGAAGAAGATATTTCTATTGGGACATTTCTTGACAAAGAGAAATATAAATTAGTCTTTTATAATGCAAGAGATGGTGAAATTCAAGAGGATCAAGGTAAGAAATATGAGACTCAAAAGGGATGCATACCCATTGGCAAAGAATAATAGGAACTTGAATATTTCCTTGATGACATGACAATGACTCTCTTCAATGACAATCATGAGGAGTGTGAAAATGGAGCATCTATTTAACTTGCAGTAGCTGCAAGATAAGAAGACAACTTTCAAGAGTTTGCAAATATTCAAGCAAAGGTATGTGTTCATGTTGAATCTCCTAATTTAATTGAAGATGAAGGACCCATTCCTTGTTACCAATGTTATTTTTTAATGAACATGAGGCCCCAATAGTGGGTGAGACATTAGATCATGATCATGATCACATGGAATGTCAAGAGGATGATTAGGATCTATGGAAATAGTATTTGGAAAATTTAAGTGAGTTTGAGACTCTTAAAGAGTATATAACTTCTCTTGGATAGATTGAGAGTGTTGTTTTACTTATAATTCTTCCTAAGGAGAAAAATTTGAAGCTTGAATAATATAAAAGAGAGGCATTTGATCATCTTGTAACAGTTAGTCATCAATTTGAGGGTCATTGAGAGATCAAGGTGATTGGTCTAAAGCTTGAAGGACTTCCTGAGCCGAGAGGGAAGTTTAAGAGTAAAGTTTAAATAATATATGGAATCCTTGAAGGTGATCCAGATAGAATACTTCAAGAAAAAAGACTAATTATACCTGATCTTGTTGAGTTACTAGCTAACTAGCATGACAAAGTTTTAAAGCCTAAGATTCTTTTTTAAGTGATCATGAGCAATTAAGAGTAGCATAAGGTGGAATTTGAAACAAAAACTTAATATGTGTTCATAAGTGATTTTTTTTTTGTTTCCATTTCACATAAGAGTATGCCAAATGCATTGTAAACCATGAAGACTCCTCCATCAAGAATCACACTCATGGAGAAACTTGATCCACATCATTTCCTATCTAATGGAGAGAGATTTTAAAAAAACTTACCTTTGACCTAGGAAGAAGGATACTTATTTAGGTTAGCTATTTTTAGTAGGTTGTTATCTTGTTTTTAATAATTTTTGGAAACACAAGTGTGGTTTGATAGTTTCCTTAGTTGTTTTCTTAGGTGTTAGGTGTTGTTTAATTTTGGTGTCTTTGTGTGTGTGAGGTTGTTACAATCCTTGAGGATATTATGATGCTAGATTTGATTTATATTATGAATATATGGTCATCAAAATGATGTTTTTGTGTATGATTATTGTGTCTATTGTGATGATATAGATGGTTCTCTTGACCAACAGGTTGGTCAACCACTGTTAGTCACCAAATATGTTTACAGTTTAGCCTCCTAGGCCAAACATCAACCCCTATAATGTAAAATTTTCCCATAACACCCACCCAATATTGTACATGGTGATATTCATGCCTTATGATGTCTTATTTTGGTCTCATCTTGAGCCTTTTACCATTGTTTAAGGTGTCATGGTATGGGCTAGAAAATGCTTGAGATATCCTCATGTAATAACCTATTTTGAGTCCTTACATGATGTGCCAAGTTGTCATGATGGTCCCTAAATGAGTGGAAGAGTGTCAAAGTAATTTTTTAGGTTTAGATAATGGCCTAAACATTGTTTGAAAAAGTTAATTTTCTTTAGAAAAGATTAAGGTAATTTTGAGAGTTTAAGGTTGCTAGTTCTCATGATATTTAGGCCTATTTTAGCCATTTCTTGAGAAGGGGAATTTTTTATCATTATATAGGTGTGTATAAACCTTTTATAAGTCATATAATGAGGTTTAAGAGGTATTTAAGGTTGTATTCTAGGGTATACTCATTCAAACTTGTTCAATGCTTTAAGTAGTTTTCCAAGTCATCAAATGACCCTTTAAATATCTCATATGAGTTATGAGTCAACTCCACATTATAAAACTTTATAAAAGTAGGTTTTATGTGTCACATTGTTAATAAGGGTCCTAAAAATGTTTCATTTCCATCTTATTTTCATGACAAGGTGTTCATATGCATTAAAGGGTCCTTTTAGAAGTCAAACACATATTTCATTCATTAAATGGGACCCACATGCTTGGAAATGTGTCCTTTCAAATTAACCACCCATAATATGTAATTTTAAATGTTTTTTAACCTCTATTTTCCCTTTTTATACCCTCCAATGTATTCTCAAAGCTTTAGACTTGAGAAAATGCAAGAATGCTACAAGTTGTAGGTGCTCTCAGACTTGTATAGATTTGTACAATATGGCCATGATCATAAGACATCATAAATATGTATAAGGGACTTATTTTAGACATTATATGGAAGAATACATGATCTATCAAGTCAAATAGGTCAAAAACCATTTCCCTTTCTCCATTGAGCTCTTTGGCAACCTTGGATAACCAATTAGGTTATTGCTTAGTATGAATAGGAGAGAGATGATTATGACTTAAGATATTAGATAGAGGAATGGGGTATAATGGCCTTCTAATACTATGCATTGGTTTCTATATTTATCCCCTATGATTTATGAACACATGCTAAGAACTCAAGTAACTAGATTTGCATTCTTCATCCACACAGGGTTATCTATGTAATGGTTTTAGTGTATTTATGGTTTGTTTTATGAAATAAATGTTTAGAGTGCCTTAAAATGGTCCTCA